>JAYESA010000006.1:139281937-139304437 GCA_036927795.1 Iris macrosiphon
CTTGCAAATACAGTCTACTTTGGTTGAGAGGATTAAGGCAGCTCAGGCAGAGGATTTGAAAGTTCAGAAGCTTCAAAAAGAATGCGAGTCTGGTCTTAGAAAGGATTTAAAGATTCACGACGGTGGAATACTTAGCTTTGGAAATTGTCTCTGTGTACCGAGCGAAGATATCCGACAGGAAGTTATGTCTGAGGCACACAGTTCCCAATATTTATTTTATCCAGGAGGTACCAAGATATATCAAGATATCAAGCAATATTTTTGGTGGAACGGGATGAAGAGGAAGATAGCACGATTCGTCTCTCGATGTTTGGTATGTTAATAAGTGAAGGTCGACCAATAGAGACCAGCAGGGTTACTGTAGCTGCTTCTTATCCCAGCGTAGAAGTGAGAGCATATCACGATGGACTTTGTGACCGGTTTACCTAGATCCCCTACTAGTCATGATACAGTTTGGGTGATAGTGGATCGACTCACGAAAGTAGCTCATTTTCTTTCTTTTTTGAGTAGGGCAATCTATAAAGCAATTGGCTGAAATGTACATGCGATAGATAGTGAGACAGCATGGTATCCCAGTGAGTATCATATCAGATCAAGACACTCGATTCACTTCTCATTTCTGGAAAAGCTTATACCAAAGTTTACGTACCAAGTTGAGATTCAGTAAAGCTTACCATCCGCAAACGGATGGGCTGTCAGAAAGAACCATCCAGACATTAGAAGACATGTTAGGAACTTGTACTTTAGATTTTTGAGGGTCTTGGAAAGATCACCTTTATCTCGTCGAGTTCTCGTACAACAACTGTTATCAAGTGTCACGCCCCAGTCCCAAAAATACGTAGGACTAGGACACGTAAGCATGCCAGTCGCATAGATATGGCAACTCCAATATATGGAAACCAAATCCATACGTACGCTGTAATATGAATATCAAATCCACAAGTGGTATAAAATGTAATACAAGTCACAGGGTAAAATCTAAATCTCATCCACCAAAATTATATAGAAATAAATAACCAGTATCTATGAAACTAGATCTCAATAAGAAGTATCTAAGGATGATAGTTGGATGGAAACAAATCCACTACCAACTCGAATGTAAGAGCAAATACAATATGAGTACAATACAATAAACACAATATAAGAATATCAGCTATCAATCACGGACTCGAAGAGAAGACATCCTCGGATCACATGTAACCATCCAAATCTGTGCTCCTGCAAATACTCAAGAACAGATACACCTGGCAGAGGACCAGGTCCTCAGAGGGACGTAACAAGATACAGAAAATATGAGCCAATTTGAATACAGTAAACATGCATCATATTTGAAAATAGATAAGTACGCTGTACAGGACAATCTATATGAATGCAAATGAGGACAACTTTTCGACGTATGGGCAAGGGTAGGCTACTCGATCTACCTCAAAACTCACACACACGTCAATGGACATCAGAAATTGATATACCACGGGGGTAGCGACCAGCGAGACTCCAGAAATTGACATACCGCGGGGGTAGCGACCAGCGCGACACACGCCCGTAGTGCGAGCTATATACTACGGTTTACCAGAGTGGTTAAAAGCCCATACGCCTAATAATTTTCCTCTCATGATACTAAGTGCCATGTGTGTGTCAACATATCTAATATATAGTAATGACTGAAAGAAAACTACACATGCAATGAATAAACAGAAATGTAATAAATATATAAAAATATACTAAGCATGTAAAATACTGTAAGCAATTTGGCAAGGTATCTTGTCTGGGGTCCTGCTGCTGGTATGAATCAGAGTCCAAGTCACAATCCAAATAGCCTATGTATTACAAATTTATCACGTCAAAAGATAATTTATTTTAATTTATTTAATTCTGGAATAATTACTCTAAAATCCTATTTTAATCTTATTATTCTGATTTTTATGTTAATTCCTAAATTTTGTCCAAAGAAACTAAATTTTATCAACTCGAGACTCATGGCACGCAAATCGAGGCAATCTGTTGACCGAAAAGTCAACCGACACAAACTCAACTTTTATGCATGATTTCCTGTAGATTTCAGCGTCAAAAATATGCTAGAATTTACGGCTCATCCGAATTCAAATTCGTTTGAGAATTATGGCACATACAAATTTTGTATTGTGCACCGATGGTTAAATTCTAACCTAGAAGTTCTACAGAATTAACAGTATGTAAATACTTCGAATTAAATTCTGGAAAAAATATATTTCGATGATCTCGACATTAGATTTCCGAAACTTTAAACGGTTCATGATTCGGATTCCGGGTTCTCCCAAAATTGCGAAAACATCGAAACACGTCTATTTTTGGACATATTGTGCTCTACGAATTTTCCAGAATTTAATACTAATAATTTCGAAAAACAATTTATATAATCAGAAAGATAACCTCAATATCTTTCTAACGCAAGAAACTAGGTCTCGTTTGGAGTCCGGAGCTATGCGCAATGGCTTCTGGAAGATGAAGGAACCCTAGATGGCAATTCTCCAAAATCTCTCTCTCTAAAATAATGGGATAATTAGGGTTATCATATTATATATATAGAGAGAGATGCACCTGCGGCTGAATGGATATCTATAGGCTGACACGTGTCAGAATCTGATTCGATGGTTTTATTTATATTATTTATTTTTGATTTGCCTTTATCAAAATATTATTTAAGTCGTTTTAAATCTAAATAACTCCAAATAAATATTAAAACTAATCATAAAAATCTGGAAAAATTATAAAAAATATATTTTGAATTCAGAAACCTTAGAAAAATACTTGGAATAATTTTATGTTTATAGGTTTTCTACTATAATTAGGAGAAGCTCTAAACATTAGTTTTACCCATATAACTAAAAATAATTACTAAAATTATTCCAAAAATTCTGAAATAATTCCAGAAAATATATAATAATATTATAAACCCTAGAAAATAACGTGGGTCCATTCTATATTCCTGGGATTGCACAATAAATTCTACAAGTCCTAAAAATTAGTTATTAGCCTAATTGCTCCCAATAAATACTAAAAATACTCAGAAATTCTCAAACAATTCTAGAAAATATATTTGACTATTTAGAACATAAAATTAAATTTTTTAATATTTTTAATTAATTTTGAACATAAAATAAATTCTTCAAAGTCCTAGAAAATTAGTGTTACTAGTTTTTAATCAACTAAAAATTATGAAAAAATCTCAATAATCTAAAATAGCCTAAAAATAATTCTAAATAAATATTTATATAAGTAAATATACTAAAAAAATATATTTTCTATTTAACTAAGAGAATACTCTAAATAAATTCAACATCTATAATAAATATAATAATATAAAATAGACACAAAATACCTATTTTTGGTGAGGGAGTTTACAATCTACCCAACTTAAAACAATTTCGTCCTCGAAATTAAAATAAGGCATAATTTGTTAAATCCTTCACATTCGTACATAAGGTACGACAATCGCAATCTCTTCCAAAAATTTAAATAACAAAATTTATTCAAATCTATCACGATCATTTCAAAATTAAGATAATCATTGTTCAAATCAAAATTCAACCTATTGTAATCTTTTCTCACTTGTCTAAATCATCAATATCCAAATTTAAATTGAATCCATATAATATCTTCAAGATTTAAGTAACCCATATCAAATTTTACCTCACGATCTCCAACTATCATAATCTCCTCTAAAAGTAATTCGAGTCCAATATTATTCCTATTTTCACTTTGTATTCTTCAACTTTTTAAATTTCATTCACATCCTCAATATTTCAAATAGGTAGTCCAACCATCAAATTTTAATTCTTAATTTAAATCATCAAATTAAAAAATAATTTAAATGCAGTCCACCAATGTTCAAGTCTGAAATTATATATTTATCCTTCAAATTGATGATTTTACCTTCAATACTCAAAATTTTAAATTATGTACTTAAGGTATAAATATTGGGTCCTCAATATCAAGATTTTTAAAATTTATTAATCCTCATCATCTTAGTCATTCTTCTAAAATTCTCAAAATTAAATGGCTTGAACCTCTCCCAATCTAATCTTACTCGATCACAATCTAAAAGAAATTCCTCTCGAGTTGCCAATGCACTACTACCGAACTTAGAATTTACCCATCTATCACAGAAGGCTTTATACTTTAAGAAAAATATTCCTTAATTTATTTACTCATGTCATTCAATCCTCAAAACTTCAACGCCGATTATATCATATATGATATGTCCTTAATTACGAAAGAATAATCCTCAAGTATGTGATCGGCCTATGGGGTATATCTAGTACTCTCTGTGTATCAAACTTATACCAAGCACGAGGTTTCGTCTTTCCGAAATAAGGGAAGACGAGATCAATAATAAAGAGTTCAAGGGCGAGGTAATAGAATAGAAGTATCGGGATCAAGGCGTTTAAAGAATTCAAAAATGAATTGTCAAAGCAGTTGTGGATTGAAGTCCTATTTTGGTAATGCCTATCCACATACTCGCATCGGTACAGTTATATAACGGATACGATATGCTTAGACATATCTAGAGGGCAAGTTCATTCATCTACTAATCACAAGATATCTCAATCCACGTAAAGTAGTTATACGAAGGGCAAACCACGCGCACTATGGTTGATCAGACCATAGTACACTGATTCTGAAATGTATTAATGTATGCATCCACTAATACATATATAGTGAACAAGCTTGATGAAAGAATAAGCTTGCAAAACTAGGCTATAATAGCGGCATAAGTCAAGGTGGTACAACAATTATAGGTACGCTAGATGATGATGAAAGGAGGTACAAGTCAATTCAAGTTCACAAAAATAAAACAAAAAAATAGACTAAGCAATAATAATAAAGACTCTACAAATCTCCATAGTTATCATACAACCTCCTTGTCTATGTCGTTAGTCGACCAAATGTGGGCAAGGACCTCTAACTTCTATTGTCTGAATAACCAATGTCGTCTTATGCTAGTATACAATTAATGTTGTTCAATCACACTTCAATAATAGGTCAAAAGACTATGTGATACTAGGTTGTGAGGTATACTACCCAACTTAAAACAATAAACTAATACTGTGACAGTCTTAAGGGTACCGTAGAAGCTCCTGTTAAGGTCTTCGAGAAGGGGTCTTGGTACTTATTAGGGTATCCTCTTATATTACATAGGTCATGGTCGTCTTAACTCTTAGTCATAGTGCAAGTATCAATAGTAAGAATGGGACAGTTACTGGCCTCAAGGGAAAGGGAATATAACTCGTATTGAGGTGTGGTACAAGTTACGCAATTTAAAACTAAGGGATAAGCACCAGGTCTCAATCTACAAGAATAACTTAACTATCAAGTTCTAACTACTAAGCACACAATTTCAAAATTCAAGATTCCAACTATAATCCTAGCAAACTATGTGTCCTTAACAAAGAAATAAATTACTTGGCCTACTATCAGAAGTGTCAGGTGACACGAGTTGAAAGATAAAGAAAAGAAGAACGTAATTTTGGTCGTCGCACAATTAGTGAACGCTATGGTCACAGGGGAACAATATATGAAAATAGAGGGGCTCTAGATAGCATCATGGTTTTTCAAGGGAAAGGGGTATGCTAGTCTCTGTGTTTGAGGTGTGATTAGAAAAATATTCTATGCATTGCTCTTGGCTTTCTAAGGTACTGTCTGCTTATCTCAAGACAAGAATCTAAATTTATGGTTCTCCAATACTCATCTAACGGCGTGGGTTAGGTTCAGTCCTAATATTCACTTTGGTTTTCTATTGGTTTCTCAATGCTAGGGGCAACCATAATGGTAAACTTCTAACTAACTCTAGTAGTGTCTATACTACTCTCAAGTCCTCATAACACATCAGGGGGTAATGGTAAACCAATTCTAGAGATAAGGAATTCTAGGGTTCACTAGACATCCTAAACTTAGTGGTGTATCAGCACTCTAGTTGTACTCTTAATAGGAAGGTTACCCTACTTATCATCTAACAACAAGAACTTCTATATTCTAGGAGAGACTATACTAAAGGAACTATTATGGGAGTACAGGAATTAAGCATGATGCAATTATTCAAATAGAATAGATTAGAAGAAAGATGAGTCAAAGTCAATTGTGGATGAGATCCTATACTCTAGTCCTAGGTGCAGGCTTGTTCGGTATAGTAACGTAACCGAGACAATATGCTCTCGACCTGCATGGGCCACCATAAAAACATGTCACGTCCCAGTCCCAAAAATACGTAGGACTAGGACACATGGATATGGCAACTCCAATATATGGAAACCAAATCCATACGTACGCTGTAATATGAATATCAAATCCACAAGTGGTATAAAATGTAATACAAGTCACAGGGTAAAATCTAAATCTTATCCACCAAAATCATATAGAAATAAATAACCAGTATCTATGAAACTAGATCTCAATAAGAAGTATCTAAGGATGATAGTTGGATGGAAACAAATCCACTACCAACTCGAATGTAAGAGCAAATACAATATGAGTACAACACAATAAATACAATATAAGAATACCAGCTATCAATCACGGACTCGAAGAAAAGACATCCTTGGATCACATGTAACCATCCAAATCTGCGCTCCTGTAAATACTCAAGAACAGATACACCTGGCAGAGGACCAGGTCCTCAGAGGGACGTAACAAGATACGAGCCAATTTGAATACAGTAAACATGCATCATATTTAAAAATAGATAAGTACGCTGTACAGGACAATCTATATGAATGCAAATAAGGACAACTTTTTGACGTATGGCAAGGGTAGGCTACTCGATCTACCTCACAACTCACACACACGTCAATGGACATCAGAAATTGATATACCGCGGGGGTAGCGACCAGCGAGACTCCAGAAATCGACATACCGCGGGGGTAGCGACCAGCGCGACATACGCCCATAGTGCGAGCTATATACTATGGTTTACCATAGTGGTTAAAAGTCCATACGCCTAATGATTGTCCTCTCATCATACTAAGTGCCATGTGTGTGTCAACATATCTAATATATAGTAATGACTGAAAGAAAACTACACATGCAATGAATAAACAGAAATGCAATAAATATATAGAAATATACTAAGCATGTAAAATACTATAAGTAATTTGGCAAGGTATCTTGCCTGGGGTCCTGCTGCTGGTATGAATCAGAGTCCAAGTCACAGTCCAAATAGCCTATGTATTACAAATTTATCACGTCAAAAGATAATTTATTTTAATTTATTTAATTTTGGAATAATTACTCTAAAATCTTATTTTAATCTTATTATTCTGATTTTTATGTTAATTCCTAAATTTTGTCCAAAGAAACTAAATTTAACAACTCGAGACTCATGGCACGCAAATCGAGGTGATCTGTTGACCGAAAAGTCAACCGACACAAACTCAACTTTCATGTATAATTTCCTGTAGATTTCAGCATCAAAAATATGCTGGAATTTACGGCTCGTCCGAATTCAAATTCGTTTGGGAATTATGGCACATACAAATTTTGTATTGTGCACCGATGATTAAATTCTAACCTAGAAGTTCTACAGAATTAACAGTATGAAAATACTTCAAATTAAATTTTGGGAAAAATATATGTTGATGATCTCGACATTAGTTTCCGAAACTTTAAACGGTTCGTGATTCCGATTCCTGATTCTCCCGAAATTGCGAAAACATCGAAACACGTCTATTTTCGAACATGCTGTACTCTACGAATTTTCCAGAATTTAATACTAATAATTTCGAAAAACAATTTATATAATCAGAAAGATAACCTCAATATCTTTCTAACGCAAGAAACTAGGCCTCGTTTGGAGTACGGAGCTATGCGCAATGGCTTCTGGAAGATGAAGGAACCCTAGATGGCAATTCTCCAAAATCTCTCTCTCTAAAATAATGGGATAATTAGGGTTATCATATTATATATATAGAGAGAGATGTACTTGTGGCTGAATGGATATCTATAGGCTGACACGTGTCAGAATCTTATTGGATGGTTTTATTTATATTTTTTTTTTATTTGCCTTTATCAAAACATTATTTAAGTCATTTTAAATCTAAATAACTCCAAATAAATATTAAAAATAATCATAAAAATCTGGAAAAATTACAGAAAATATATTTTGAATTCAGAAACCCTAGAAAAATATTTGGAATAATTTTATGTTTATAGGTTTTCTACTATAATTAGGAGAAGCTCTAAACATTAGTTTTACCCATATAACTAAAAATAAATACTAAAATTATTCCAAAAATTCTGAAATAATTCTAGAAAATATATAATAATATTATAAACCCTAGAAAACAATGTGGGTCCATTCTATATTCCTGGTATTGCACAATAAATTCTACAAGTCCTAAAAATTAGTTATTAGCCTAATTACTCCCAATAAATACTAAAAATACTCAAAAAATTCTCAAACAATTCTAGAAAATATATTTGACTATTTAGAACCTAAAATAAAATTTTGGAATATTTTAATTAATTTTGAATATAAAATAAATTCTTCAAAGTCCTAGAAAATTAGTGTTACTAGTTTTTAATTAACTAAAAATTATGAAAAAATCTCAATAATCTAAAATAGCCTAAAAATAATTCTAAATAAATATTTATATAAGTAAATATACTAAAAAAATTTATTTTCTAATTAACTAAGAGAATACTCTAAATAAATTCAACATCTATAATAAATATAATAATATAAAATATACACAAAATACCTATTTTGGATGAGGGAGTTTACATCAAGCAAGTATCCAGATGGCACCCTTTGAAGCATTATATGGAAGGAAATACAGGTCACCATTGGCATGGGATAATATTGGTAAACAAAAGATGTTGGGCCCAGAAATGATCACACAGACAGTAAAGGTTGTCAGACAAATCAGAGAGCGACTTTGAATTACGCAGGATTGGCATTGGCATTGGGCATATCAGCATCATCGGCCTTTAGAGTTTTGTGTCGGCAACTACGTGTTCTTGCCGATTTATCCGACTCGTAGATTCATTATATTCGGGGTTCGCGGGAAGCTTAGTCCGTGATACGTTGGTCCGATCGATATCCTCGAGCGGATAGGCGATGTTGCATATCGTCTTGCCCTTCCACTTTCTCTACATAAGGTACACGATTTATTTCATATATCTCAGTTGCGTAGGTATGTCCCAGATCTGAGTCATATCCTCGACCATTCTGAGCTAGTCGTTAGTACTGACTTGTCTTACGAGGAGCAACTCCTATCCTTTTTGGACCGAAGGGAGAAGATGCTCAAGAATCATAATATTCGTCTCGTCCGAGTTGCTTGGGGTCATCACCCTTTGGGAGAATTGACATGGGAGCGCGAAGATGATATTCGATCTCGGTATCTGCACATGTCGACTCAGAAAGTATATTTGTCCTTATGCCTTCGTATCTCGATTCTCTTGATTCGTTCACCCATGCTATATGATATTGCTTTTCTTTATTATATAATTAAATTTGATTGCATGTGTAGATGTGCTTGTAGTTAGTGCAGTGTTGTTCTGATTTCTCTAGCTAGCCTTGGATCTTCAAGAGATAGGTATCGAGATAGTACTTCCGCAGGACGCATGAATTTTGGCTAGCTTACAAATACAGTCTAATTTAGTTGAGAGGATTAAGGAAGCTTAGGCAGAGGATCCAAATGTTTAGAAGCTTAGGGAAGAATGTGAGTCTGGTCTCAGAAAGGAGTTAAAGATTCATGATGATGGAACACTTAAATTTGGAGATCGTCTTTGTGTACCGAGTAGGAATATTCGGCAAAAAGTGATGATCGAGGCGTACTATTCTTTGTACTCAATTTATCCAGGAGGTACCAAGATGTATCAAGATATCAAGCAATATTTCTGGTAGAACGGGATGAAGAGGGAGATAGCACGATTCATCTTTCGGTGTTTGGTGTGTCAACAAGTGAAGGACTACCAACAAAGACCAGCAGGATCACTGCAGCCGCTTTCTAACCTAGAGTGGAAATGGGAGCACATCACGATGGATTTTGTAACCAATTTACCTAGATCCCCGATTGGTCACGATACAGTTTAGGTAATAGTAGATCGACTCACGAAAGTAGCTTATTTTCTTCCTTTCCAAGTAGGACAGTCTTCAGAGGAGTTGGCAGAGATGTACATACGACAAATAGTAAGGAAACACGGCGTCCCAGTGAGTATAGTATAATATCGAGACACTCGGTTCATCTCTTATTTTTAAAAGAGCTTGCACCAAAGTCTAGGCACCAAGTTGAGGTTCGGTACTGCTATAATCCTCAGACAGACGGTCAGTCAGAAAGAACCTTCCAGACATTGGAGGACATGTTGCGAGCTTGTACTTTATATTTTGAAGGGTCTTGGGAGGATCACCTTGACCTAGTCGAGTTCTCGTACAATAACAGTTATCAGGAGTGTATCCAGATGGCTCCATTCGAAACATTGTATGAGAGAAAGTGCAGGTCACCATTGCCATAGGATGATATTGGCGAGCGAATGATGTTAGGACCAGAGATGATCACATAAATAGTAGAGGTTGTCAGGCTGATCAGAGAGCGGCTTCGGGTTGCACATGATAGGCATTGGGCAGATCAGCATCGTAGGCCTTTAGAGTTTTGTGTCAGGGACCACGTGTTCTTGCAGATTTTGTCGACCCGTGGAGTCATTAGATTTGGGGTCCGCGGGAAGCTTAGTCCATGATACGTCGGTCCATTCGATATCCTCGAGCGGGTAGATGATGTTGCTTATAGTCTTGCCCTTACGCCTTCGCTACGTGAGGTGCATAATATATTTTATGTGTCTCAGTTGCGTAGGTATGTCCCTGATCCAAGTCATATCTTCGAACATATTAAGCTAGTCGTTGGTACTGACTTGTCTTACAAGGAGCAACCCGTATCCATTTTGGACCGAAGGGAGAAGGTGCTCAAGAATCGGACTATTCGTCTTTGTCCGGGTTGCTTGGGGTCATCACCCTTTTGTGAGAGTCGGCGTGGGAGCGCAGTGATGATATCCGATCTCGATATCCGTACATATTTGACTCTGAGGGTATATTTGTCCTTATTACTTTGTATCTCGAATCTCGTGATTCATTCACCAATGCTATGTGATGTTATTTTTCTTCATTATATGATTGATTGTTGATTGCATGTGTAGTGGTGCTTGTAGTTAGTATAGTGCTTGGTATGATTTATCTAGTTGGTCTTGGGGTTGAATTTCGATGACAAAAATTTTCTAAGGTAGGTAGAGATGTCACTCTCCGTTTTTGATATACGTATTTGGGATGTATTATTTCCTGCTTACATGTTTATTAGGTTGCATGGAGACTAGACATATTCTTTGGTTTAATGTGGTTCATGGTTTATTTGTTTGGGTTGGTTCGGTCACGAGTTGAACCCATGGTCTAAACCTCAAGTCCTAGCTATATAAGCTAACTTTTTTCTCTCTATTTCCCTATTCTCTCATTTCTCCACCTCCTTTCATTTAGACAAGTACACCTTGCATGATATGGAAAACCTTTTAGATTTTAATCCTTACTATTTTCTTGTATTTTATTAGTCTAATATGTTTACATTATGATTCTAACTACTTTTAACACTTGAAGATTTCGATTTTTATGGATGGATATGAGTATATCTACATTTAGTTGGAGCTTTTTCATGGGTTTTATGATTTTTTTAGTTTTTATCTCTAAAAACTTGTTGTTTTTAAAAAATTGTTGTTCTATGATGAAGAGCATTTGATTTCGAGTGATTTAAAACTTTACTTTGTCAGATTTGGGCTTCGTAGGCCTTTAAAGTTTTGTGTCGGGGACCACGTATTCTTGCAGATTTTGTCGACCCGTGGAGTCATTAGATTTTGGGTCCGCGGGAAGCTTAGTCCACGATATACCGGTCCATTCGATATCCTCGAGCGGGTAGACGATGTTACTTATAGTCTTGCCCTTACGCCTTCGCTACGTGAGGTGCATGATGCATTTTATGTGTCTCAGTTGTGTAGGTATGTCCCGGATCCAAGTCATATCCTCGACCATTTTGAGCTAGTCGTTGGTACCAACTTGTCTTACAAGGAGCAACCTGTATCCATTTTAGACCGAAGGGAGAAGGTGCTCAAGAATCGGACTATTCGTCTTTGTCCGGGTTGCTTGGGGTCGTCACCCTTTTGTGAGAGTCGGCGTGGGAGCACGGTGATGATATCCGATCTCGATATCCGTACATATTTGACTCTGAGGGTATATTTGTCCTTATTATTTTGTATCTTGAATCTCGTGATTCATTCACCAATGCTATGTGATGTTGTTTTTCTTCATTATATGATTGATTGTTGATTGCATGTGTAGAGGTGCTTGTAGTTAGTTTAGTGCTTGGTATGATTTCTCTAGTTGGTCTTGGGGTTGAATTTCGATGACAAAAATTTTCTAAGGTAGGTAGACTCTCCGTTTTTTATATACGTATTTGGGATTTCTTATTTCCTGCTTGCATGTGTATTAGGTTGCATGGAGACTAGACATATTCTTTGGTTTAATGTGGTTCATGGTTTATTTGTTTGGGTTGGTTCGGTCATGAGTTGAACCCATGGTCTAAACCTCAAGTCCTAGCTATATAAGCTAACTTTTTTCTCTCTCTTTCCCCATTCTCTCATTTCTCCACCTCCCTTCATTTAGACAAGTACACCTTGCATGATATGAAAAACCTTTTAGATTTTAATCCTTGCTCTTTTCTTGTATTTTATTAGTCTAATATGTTTAAATTATGATTCTAACTACTTTTAACACTTCAAGATTTTGGTTTTTATGGATGGATATGAGTATATCTACATTTAGTTGGAGTTTTTTTATGGGTTTTATGAGTTTTTTTAGTTTTGATCTCTAAAAACTTGTTGTTTTTAAAAATTATTGTTCTATGATGAAGAGCATTTGATTTCGAGTGATTTAAAACTTTACTTTGTCAGATTTTGGCTTCGTAGGCCTTTAGAGTTTTGTGTCGGGGACCACATGTTCTTGCAGATTTTGTCGACCCGTAGAGTCATTAGATTTGGGGTCCGCGGGAAGCTTAGTCCACGATACGTCGGTCCATTCGATATCCTCGAACGGGTAGACGATGTTGCTTATAGTCTTGCCCTTACGCTTTCACTACGTGAGGTGCATGATGTATTTTATGGGTCTCAGTTGCGTAGGTATGTCCCGGATCCAAGTAATATCCTCGACCATTTTGAGCTAGTCGTTGGTACTGACTTGTCTTACAAGGAGCAACCCGTATCCATTTTGGACCGAAGGGATAAGGTGCTCAAGAATCGGACTATTCGTCTTTATCCGGGTTGCTTGGGGTCATCACCCTTTTGTGAGAGTCGGCGTGGGAGCGCGGTGATGATATCCGATCTCGGTATCCGAACATATTTGACTCTGAGGGTATATTTGTCCTTATTACTTTATATCTCGAATCTCGTGATTCATTCACCAATGCTATGTGATATTATTTTTCTTCATTATATGATTGATTGTTGATTGCATTTGTAGAGGTGCTTGTAGTTAGTTTAGTTCTTGGTATGATTTCTCTAGTTGGTCTTGGGGTTGAATTTCGATGACAAAAAATTTCTAAGGTAGGTAGAGATGTCACTCTCCGTTTTTGATATATGTATTTGGGATGTCTTATTTCCTGTTTGCATGTTTATTAGGTTGCATGGAGACTAGACATATTCTTTGGTTTAATGTGGTTCATGGTTTATTTGTTTGGGTTGGTTCGGTCACGAGTTGAACCTATGGTCTAAACCTCAAGTCCTAGCTATATAAGCTAACTTTTTTCTCTCTCTTTCCCCATTCTCTCATTTCTCCACCTCCTTTCATTTAGACAAGTACACCTTGCATGATATGGAAAATCTTTTAGATTTTAATCCTTGCTCTTTTCTTGTATTTTATTAGTCTAATATGTTTACATTATGATTCTAACTACTTTTAACACTTCAAGATTTCGGTTTTTATGGATGGATATGAGTATATCTATTAGTTGGAGCTTTTTCATGGGTTTTATGAGTTTTTTTAGTTTTGATCTCTAAAAACTTATTGTTTTTAAAAATTGTTGTTCTATGATGAAGAGAAATTGATTTCGAGTGATTTAAAACTTTACTTTGTCAAATTTGGGCTTCGTAGGCCTTTAGAGTTTTGTGTCGGGGACTACGTGTTCTTGCAGATTTTGTCGACCCGTAGAGTCATTAGATTTGGGGTCCGCGGGAAGCTTAGTCAATGATACGTCGGTCCATTCGATATCCTCAAGCGGGTAGATGATGTTACTTATAGTCTTGCCCTTACGCCTTCGCTACGTGAGTGGATGATGTATTTTATGTGTCTCAGTTGCGTAGGTATGTCCCGGATCCAAGTCATATCCTCGACCATTTTGAGCTAGTCGTTGGTACCGACTTGTCTTACAAGGAGCAACCCGTATCCATTTTGGACCGAAGGAAGAAGGTGCTCAAGAATCGGACTATTCGTCTTTGTCCGGATTGCTTGGGGTCATCACCCTTTTGTGAGAGTCAGCGTAGGAGCACGGTGATATCCGGTCTCGGTATCCGTACATATTTGACTCTGAGGGTATATTTGTCCTTATCACTTTGTATCTTGAATCTCGTAATTCGTTCACCAATGCTATGTGATGTTATTTTTCTTCATTATATGATTGATTGTTGATTGCATGTGTAGAGATGCTTGTAGTTAGTATAGTGCTTGGTATGATTTCTCTAGTTGGCCTTGGGGTTGAATTTCGATGACAAAAAATTTCTATGGTAGGTAGAGATGTCACTCTCCGTTTTTGATATACGTATTTGGGATGTGCTATTTTTTGCTTGCATGTTTATTAGGTTGCATGGAGACTAGACATATTCTTTGGTTTAATATGGTTTATGGTTTATTTGTTTGGGTTGGTTCGGTCATGAGTTAAACCCATGGTCTAAACCTCAAGTCCTAGCTATATAAGCTATTTTCTCTCTCTTTCCTCATTCTCTCATTTCTCCACCTCCTTTCATTTAGACAAGTACATCTTGCATGATATGGAAAACCTTTTAGATTTTAATTCTTGCTCTTTTTTGTATTTTATTAGTCTAATATGTTTATATTATGATTCTAATCACTTTTAACACTTGGAGATTTCAGTTTTTATGGATAGATATGAGTATATCTACATTTAGTTGGAGCTTTTTCATGGGTTTTATGAATTTTCTTAGTTTTGATATCTAAAAACTTGTTGTTTTCAAAAAATTGTTGTTCTATGGTGAGGAGCATTTGATTTCGAGTGATTTAGAACTTTACTTTGTCATATTTGGGCTTCGTATGAGGTTTCTATGGAAGAAATAAACTTTGGATTTTCAGAGCTTTTTCATGGCCGAAACCTGCTGTTTGGAGAAGATGAAGTGTCCATGCGGCTAGCACCCTATGCGACAGAGAGTGCCATGCGTCCTGAACTCCTTGCCTCATCTACCTTCCAGCATGCGTCCATCTATTTGAATGCATGACTGATTATTACACATGCGTTCTAGAGCTAAGTACTTGAAAAAGTCTTAACGACAGAACTCCTTGTGTTTTATTTGCTGAACGAATGAAAACTTTACTAAGTGTTCATGCGTCCAGCAGAGCATATACCTCTCTTCTTTTGGATGCAAGGCTCTACACCGCCTTGGCACATCTTTTTATGACTTTGGTCTTATCTTCCTGAAATACTTGTCACATTCATTACTTTTGTCACTTCTCTGACACGCATTTATTGCCCATCACTTCTGCATTTGACCCGAAGAGTAGACTTTTGTCCGTAGCATGCGGCCTGGAGACGCATGCGGTCGATGACCCTATGCGCCTCTGACCGTGGTGCGACCCTATACACATATTTTATTGATTTTTTTGGGTTGGATGTTTTATTAAATTTTGTGATTTCACGTGTGAACTTGATGATTGTAAGTGTATGAGAACTAAGTGACTATGTGTTGGACCTGACTATACTCCTAACCCGACTATGTGCAGAAATAGACTATGCGCCAAGTGACTATGTATACCTGTGTGCCTAGCATGACCTATGTGTTGCAGTGTGCTAGAACTCATATGAATTACCAATGATTGTAACTTGAATCGACTATTAGTATCCGTACTGATACACTTACTATGTGCTATGTGTTCCTATATACTAAGTGTTTCTACGCGATTATGTTACATGTTTAACACCAAGGTGTACCTACGCGCTATGCGACATATAATATAATATGATTTCCTTCAGCATGGACATAATAGTTGGTCAATAACCAAGTGTGGCTAGGAATCGTTTGATTGTTGCATCACGTTTGGGTGAATCCAAATTGGACTACTAAGTGATAAAGTGGATTCGTATCTAGCATCTCCGTACTACGGTACGACACATAGGAGGAATGAACATGTGACCACGCCATGTGATTCTAGCTAACCATAGGGTTAACTAGGCAACTAAAACATGTAGAGCATTGGGAGGGAAGGAATCCCGAGATCGCACTTAACTAGCCACCCTTAAATATTTATCTGGGGAGTGCAGGCTGGCCCCCATGGATATTGTTTAAATCATCATTAATGGATGGCAATATCTGACTAATTATATTGTATTATGTGTTCTATGTGATCTTAGCACAGTGGCCTTACGAGGGATCAGTGCATAATATAATGTGCTATGCAGCGATTCATGGCTCGGCTAGCCCTGCTAGCACATGGCTTGACCTGAGGATTCCTATTATATACATAATATATCTGGGATAACCCAGACTCCACCTAGCAATCTGTACAAGTGATTGGAAGATTCTATAACTTAACTTGTCTGTGTTTGTATCTTCTGTTAAGTACTAGGGATATGGACTATCATGGTTCAATGGTCAAACCCTTGTCCTTATTTGGTTGTAGGGCTAGATCGTAGTGTTACGATGAGCCATAGACCAAACTATGAGATAGAATTATATATATATGTGTGTGTGTGTGTGTGTATGTGTGTGTGTGTGTGTATGTTTATCCTTCCTGGTTTTGTTTCTCCATTCGTGCTTCCTTTGTTTTACTTGCTATTGGGGGTCTAACCCTATTGGTTTTGCATTGCCAGGTTTAGAGCAAGCATCCGAGGAACCAGCTTATTTCCCCCTGAACAATGGCGCACACCAAATGGGTGGTCGCTGAGGGACATGAGTGGGTTTCTTCTTCTCTGCTCGTCATTGTACATTTTACTCTTTTTGGCGTTTAGCCACCGGCAGTTGTTAGCCGTAAATCTGGACATTTAATTATTATTTTTACATGATTATAATTAATCAGACTGTAGTTGATCATGGTCATGTACTTTTGCTACTCCGCCAGCTTCTCATTTTGTACAGCTGGTTTCTAGAATATTTTGATAGCGCGTTTGGGACGTCTTTCTACTTTATCACATATGTTCTATGTTTACTGTCCTTATTTGACTGATTGAGACAATATATGTTCTATGTGACCTTAAGTGACTTGCTTGTAATATGCACCCCCTTGTCTAGTTACAACTGTGATTATCGTACGACGTTCTATACCTTGTATGGGATAGCTGGCCATATCCGTCTCCGTATTTCGGTACTGGGGCGTGATACCGTGTTAGGTCTCCTAACAGATCTAGGTATCCCATGTTCAGCCCGAACACACAACTCAGGCCCGTTAACAATAGCTTGGTCCACTAAAGTGTTATTGTTGTACTACCTTCCTAATCTCAAATTACGTTTATGGGCTCCTTATTATATGCTTGTTCGTCTCTCCATGTTAAAATATCGAATGTTCGTCGATCAAATTAAGTTACTGACAATTATATTGATCTACATCTTTTATCCTTAAGTAGTACAACTCAACTTCATTTGTCATATCGGATATAATCCACATACAGGGTTTACATGACAATTCTTATGAGCTTCTTAAGGGGACATCAGCAACCCAACGTATCGGGACATGGATTCCTTTTATAATCAATAGTTTATCATACACACTATGTCATTACCCAATTCATAGAGGTTGTTGACCGATAATGAATCTCACTCTTTTATTAGTCAAAGTAATGCACACTACATATACATGTTTGTTATTATATCCGTATTAAGAGCACAAGTATCCATAATAACAGAGGTATTTATTCTCTTATTTAGTCAGTACAAAAAAATAATCTCAAGTGGTCATGTTCAAGACACACAAAGTGTACTAGTGTAAACCTATAGTCAAGATAGACTAATGCCAAATTAAACTAGAACCTTACCAATGGTTTGTCCAAATCTATCTAGGTTGTGAACTATGTATATATTCCACATGGAACTGATAATATGATCTTATGTGTGACACCACACACCATATTAACTACAATATAGATATCAGACACTTGCATTAATATTATAACAATTACAATATGCAAACATTTGCCTATATGATTCTCATTCAAAATTAAGAAAATATAGTTAATAAAAAAGTGATATATATATATATATATATATATATATATATATATATATATATATATATATATATATATATATATATATATAATCCTAATAATCTCTCACTTACACTCAAAGCATTGCTTTTTAGTATGCGATCTGTCTCTAAGTTGTGCTACATCACTATGACATGGCCTGAAGTTGAGGTCACACCTCATGTGGTAGACATTATTGGGATTACATCCCGAAACTTATGTGATCTATTGATTTCTCTAAACAAAGAGCAAATCTTGTGGAATGATGGCTTTATGCCTTAATGATTTCTTGAGTATTTGGAATGCTCGACATGCTTTATAGGAAGCACAGATAGCTCAGTAGTACAAATAGGAAAGTACACATGCTATAGTAGCATGATCTCAAGGGCAATCCTCTATACCTGATATTTTCTAGTAAATGATCCTTCCTTGAACCAAAAGCAATATCCTAGTAGATTTCTCTTTAAACTAATATCATAATAATTTATGTTAGAAAAGACAATATATCATAACTCCTTCAAGCCCATTGTCTTTGTCGCAATCTTGACTTGTTGGTGCTTGATGTTTTGGTAAACAGGTATGTCATATTCTTCTAGCTCCAAACATCAACCATTGTTATGACATCTTTAATGTGTCCATTCAGTACCGTGTATCAAAGCCTTACAATCATCTTCTTACCAAGAGATTATTTGATGTCACTACTATAGTCGTCGTATTATCGTAATATATCGGTATAACCATAATTTGTGCCCCAACTAGAGGAAGATCATGCATGAACTTCTGTAGCCATTCTCCATTTGTTGCAGTAGACATAGCATAAAAATCAGACACCATAGATAAGTGAGAGAGCAAAGTCGTCTTCTTCAACTTTCACATGATAGAAACTCAAACCATGGATAATATAAATCCTCATATGGACACTTCGCTCTCTTATTCTGAGCACCAACTAGATGCATTGAATCTTTCTACCATAGTCGGGTAACCATTGTAGTGCAGAGCAAACTTCTAAGTCATTTTGACATATATCATAATTTATTTTACAGCTTTTTATTGTTCCATACTTGGATTTCTTATGAACCGACTTAACATCCATACGGCGAAAGCAATATCAGGTCTAATGGCACTCATAGCATATATTAAACTTTCAATGATGCTTGAGTACTGTCATAGTTGTGTCTTGAGATAAGGTATTAGGTAAATTGTTCGTACTTAATATTTCATATAGTAATTATTCTATTGGTATTTTTTTTAATAATTATTTTTTGTATTTTCATAAACCAAATAAATATATAATGTACTTAAACCCATCTACAATCCTATTTTGTAAAAGCCATTTTCAATTTAGTCCCTAAGTTAATTACGTAATTTTATTATTTGTATGGACACCTAGCCATGCTAGATGTCATCATGTATGTGATGAAGGAAAATAAGTGTCACATTCCAAAATATGTGAGACCAGGGCATGTAGCAATAGCCAGTTATGTATTCAAGTGGACTCTAGTCTAACTAGAATATATATACATTGTCTAAGATCAGGTCAATTATATATAAGCCTCTATCATCACTAACACATATATCTCAATCAATATAGAAGAGAATACAAATAGAAAATAAACTAGAGTGACCCCCAATAACACATATGTCGGAAAAAGCTTCTAAGAGAGAATAGAACTTACAAATACTAAGCTATAACAGCAGAATGGAACATTACGATATGAAATATAATTATGGAAGAATATGATAAAATATCTACTAGCAATACATCAATCCAAAAGAAAATAAATCATCAACTATCCTACAGAAGTAGCTCAACAATCGTTGGAAGATAATCAGGTCTTCAGAGGGACGTAGCAAGATACATAATATACATGTTATAAATGAAGTACAGTAAATAACATGCAAAGAAATAATAGATAAGATGTATGCCACTACAAATAAACCAATTTATGTAAAATATAAATGACGATAACGTTCGCATGTGCGGGATGACATGACTCAAGTACACAGATAGTTCTCAAGTGAGTCACTAGCAAAAAAGAAAATCATTGGGTAGCACTTGTATCGAGGCACTAGCAAATACTCATCGGATAGTACTCGTATCGAGGCACTAGCAATAGGGACGTGTGTACATAGCACAAGCGCCTAGTGATTGTCCCCCCCACACCAAATGAAGTAAACATGTCAGGTCTATCTGACAACCGGAAACAACTACGACAAATAACTCAGTAAAACAAGTATGATGCATGTAATAAGAATATGTCTTAACCTAGTGCGTGTCTGTGGATATAAAAAGAGACAAGATATATTGTATGTCATAAAACTAAAATTGAAATAGGAAATACAAGTGTTGTCACGACCCGCATCCGGTGTAATGGTACAAGTCGGGAACAACGCCCAGCCTACACCGCAGAATAGGCGGTAGAACGCTATCTGGGTAATCTATCTAGCAATATAATGAACCACCAACAATAACAATATACTCAATCACAGATCTAAGATGGAACGAGCACGAATCAGATAAAGAATATAATAGTCACATATAACTCATGAGTCTAAATAATAACATCAATGAGTCTAAAAGAAATACTAACAAAGTAAGCTGGAGACAAATCCAGTACAAGAATACTAAGAAGCTACTAATCTCGGGTCATCTGTCTCAGTTGGGATAAATCCCTTCTGAGCCAGGGTCTCTGAATCTAAACCCACAACATCATGAGTTCCATAATGTGTAAGGTACCAGTCCTTAGTGTCATTTGGAAAAAATATATCCAGTCAGGAAAGGAGCAGAGTACATCTCTAACAGCAGTTCTAATCAATGATAAAAACTATGTAACAGTAAAGAGATGTGAATATACAAGATGCAACAATAGATACCAGAGATATACAATAAAAAATACTGGAATAAATACAATAATGAACAATATGGCAATGAACAAGAATACTAATATCTAAGTGTATGAGTACTAGCTTTAACATATGATCGGCTTGGGAACTTGCACAAGAGTATAATGGCTTGGCTGATCATACGTACGGTGTATGATCAACACTCACAAGGAACAAGACATCCATAAGGATGGTATGATCACATATCTACACTAAAATACTCTTCACCCCCGACTGGTATAATAGATCCAACTATGGTATGCTATGGCACGGGATTCTCTAGGAAGGTAATAAATCTCTCCGAGAATTAGTGTCGGTACATGCACAAGATAACCAATGAAACAAGACTTACACAAGATACACCATATACAAGGAATAACAGCTCATGAAGAGATCTGGATATACCAATCCGTATAACCATCGTGTCAAGAAACATGGATATCTACACTAGATACAATAAACATAGAGGATATCATAAATGAGAAACTATCAGAGAATGTACTCGCCTGAAGTCCAATGAATAGTCTCACAGATGTCTGACACGGTACCTCGAAGACCTAGATATGGAATACAAATCAATACAAGGTTTCGAAAAGAAAATAAGTTAAACTAGTCAACTTCTAGGTCAACAAGTCAACTCTAAGTCAAAAGTCAAACTAAGTCAACTCTAAGGTCAACTATGGTCAAACTATGGTCAATTATGTCAAACTATGGTCAACTATGTCAAACTATGGTCAACTATGGTCAATTACCTATTTCTAGGTTACAAAAGTCTAACACAAAGATATTGGGTTCAAATACTAAAGTCTAGGTCATAAAACTACATCTTAGGATACGAGGATACCGTATCTCTGGATACGTAAAACAATAGGAAAATATCACGTATTAATATTAAACAATTATTTATTATATAAATCCTAATTACAACATTAAATAGATGCCTTGGTTTTGAACCAACTTGGTATACAACACTAAATCATAATATTGATACCCAAATCCAATACCTTGGGTATCCCCAATTACCTTGGTACTTACCTTGGTATCTCAAGGTAATACCCACTACTTCACTTATGCTAACTACCCTTAAATATAATATATGTTACACTAATTATTATACATATAGTATACTATAATGCAAATAGCAATTAGGAAT
>JAYESA010000006.1:139306937-139719437 GCA_036927795.1 Iris macrosiphon
TCCTCAGAAATACCAAACCACCTACCTAGAACAAAATACAACCTTAAGAACTTAATCTATAAAAAATAACTAATAACAAGCACAAAACAAAAATCTAAAACTATACCTCGAACTCCAAAGGTCTCCGGTAGCTATCGGCCCAATGCCGCTGTCTGTCATGTGCCATACGAAGTCTGTCTCTGATCAACTGAACCTTCTTCGCTGCATCCATAACCATCTCTGGCTCAAGCAAAACTCTCTCTCCAACATTGTCCCATGACAAGGGAGTACGACACCTCCGACCGTACAGAGCTTCAAAAGGTGACATCTCTATACTAGCCTGATAGCTGTTGTTGTAAGCAAACTCTACCAAATGGAGATGGTCCTCCCAAGAACCCCCAAAATCTAGTACACAAGTGCGCAACATATCCTTGAGAGTCTGAATAGTCCTCTCTGACTGCCCATCTGTCTGGGGATGATATGCAGTACTGAGTTTGAGCTGAGTGCCCAAACTCGTCAGAAGACTCTTCCAGAAATGAGAAGTGAAACGACTATCCCGATCCGAGACTATGCTGACAGAAACTCCATGTATCCTAACGATCTGCCTTACATATATCTCTGCCAGCTTCTCCGTAGACAAACCCACCTTAAAAGGCAAAAAGTGGGCCGACTTGGTCAACCTATCAACGATGACCCAAATCGCGTATTTTCCTCCTGGAGATCGTGGAAGTCCGGTAACAAAATCCATAGTAATGTGCTCCCACTTCCACTCTGGAATGGGTAATGGCTGAAGTAAACCTCCTGGCCTCTACCTCTCGACTTTCGCCTGCTGGCATACTAAGCATCTGGATACAAACTGTGGTAATTCCCTCTTCATGCCATACCACCACACACTCTCTCGCATATCCTGATACATCTTGTTGGCACCTTGATGTATGGAATACTGAGAGCAATGTGCTTCCTGCAACACCTCCTCACGCAGCTCCCCACTAGGCACATACAATCTAACTACATGCCTCAAAGATCCATCCTCAGTAATGGTGAAATCATCCTCCAATCCTGCTCTCACCTGAGCTCTGATGCTCCTCAGAGATACATCCTCATACTAGGTTGTCTTGATCTTGTCCATCAAATCTGAGTGTATCTGCAATTCTCACATCTGGATCGCCAAACCAGGAACAATTACCTCAATGCCCAAGCTCTCCAAGTCCTCCAATAAATATCGATCATGCATCAAGAACATAGCTGCCGGATATCCGCTCAAAGCATCGGCAACTACATTAGCTTTTCCAGGATGATACTGCAAAGATATATCAAAATCCTTCATCAGTTCCAACCACTGACCCTGCCTCATGTTCAACTCCTTCTGCATGAAAACATACTTCAAGCTCTTGTGGTCTGTGAAGATCTCCACATTCTCTCCGTACAAATAATGTTTCCACAACTTCAGGGCGAAGATGACTGCTGCCAACTCCAAATCATGGGTAGGATAGTTCTTTTCATGAGGTCGCAATTGTCTGGATGCATAGGCAATCACTTTCCCATTCTGCTGAAGAACACAACTCAAACATTTCTTCGATGCATCACTATAAATAGTAAAACCTCCAGACCCTGATAGCAATGTCAAAATAGGAGCAGACGTCAACCTCTTCTTTAATTCCTTAAAAGCAACCTGGCAATCCTCCGTCCAAACAAACTCTACATCCTTCCTGGTGAGTCTGGTCATCGGCTCGGCAATCCTCGAAAAATCTTGCACAAACTTCCTGTAGTAGCCTGTCAATCCCAAGAAACTCCTGATCTCTGCTATCGAACTCGGGGTCTTCCAAGATTCAACTGCTGCGATCTTCTTCAGATCCACTGAAATACCATCACTAGTCACAACATGCCCCAAGAATTCCACCTTGACCAGGAAAAACTCATACTTGGACAACTTTCCATATAGCTTCTCCTTCCTCAGCACATCCAATACAATCCTCAAATGCTCCTCGTGCTCCTCCGGTGTCTTCGAGTATATGAGTATGTCGTCGATGAACACCACCATGAACTTGTCAAGGTACTGATGGAACACCTTGTTTATAAAGTTCATAAATACTGCCGGTGCATTAGTCAACCAAACAACATCACCATAAACTCGTACTGACCATACCGAGTTCTAAAAGCAGTCTTCGGTATATCCTCCGGCTTCACTTTCACCTGGTGGTAGCCTGATCTCAAATCTATCTTAGAAAATACCTTGGCACCACTCAACTAATCGAACAGATCATCAATCCGTGGCAAAGGGTACTTATTCTTGATAGTGAGATTATTCAAAGCCCTGTAATCAATGCACATGTGCACCGATCCATCCTTCTTCGGTACAAACAATACCGGGGCTCCCCAGGATGAAGAACTCGATCTGATAAACCCTTTATCCTGCAATTTGTCCACCTGCTTCTTCAACTCGACCAGCTCGTTGTTGTTTACTCTATAGACATGTTGCAAAATTGTTTTTGCACCTGGCACCAACTCTATAGAGAATTCAATATCTCGATCTTGTGGCAACCCTGATAATTCTTCCGGAAATACATCCAAGAACTCTGCTATCAACGGATGCGGCAACTCCTTGTCTTCCACCATAGCTCCACAAATAATGCCTTCTCCCTGCTCTACAGCTCCTCTAGCAAACTCGAACTCTGGCTCTCCTGACGGACCAAACAAAACTCTACCTCCTCTACAATCTATGCTAGCACGGTGCCTACTCAACCAATCCATCCCGAGTACAATATCGTAGTTCGGAAGTGGCATTACAAGTAGACACGCACTCAACTTCCGTCCTCCTAGAATAACTCTCCGATCCTTGCAAATATCATTAACCAGGATAATGCCTCCCCCGGTCATGATCTTGCAAGTCCTAAGCAAAGACTACCAAACCATGTTTCACAGCAAAAGAAATAGATACAAAACTATGGGAAGCACCACTATCAAACAAAGCTAAAGTTGGAATGGAATCAAGAAGAATAGAACCTGCGATAACATCTCCGGTGGGTTCGTCCCCCTCGACGGTCATAGCAAACGCTCGTCCCTGACGTGCACCTCCCTACTGCTGATGCTGGACATAACGTTGTTGATGTGTCGGATGCGGTCTCCTCGGCTGTACTGCAGGTGGTCTCGTCTGTGCCCTCAGAGCTGAAACTGCTTCCTGAACTGCACGACGAGGATTGGAAGGACACTCCCTCAGCTGATGCCCTTCAGTACCATAATACAAACAAACTCCCAACCTCATCCTGCAAACTTTCCAGATGTGGTCGGACTTCTTGCAGAAATGGCAGAAAGATTGATGTAACTGTCTCTGCTGCTGTGGTGCCTAGTAAAAAGGTGTCCTAGCTGGATTCTGGTGCTACTATGGCTGCTGGAAAGGTCTGGACTGGAAATAAGGACGTTTGGCAGATACTATACTGCTGTTTGCCCCCAAAAAAGAATTACGGTCTCTCTTGGGCTTCAAAATCAACTCCCGCTCAACCTTGCGTGCCTCCGCAAGTATCTCCAAGTATGTCTCATAAAAATAGCCCGAACCTCCGGTTTAGACCCTCACGGAAACGAATAGCCTGAACCTCTGGCTCTCTCACCAAATACTCTACAAATCGGCTTAAACTGCCGAACTCTGTAGCGTACTCCTCCACAGATATGTTCCCCTGAATGAGACTCTCAAACTGCCTCCCCAAGTCTAGCATGTCTGCCTGAGCGAAGAACTTTTTCTTGAAGAGGTCCTTGAATACCTCCCAAGACTGTCTCGCGTCAATAAGAATCGGCTCATTCCTGAACCAAGTGCGAGCGACATCGAACAGTTGAAGTCCAACCGCCTCAACCTTCAGATCCTCAGAAAGAAGGGACACCCTCATAAGACGCTCAATGTCCTCGAGCCAATCATCAGCATAGACGATGCCCTCCGTCCCCTTGAAGACCCTAGGCTCCAGCTTCTTGAAGTCCTTAATGTTGCCTGGCCGAAGCTGAGCAACCTGAGGAACATCCTGCTGCTGGACCGGAACTCCTCTCTCGACTATGGCACGAGCAAGCTGATGAGCACTCTCGATGCCCTACCGTAAAATGTCGATCTGCCTCTGATGTACCTCTGACTGAGCCCTCTGTGCCTCGAGCATCTCACGAAACAGTATAAACATCTGTGTCGCCTCTGCTGGCACAGGAGGTGGAGGTGGAAGCCCCTCAGATACAGCTGGCACAGTCCTCTGAGTAGGTGGTGGACCTCCGAAAGCATCTGACACTCCAATCACCGGAGAAGTGACTGGTGTAGGCCCTCCGGATGTCGTAGACCTCTCAGAAACTGCTCTCCCCTACTGCGATCTAGTCTTAGGCGGCATCCTGAGACAAAGCGAAAGAAAGAATCAAAATGGCACATAATGTAAGACACTCAAGAAAAGGACATTTTAAGAGATCAAGTATCAATATCAAAGGAGAATAGTTGAATCAAAAGAATTTTCCTAGATGTGATTGAGTATTCTCAGCCTATATCCTATATCCTAAATCAGGCTCGCAGTAGTACAACTAAGTCATCGTACTACCACGATATCACACAACTTGCGAAGCCTGACCTGCATGGGCCACCACTAAAAATGTGTCAAGACCTGCACCCGGTGTAAGGGTACAAGTCGGGAACAACGCCCAGCCTACGCCGCAGAATCGGCGGTAGAACGCTGTCTAGGTAATCTATCTAGCAATATAATGAACCACCAACAATAATAATATACTCAATCACAGATCTAAGATGGAACGAGCACGAATCAGATAAAGAATAGAATAGTCACATACAACTCATGAGTCTAAATAATAACATCAATGAGTCTAACAGAAATACTAACAAAGTAAGCTGGAGACAAATCCAGTACAAGAATACTAAGAAGCTACTAATCTCGGGTCATCTGTCTCAGTTGGGATAAATCTCTCCTGAGCCAGGGTCTCTGACTCTAAACCCACAACATCCTGAGGTCCATAATGTGTAGGGTACTAGTCCTTAGTGTCATTTGAAAAAAAATATCCAGTCAGGAAAGGAGCAGAGTACATCTCTAACAGCAGTTCTAATCAATGATAAAAACTATGTAACAGTAAATAGATGTGAATATACAAGATGCAACAATAGATACAAGAGATATACAATAAGGAAATACTGGAATAAATACAATAATGAACAATATGGCAATGAACAAGAATACTAATGTCTAAGTGTGTAAGTACTAGCTTTAACATATGATCGGCTTGGAAACTTGCACAAGAATATAATGGCCTGGCTGATCATACGTACGGTGTACGATCAACACTCACAAGGAACACGACATACACAAGGAGGTATGATCACATATCTACACTAAATACTCCACAATCCCAACTAGTATAATAGATCCAACCATGGTATACTATGGCACGGGATTCTCTAGGACCCCAAAAATCAGTGTCTGTACATGCACAAGATTACCAATGAAACAAGACTTGCACAAGATGTACCATATACAAGGAATAACATCTCATGACGAGATCCGGATATACTAATCCGTGTAACCATCGTATCAAGAAACATGGATATCTACACTAGATACAATGAACATAGAGGATATCATAAATGAGAAACTATCAGAGAATGTACTCGCCTGAAGTCCAATAAATAGTCTCACAGATGTCTGACATGGTGTCTCAAAGACCTAGATATGGAATACAATATTAATACAAGGTTTCGAAAAGAAAACAAGTTAAACTAGTCAACTTCTAGGTCAACAAGTCAACTCTAAGTCAAAAGTCAAACTAAGTCAACTCTAAGGTCAACTATGGTCAACTATGTCAAACTATGGTCAACTATGGTCAATTACCTATTTCTAGGTTGCAAAAGTCTAACACAAAGATATTGGGTTCAAATACTAAAGTCTAGGTCATAAAACTATATCTTAGGATACTAGGATACCGTATCTCTGGATACGTAAAACAATAGGAAAACATCACGTATTAATATCAAACAATTATTTATTATATAAATCCTAATTATAACATTAAATAGATGCCTTGGTTTTGAACCAACTTGGTATCACAACACTAAACCGTAATATTGATACCCAAACCCAATACCTTGGGTATCCCCAATTACCTTGGTACTTACCTTGGTATCTCAAGGTAATACCCACTACTTTACTTATGCTAACTACCCTTAAATATAATATATGCTACACTAATTATTATACATATAGTATACTATAATGCAAATAGCAATTAGGAACATATTTACATATATATATATATATATATATATATATATATATATATATATATATATATATTAAGAAAACTGTCAAACTGTCACCAAAGCTCCTGCCTGATGTTGCTGCTGATACTCTGTTGTTTTAGTGACAAACCTCTGCAGTCGTCGCCAAAAAAACCGTCGCTAAAGCCCCTGATACGGCTGCTGATACTGTTGTTATAGTGACAAACTTCTGCAGTTTGTCACTGAAGCTCTTGCTGCTGCTGCTGGATATTGCTGCCGCTGCTGCGACGCTTCCCGCTGTCGCTATAGCGGCTGTTGCTGTTGTTACTGCTGCTGCTTCTTCTTCTGTGACACACGTTGTCGTCGCTATAGCTCCTGCCCTCTATATATATATATATATATATATATATATATATATATATATATATATATATATATATATATATATATATATATATATATATATATATATATATATATATATATATATAAACCACATAATATATATATATATATATATATATATATATTATGTGGTTTATATATATATATATATATATATATATATATATATATATATATATATATATATATATATATATATATATATATATTATGTGGTTTATATATATATATATATATATATATATATATATATATATATATACAATATGCATATAATACTACTAATAAATATACATACACCCATACATATATATGTACATAATATATATACATAAATATACATATACATAGTAACATAATTATAACAACACACATACGTATACGTATATATAAACACATACACAATATATAACATACATATATAAATATACAATATAACAACATATAAAATCTACTTAACATATACATATCTATACATACTACCATATATAAATATATATACATGTAGAAGAATAGTTACATACAATATATACACATATGGTATATACATAGATACATAGATCTAAGACACAACATTACATAAATATATATACACAATATTATATATATACATATATATAATTATACTTCTCCATGAATAAGAACACAAGATAATTAGATCTATAATTAAATTGCACACACATGGAACGTATCACCCCGTATCCCACTAGATATAGGATACGCATGCGACACGAGTCCACCACACATCCAAACGTACCCCGAAGGACACGAACAAGTCATATATATTATTTATGAACAATACGAAGAGTCAAATACAAATTTACGTGTATGTGTCAAAATGTGACATGTTCAAAGTTTCGTGTTGGAGAAAAAACCCCCAAATCAACACGTATCACCAAATTGTTGGTATACGACATTTACGTACCCAATTGTGGACACGACACTAGCCTCAAACACACAAGCACATGCTAAATTGATCTATAGGACCAATTGACACACACAACAAATGTCAATTTTGAAATTCTCCTAAAATTGACACAAAAAGCATCATAACTTTCTCAATAGGCCTCCTATGAACACAAAACCAAATCCTATGGGTAGCCTATGCATATGGGTTAATTTCTCATGGTTAAATATTATATTTAGAACCTAATTTAAGGTAAAAAACTGAATTGTACCTATTGGGAGATGGATTCCCAATGAAACATCCAAATGTGATAAAATTTGCCTCCAACTTGTAGATCCTTGCTCCTCTTTGTAGATCCTAGCTTCCTCCTTCTAGATCCTTGCTCTACTAGCCTCCAATGGTAATTTGGGAAGGAATTGGGATAAAATTTGGTAGGAAAATGAAGTGGGAATGAAGGAATTTGGTTGAGAAAAATTTTAGATCTAGTTTTGAAATGAAAAGATGAGAGAGAAATCAATTCTTCCCTCTTTAATAGGCCGGGCCCCTCTACCCCTTCCTCAAGATACTAGTAATGTCCATACCCCTTGGGGCCTCTCATGAAGAAATAATTAAGGAGGGAAGCTTCTAGTCTAAAGGTTTAATTAATTTTAATCAATCTCCTAATCAATGGGCTTTCTAATTGGGCTCAAATCTAACAATTAATACATGTTGGTCCATGAGTCTAAACTAAACTAGTTAGGTCCACTAACACATGTCCAAAATAAATAAATAACACCTACCAACAATTAAATAATATAACAAATAATTATTTATCATGCACAATATTTAATTAATTATGAAATTACTAAAATACCATTTTCTAGAAAATGTGGTAGTGACAAGTGTCAAGTATAAAAAGAGAATCTGATAAAATATATGAATATGTAAGTATTGTATGTCAAATAGGCAAGATATACGTGCATGGGGTCCAATGCTGGGTTGCAGCTCAAGGGTGTCGGTACCATGCTTTGGTCAAGCCTAGACAATTCCAAACAAATTATTAATCTATATATTTATCTATCAATATTTAAGGTATACACCCATCATAGTTCTTAAACCTATTAATTACTATTTATCAGTTAATTTCCAATTCTTAAGTTATAACTTAAATCTCTACTATTATAATGCGGCTCGGGCATGGCTAAAAAATAAGCTATCTAAGTATATGTATATCCTCCATTAATAAATAAATAAAATAAAATTCTTATAACTAACTACCATTGTCTATGTATATACTCACGTAATTAATAATTTATTTTTAAAATTCTCTCCCCCCGAGTACCCAGAGCCCTCCATTGATTTACTCCCCAAATCTAATTGTTCCCCTAAATTTCTAATCTAAATCTCTGGAGTTCAGCTGAGTAGCTGAGTCCCTCCCTCTCTACTGTGGACAAATGAAGTTTTTTTTTTTAGCTTGGCTTCAAAGAGAGTGTTTATAACATTAAGACTTTGGGCGTGGGGGTTCAGAAGAGACATAATGCAATGTCCCACTCTGCATGGTGCATTATGTTGGATTGTTGGCTAGAAGGACCTAGTTGAAGTTGGATACATGTGGGAGAATCATTCAGAAATCTATATGATCAGGACGGAAAATTAATTCGTATAATGGTGAGTGGCTTTGATTGTGCTCTCGGTTATCTTTACACTTTTACAAATAACTTCTTTCTGTTGTGCATTGTGTCCTTCGATCAATGATACCTTAACAAGAGTTTCAAAATATAAGAAATTAGCATATTGTTGTTAACTTGTTGTAAAAGAATGATGAAAAATTGTTTGTAACAAAGTAATGGAAATGTTGTACTGTTGTAATAAAGTGATGGAACTGTTAGAAAATATTTTGGACCGTTGAGTCATCATTTATGGTAAATTTCTAGATTGGGAAGAATAAAATTATGAATTATGGCTCGAGGCAATGTGGTAATACAAAAGAGAAAGTATGCATATTTATCTCAAGTTTATTTTTTCATGTATGTTATATTCTTAATGGCTTAGTTGCATATGTATGCATAGTCATGGACAACTTGTGCACAGGATTTGGTTTTCTCGAATGGTATTCGCGACCACAAAATTGCGTAGGAGGGACAAGGATAATTGGTGATGTATAATGCAGAAGAATTGTGGGACCTTCAGTGAGACTTGCTACCTGCACTGAGAGGGACGTTGCAATTCCAAAATAGTCCAAGATGGTGTGTCACAAGTGACCTTCATATAGATATATTGCATCGCCAACGATATTGTATGCATGGAAGAGTAAGTTAATCCTTGTTTGCAGGGAAGGACACTCGGTCATGGGTAAGAATCATTGTTTGGTGATAATATATGTTTTACATTCATGTTCATATGAATTGTTCATTGACCCTAAGAAAAAGATAGAAAGATCACTAGTAAATCTTATATGCTTTCACACGAATACTATGTTGGTTTAGGTGAGTTGGGTTGATATTGCTCACTAGTGCACTCCCCAATGTGTTGATCCCCTCCACCACAGATGCGAGAAGTCACTTGGACAATTCTGAGATATTGGAGAAATCGTTGGACGAGTTGAAGTTTTTCTTTGTAAATATGCTGGCATTTGTTATAAAGGGCATAATGTATGAAATAGTGTAAATATTTTGTATATGTGAGATTGTAAGTCAAATTGACATATTCCAGTTGGCCATTAAAAGCATTTGTATTCTGTTGTAAAGTATTAATAAAAGTATTTTCATATGTTCTGTTGTGATTCAATTTGTCAGCTTATTCCTCTATGATAACGTTGTCTTGAGATCAATTATTAACTGTGTCCGTTGTTGCCTTCTACATAGGGATCGACATTGAGGCGGGCCGGGTCAGGTCGTCCAAGCCCATAAAGTACTAGCTCGGGCAGGCTGGGCACGTGCCGATCTTTTTTGGCCCTAAAAATTTTTGGACCGGACTGAATCGGACTTAATTATTATCTATGAAGGCCAAGCCCGCTCACAAGGGTCGAACTTTTCGAGTCGAGTCAGCTTGGGCTGGACTAGCTCTATAAAAAAGTCCAAATGGGCTTTCTCGGAACTAATTGTTAAAGTCGTCTAAGGTTGTTTCAACACTATATATTATAATTTATGATAACTGAGCTGACTCTTAAAAAATATCTGTGCTTTTGAAGATGGTTACTGATCTAAATTTTACAATTGTACATAAGAGTTGAGTCTATCACAGTTTTGACGGCGGAGAGAGAGTATATACATATTTTCAGTTCAGTACGTGAAGCACAAAAAGCCAGTACAAGCCAATTCATGAAGCACAAACAAAGACGGTGCTTGTTATTTTAGTAAACTTGTGATTTTATTGAAATGTAACCATATAGACATACTTAAGAGGAAAGCATCAAACATGTGCTTCGTCAGGCTTGTACTGGCTTATTGGGCCGGGCTTGGACTGGCTTTCGGACGGACTTGTATCAGGTCGGACAGATCTTAGTCCAAGTCCTGCCCTATACTGAAATGGACCGGACCGGACGGCCCTAATGATCGTCCATCGGGACGGACAGAGGAACTTTTCGAGCTCCCATGGACCTCGGACCCAATGATGATCCCTACTTCTACAAGTACAATTTATACTTATACGATATCACATCCAGTGGTAAAAACTTTACAGTTCTACGAAACCGGACTGTGACACGAGCTTGCAGCTACAAGGATGGCATAAATGTATAAATTTCTAGTAAATTGTTAACTTTTATGTGTATATTCGTAATGTTTTTTGTGAAGACGTTCATTTTTATTTGCATCTCTATTCATTGATGAAACAGAATCAGTGTGTAGCCAATTCAACAAAGATCATTTCCAGCCAAAGAAGAAAAGGAGGCGATGACAGGTACAACAAACCAAAAACCGAACTGAATTGGTTTGCTTCTGTTTTTTCAGTTTTCTAATTAATCAGTTCAATTCGGCCGGTTCAGTCCAGTTCGGTCTGGTACCAATCCGGTCGGTCAGTTATATTCAGTATGCAAAATTTCGGGTACCAAACCAACAGTCATATCCCATGCTCTAATAATGATTGCATGTACTCGTCATGGAAAGAGTAGGATAACAATGAACTCGGTGCAGAATAAATCTGATATTTTCAACCTCAGGAAAAAATATTTGTTATCCTCTATAAATAGAAAATAAAAAATGTATGTTATCCTCTCAACAGAAAACAGGATAACTCACTGTCAATAAACAATAAAGTATCACATTACAATATAATTGGGGCAAAAATCTTTCGTGCAAAGAAAAAATATTCTACCCTATGGTTCCGCTGGCAATCGACGAAACCTTGCAAATACCAGAAGAAGTCGTGAAGGGGATGTCTTTATAGCGGGCAAATAGTTCTGTATCTGTGTGCAGATCGACTTGCAACTTTTCCCATATTTTGGCCTTGGGGTTCAATAACTCATCCGGCTCACCTGGACATCCAGGAAAAGTAACTCGCTCCCCCACCTTAGCCGATGCTGGCGGGTCAACCAACTCAACCTGAAAATTTCCAGGATCCAATCAAAGTATGCCATCACCCTAACATCAATTATTGAGGAGATGAACCATCTGGTCATCTATACTAGCAAAATTCTAAACAAAGTTCATTATTTATTGGTATGTTTGGTTGCAATCAATTTGAATTCTAGGAAAATGATGGAATTTCTGGAATTTAAATTTCTAATTGCAAATCAGTTTTCCTTCGATTTCTATTGTTTTTAAAATCTATGGAATTCAATTCTAATGTTATTAAAATTCCAAAAATTATGCTTCATGTAGTTGGCTGGAATAAAAATAATTAATATAACTAACATTTTTCCTAGAGTAATAACAAAGAGTTCTATTGAATGCAAAACTATTCTTGGAATTGGTTTTCAGGTGGTTTAGGAGATAACTTCAACTCTCAACTTTTCAATACAGGTTGGAAATGCAATTCTCTAATCCCGACATAATTAAGGCCAATTCCTGGATTTAAGATTCCTAGAATTTCAGATCCTGAAATTAAAATTCCTACAATTTCAGAAGAAAAAAAAGTGGGAACATGTTGCTTCTTTCCATTAATAGAAATTTCAAGTACTTATCAGAATAGATGAGACTATATGATAATAAAAATGATGTGGAATGACATACTTTGGTGTGGTCATCATTAGATGCAGCCAATACCATTGCATGTGACTTAATACCCCGCATGGTTGCTGGCTTCAGATTACAAAGAACACAGACTCTTCGATTCTGCAAAATAGTCAGGAATCAAATGGAAGAGCATATAAGCAAAATCTATCAAAGAGAAAATGTGTGGCATGTAGGAAGGTACCTGCATTTCCTCAATTGGAAGGTATTTGACAAGACCACTCACAACCGTCCTAGTTGACTCTTCACCTACATCGATCTCTTCCACATACAAGGAATCAGCATTAGGATGCTTCTGAACCGTCTTGATGAGACCGACACGGATATCAAGTCTGGAAATGGAAATTTCTGATTCAGTTGTCTTAGGTTTTGCATCACCAGCGGGCTTAGCTTTTTGTTTCTTTGTGTTCCCTTTTTACACCAAAAGAAAAGGTCTCAGATTGCATGTATGCCACAAAAATAAAATCTTCATATCAGATGAAACCACTAGGCTCAAAGTATTCCACAAGGAAACTGTTTGAAGAGAGAACATCAGCAATATGTAACTTTATTTTCTTAAGTAAATTATGCAGAAACCCACATTTTTCAGGTTGTGGATGTCCTTGAGGTAGAAGAATAAAAAATCATGCAGGCCGCATAAAGGTCATGTTCCCTCAAAATAACGAAAACAGGCCGCAGAGGAAATACATGCGACCTAAACAACCTAGCCGCAGAGGAGCCACATGCGACCTGATCAAACTAGCCGCAGAGGAGCCATATGCGTCCTGATCAACCTAGCCGCAGAGAAGTCACATGCGGCCTAGCATGGAGCCGCATAAGACCCCCCTACACAGCATTCGATGTTTGTCAGACTCTGACACATCACTCATCACACTGAGACGATTCGAGATTGGTGAAGAAGACGACTCAGAAAAAGACAAAAAATCACATCAACTCATTGATGGCCTCGTCAGACGTGACGTGCACGTGCTCACTCATATGCGCCTACTTACCCATGCGGCCTCGTCATCATGCGGCCAGAGTGTCCATCCGACCAAGGCAAACGAAGCACGTATGTGACCACAATGCCATGCGGACAAGTGTCCATCCGACCAAGGCCAAACGAGAGCACGTATGCAACCACAATGCCATGCAGCCAGAGTATCCATCCGACCAAGGTCAAACGAGAGGCTTGCTGGTCGAAGCGTACAACCAGCAACCACAATGCCATGCAGCCAGAGTCGCCACCTTGTTCGCCATTACAAGTTGTGAATGAACTTTTTTCTAAACAACGAACAAATAAGTACGAAGAAATCATAGACAAAATATCTAGGTACAATATTTTGTATCTAGGTCGTGACGATGGAGATAGAGCGCTGCAGCGGCTCCTTTACTCCGTTGACGGTCCGACGAGGAAATGAGGATGCTCTCTTCTGTTTTCTCCCTCCTGAGCTTGTGTGCACGTACATAGCTCCGCCCTTTCTTGTGGGCATGCTACCCTGCTATTTATAGTCGTCGTGCTGACGGACTGTCAATGTCGCATATGTCGATGCATAGGGCACTTTCAACAGAATGCGGTTGTAACTGTAGTCGCATGCCACAGACAGGCTGCCACGTGGTCTTGGTTAAGATATATTGTTGATGAGATCTCGGGATTGTTTTCAATCCGTTGTGTGCGTGACTTAATCAGTTGGACACGTAGTCAGCACTGATCGTGCGAGAAATCTTCTTCGGTTGTAACGAAAAGAGCCTGTAAGTCCAGAGCCGCATAACGCCATGGCCGCACAGCGTTGTGGCCGTAGATGTGCCCCTGAGGGCGGCGCTTCTCCGAGGCTGGCAAAGTCTAAGAAAACCCGCAGGACATGGGTTGCCAAGGTCGTTGTGCCTCACCCAACTGCAGAGCACGCGCTCCTCGTCTCTCTCTGTCGCAGGGACCGCACATTATGCGTCTACTTCTTATGCGGCAGCTTCTTCTAACAAGAAATGCTCAACACCTGAAGACCCGCAGGACATGGGTTGCAAAAGCCGATATGCCTCACCCAACTGCGGAGCATGCTCTCCCTGTCTCTCTCTCGACCGCAGGGACCGCAAATCATGCGTCAACCTATCATGCGGCAGCCTCCTCGGACAAGGAATGTGCTCAACATTTCAGCTCTGGCAGAAGAAAACACTACGATGCCAGGAGTTCGAGCGCTAAGACGTGTTTCATGCGGCCATGTCAAAAGCCGCATGAGGACTAGGTGGCACCGCTCGGCAGTCGCAAGCAGATGGCCGCGTGTGACCAAAACAGCCACCGAAGTTTTATCTTCGACCGAATTTCATGCAGCGCTGGCTCCATGCGCCTTGATTAAAAAGAGGAAGATGTGAACTTTGACTCTGCATACTACGCACCGCCGCATGCTAGGACGAACAAGTCTAGAGCAATGCGAGCTCGTCAAGCTCAAGCAATTGCTTATTCGACCGCCCGTCAGCAGGCAACGCTTACTATGCGTGGCCCTGACGGAAAGTCGTACAAAACCGGCTCATGCGTCCAGCCCGCAGTGGCAATCGGACAGGGTCGGTCTAAAGAGTCTTTGGCAACTTGGGACAAGTTTTTGTACGAACCCCAGATCAGGAAGCAAAATCAACGCATGTGCACCCGTGTGCTCGGTCTACCCTGACTCATAAGGAGGATGCAAAGGTGAACCAGCCCTAACTCGACTTGCACAACGTGATCAATCACAAGCACAAAGTGAGGAAAACAACTACGACATATGGAGTGTCCTCACTATGGCATAAATGTGCCAATATTATCATCAACTACTGCTGTAACAAAGCAGCAGCACGCACAAAAAGGCAGTCGGCATTCCAGCGGTTGCAACCAAAGGCATCCACCCAGCTGCAACCACCTGAGGAAGAGGAGCTTCCATTTGCCTCGTGTTATTCTGCTCGGAAGGCCCCCTCCATGAGGGGAGGTCAGAAGTCCAGCACCTCCAGTCCGTCACTCTCGGCCAGCGAGTCAAGAAGACGTATCCAAGGAGGACAGGCAGCGGAACCCGTAGAAGGTGTTTTCCTGAGCACCCGCTCAAAGAAGAAGTGTCACTGAGGGTAGTTCTTCCTCAGCACCTCACATGGCTACGCAAGCTGGGGGTTGTAATCCCCCGGACCTTTATGACAATCCAGCGTTCCGAGAAGATGACTCCCAAGGAACAGATGCCAAGATCCCCGGGGGTAGCCACCCTCGTCAAGAGGACGCAGCTTCCTACGCTGGGGGTAATGTTCCCTCAGAGACCGAAGAGGATGCGGCCCTACCAACTTTTCTGGATGACTACTCACGGCAAGAGTCTGAGACGAAAAGTGCGACGTCCACCGTCCCATCCATTTCTCCCCATGTGAGAACAGCATACAAGGCAGAGGACGATCACGACGGGCCCAAACGATCGACAGCGCCTCGAAATCCTCGACACCGTGATGCAGACCATGAGTGCGTCGATGCAAGCCTTGACCCAGACAATGCTGAAATCAAGGCAAATATGGTCCCACAACCAGCAAGAGCCTCTGGCCAAGCAAGCCTGGACCCCGGGACCAATGGGGATTCAAATGCGACCGCTCCACCCGCTGGTGGTAACTATCCCCTACCCGGATCGTCTGCTCCTGCATCGATGAAGCTCGGAAAACGATACGAGAAGTCCGAGAACTCCGGGCCCGCCTAGACTCGATTGGCAATCGGGACTTACTGCGCGAGCTTGGGATCCGACAACCGTATTCCCTCAATTGGAGAGACGTAACGTACCCGCCCAAGTACAAACCCTTCAACTTGACTCCGTTCTATGGGAAGACATCTCCCCGTCAGTTCATGAGTTACTTCGAGACGACAACGAGGCATCTACCTCGCAACGACGCCCTCTTAACCAAGCTCTTTGTCGGAGCATTGTCTGGAATATTGGAATAGCCTTCGATTGGTTCTGCAGCCTCCAGGACAACTACATTTCGTCGTTCAACAACCTCAAAGTCCTTTTCCTTGCTCGGTTCTACGACAGAGAAAATTACATGATGTCCTCGTTAATGGACATCACACAAAGGGAGAAAGAGTTTGTACGAAAATACATCGAGCGGTACAGGCAAGCGACGCTGAAGCTACCTCCCGGTAACCCTGAGTCCACGCTGATGGACACATGCCGGAGGAATCTCCTTCCCACAGTCAGGCTCTGGATGGGCGACTCTCAGTTTAAAGACTGGACGGCGTTCACCATAAATGTCGGAGGAATCTCCTCGTCAAGAGGAATCTCCTTCGAAGATGATGACGTCATGGCAATATTTGACGTGCTAATGAAGGAAAACAAGTTTTGGCTCCCCGACGTCTAGTGCCCTGTTGAGGCAGCTGAGGTGAATAATCCGAAGTACTGTCACTACCATCGTTACGTCCATCATGCGACGCGGGACTGCTACACACTAAAACGGTACATCCAGCGGCTGCTCGACACCAAGGCCCTCACTCTGGACTTCGATGACAAAACAGTTATTGCGAACATGATCTCTCCAGCTCGGCAACTTCCCGGCGACGGAACCTAAGGCGGAGTAATCCCGATCCCCTGGGCAACAGTGGAGGTTGCCAATCTCCCGCCAGCTCGTGACTAAACAGTCGAGCCGATACCTCTCACCACATCACGGGAGGGGAGGGGGGTTATGTGGGTCCATCTCGATCTTGCTCCAGACTTTATGCAGCAGACAACACCTTCTGCCACCAAGTCCAAGGGCAAGAAGTCCAAATCCTATACAGTTTCTATCCCTTCTGAAGAAGCTATAGCAGGAACAACAAGGTCAGGCTTGGCGTACCAACGACAATACGACAACCCTGACGATGGTGCGCTCCAAATCATCGCATCCGATCCGAGTCCATCCCAGCCTCCACCAGCGGACAAGTCCAAGCAGAAAAAAACTCGCTTTGACAAACCGCTGTGCAAAGATACCGCTCAGGGGTTGAGAAGCCCTACAACTTTGACATCTTGGCACAGCTCGCTAATACTCCAGCGAATTTGTCACTCTTCGAGCTTCTCCGACTCTCCAAAGACACTCGGGTTGCTCTGAGGCATTGCAGAATGCCGACACATACCTAGCGAAGGCCAAGCCGTTAGCTAAGGATCCTGCCGCATGCCCCAGTGAAATAATGTGATGGAGGCGATACCCAACATCACGTTCTCACAACAAGACATTGTTGAAAAACAATCGGCACGATCGTCCTCTGTATTACACAGGTACATCGGCGCCATCAAGGTGGACCGAATGCACATCGACCCTGGCTCGTCAATCAGCATCCCGCGAAATCTGCTTCAAACTCTGGACATCCCGATGCATCGTCCGACAGCGACAAATACTGCCATCAGTGGCTTCAGCGCTGGGAGGAGCTACCCTCTAGGCAATATTCGCTTGAAATATCATAACGACTTGAAAACAGAGGTCATCTGCTACGTCATAGACGTAGACGATACGTATCCTACGTCCTGTTGGGACGTCCATAGATACATCAGTATTTGATCGTGCCATCAACCTTGCACCAGTGCTTGAAGTACGTGGACGATCACGGCGTCGTCAAGACGAAATTTGCCGACGTTGATCTATTTAAAGGAGTCGAGGCCTACTACTCTGACTCGATCCTCTACAAGCAAGTCAACCAAGATGAAGGTGGCAATGATGCCGACGATAAGGCAGAGACTAGGACAACATCGGACGAGCCCTTGAGAGTCCAACACAAAGCACGCGCTCCAGACACAGCTCCCCTCAGGGTGAAACTGCACAGGAAAGCACCTGAGCCTATGGTCGTTCGCCTCCGTAAACCGAGTCAACCACCGAAGGAAGATCCGGCACCTACTACGACTTCCGAACCTCTCGTGATAAAGCTGCGCAGGAGACCTCCAAAGTCGTCGTTCGCACTGGGGGTAGATCTCGGGAAGGATAAACTGGAGGGGTACGTAGTCGCTCATGCTAACGTCCCTTCTCTCAACGATGTAATTTCGGAAGACGAGATACCTTATTTTATCAATAAAGGGCTATCTTTGAACTGCTCGGATGTTGCACATCTCAACACGCTATGTTCCCTTGAGCACGGTCTGGGCCTGCACCTGCATACACAGGTGACTACCACCTATGCAGCAAACCAAATTCTCCCCAGTCAAACCTTATACTTCATAGTTCCAGCAAGGAAGAGACAAATTCATCATCTTCGGCAGAATGGAAAGTCCCCAATCCTTCGACCCAGGGGAACTGGGGCCAACACCAAATACCGACGAAATGCCACTTCGTCGGTACAGCTCTCAAGCCAAGCACCTCATCCAGAATATGGGATACGCATCCAGAATATGGGATACGATCTGAAAGCCAGTAGAGGCTTGAACTACGGCAAAGGCCGACGGCTGCATCTGCGTCTGCAGGCTCCTGCAAGCAAGTCCGAGGATTACTACCATAAGACCAAGCATGGCTTAGGGTACGTCTAGCCTTCTACAACCCTCGAAGGCTCGGATGAAGAAGATGAGTTACACTCTCTCTTCAGAATCTTCCTCTTGGGACTCTGACAACAGTATCGGGAAGATGCTCAAACAAACATTGTCTGCCAACAATGTGTCAGCTGACCCTGAGGAAGACGACATGTATCCACCTGGACTCTTTGAAGTAGAACCGTAGGCCCAACGCCTAGACGCACAATGGGAGATGCGATTCGAACAACGAGAACCTCTCACTGAGGACGAAGTCATATAAATCGATTTGGACGACGAATCCTCCCCTAAACCGATCTTCATCTGCAAGTGTCTGTCCGATGGGGATCGAGAATTCCAGATACAGCTCGTCAGGGAATACATCGATGTCTTCGCCTGGAGTTACGAAGACATGCCGGGACTAGACCCCCAAATCGCGGTCCATAAACTCAATATCTTGTCGAAGGCTAAGCCGGTCAAGCAATAGCAACGACGGTTCCGGTCCGAAATCATGAACGCCATCGAAGCTTAAGTCAATAAACTGAAAGTTAGTGGCTTCGTCCGCGAAGAACATCCGGATTGGTAGCCAACATCGTGCCCGTCGTCAAAAAGAACGGAAAGATCCGGATCTGCATTGACTTCCGTGATCTAAACACGGCATGCCCTAAGGACGAGTTTTTCCTTCGATCACAAATATGATGATCGACAACACTGGTCCGATCGGAGCGCATGTCCTTCATGGACGGGTTCTCAGGATACAATCAAATCAAGATGTTTCCTGACGACGAAAAACATACGTCGTTTCGAACGCTGATAGGAGTATACTGCTACACAGTCATGCCCTTCAGTCTGAAGAACGCAGGTGCTACATACCAGCGAGCTATGAGAACCATCTTCCGTGAGCATCTATGCAAGACAGTGGAGTGTTACGTTGATGACATCGCTGTCAAGAGTCGCTCTAAAGATGATTACCTCCGAGACTTAAAAGGCTGTGTTCGACCTCATGCGTACGCACCAACTCAAGATGAATCCTACGAAGTCCTTTCTGGGAGTCTCCAGCGACAAGTTTTTGGGTTTTGTCATAACTTCGAAAGGTATCCACATCGACCCCGACAAGACTAAAGCAATCCTTGAAATGCGTCCACCGAATAACCTCAGAGAACTTCATGGCCTTCAAGGAAGACTAGCATACATCAGGAGGTTCATATCAAACATCTTTGGACGTTGTCAGTCGTTCACTCAGCTTATGAAGAAGGAGTCTCCTTTGTCTGGAACGAAGAATACCAACGCGCTTTCGACGACATCAAGGAGTACCTCATGAATCCCCAGTATTGGTGGCCCCTGTTGTAGGAAGACCCTTCTTACTGTATGTGCGGGCAATGGATCACTCCCTCGGGGCTCTGCTAGCCCAGACAAGCGATGTCGGTCACGAACAGGCCATCTACTATCTCACCAGAATGATGGCCGGCGCAGAGTATAGGTACAACCCCATTGAGAAGAAGTGCCTCGCTCTGGTCTTCGCCATTCAAAATACTCGACATTATGTGGCATGACAAACTATCCATGTGATCTCAAGAGTTAATCCTCCCAGGGTCCTTATAACTAAACCCGGAGTGCTCAACTCTCGCCTAGCCACATGGACAATATTGTTGTCACTATACGACATGATATTTGGCACGCAAAAGACGGTCAAAGGCCAAGCATTAGCAGATTTTCTTGCAGCCCACCATGTACCGGAAACCTCGAAGCACTCGAACATGACCACAAGCGCATAGGCCGTTTGGCAAATATTCTTCAAAGGTGCTTCAAGAACAGAGCCCAATGGCGATAGTCGCTGGCGTCAGGATAACTGATTTTCCCACACGATCTGGTCATCAACCGCGCCTACTCCCTCACAGAGCCGTGCTCCAACAATGTGGCAGAGTACAACGCTCTCGTCATTGGGCTAACTCGCTAAACAAGTGGGAGTTTACTACTTAGAGGCCTATGGCGACTCCAAATTTATATTCAATCAAGTCTGAGGCGAATACGAGGTCCGACACGACTTGATTCCCTACCACCAAGTCGCGCTTGGAATAATCTCCACCTTCGAGGGGTTCTTCATATAGCACATCCCTCGACAGCAAAATATCGAGGCTAACGCCCTTGCTGGCCTCGCAGCCTCTAGCTGTTCTAGTCAATACTCATGAACTGATCACCGTGGTCGGTCAAGAACTGGTCTGCTCAAAGAACCTATGTCCATGCCTGTACTACTCAGTAGAGAAGCACCGACTCCCAAGACTAGAGACTCTCATTCACCGACTACACAGTCTATGAAATTCTTCCCAAGAACTCAAAGGAAGCGACTTCCATCAGAAGACGTTCCCTCCGGTTCTATTACACGGCTACCAAAATATTGTATCGTCGTTCCTACGACGGTCTTCTGTTACGATGTCTATCGAATGCAGAAGGAAAGCAGGCTCTCCGCGAGGCTCACGATGGGGTTTGCAGTGCCCATCAGCCCGGACACAAGCTACAGGACCTTCTCCGGAGAATGGGTTACTATTGGCCAACAATGGTCGCGGATGCTGTCAAATACGCAAGGAAATGCCAAGCGTGCCAAACCCACGCTGACTTCATCCACCAACCCTCGGAGTTCTTACACCCGACCGTTGCGTCTTGGTCATTCGAAGCCTGGGACGGACATCATAGGACCGATCAGTCCACCTTCGTCTAAGGGACATCGGTTTATCCTCGCTATTACCGACTACTTCTCCAAGTGGGCGGAAGCTGTACCACTCGTTGAAGTCAAAACATCAAACGTGATCAACTTCGTCAAGCATCACGCCATATACCGCTTCGGCTTGCCACGAAGGATCATCTACGACAATGGTCCACATTTTGCAAGTCATATTTTTTATCGGTTTTGTGACAAAAATCGAATGCAGAATATAGCCTCAACGGCCTACAACCCAGCAGCAAATGGTCTAGCAGAAACATTTAACAAGACCATCATAAAGCTACTCAAAAAGTTTGTGTCCTCCAATAAGCACGACTGGAATGAGAAGCTGGGTGAATGTTTCTGGGCTTATCAAACAATCGTCCGGACGCCAACTGATAGCACGTCATTCTCCTTGATCTATGGGAGCGAAGCGGTCCTCCCCCTCGAGGTCTAAATTCCCTCGCTCCGAGTGGCTCTCTCCAACCGGCTAACCGTCACGACAATCACCGCCAATAGCTACAAGAGTTAGAAGCACTCGACGAGAAACGTCTCTTAGCTCAACAGCGCATTGAGCTATACCAAGCGCCTCTCAGGAGCATTCAACAAATGGGTCAAGAAAAGGACTTACCAAGTGGGTGACCTCATCTTTACAGTAAGGAGGCCGATAGTTATAACCCACAAGACGGCCGACAAGTTCCAACCCAAATGGAAAGGCCCATTCGTCGTAGAGTCTATATTCTCCAACGGCGCTTACTGACTGGCAAAACCTAATGGCGACTTACTAATTATGCCCATCAACGACAAGTTCCTGAAAAAGTACTATATCTAAGGCTAGGCTTGTACTGCTCTCTATCCCCAGCAGGACAACAAAGATGTACAGGGTTCCCAATTTTTGTTTTTCATCCCCAGCAAGTGCCTATGCACAACATTCCCCTTCCTAAACCAGCCAGTATCGGTATTCAGGAGTCCTGGATACGCAATGGATAATGGATCCTCAAAAGCTCCCAAGCGGAGCAGTTCCCAGGTCCATCTGCACACTCCCGCAGGGACCACTCAAAAAAAAATAGTCTCGTTAAACGCTAGATCACGTCCATATTACCTCTGAGCTATCGTCCTAACGATCTCCCTAGCGAAGTATCCCTCAGGTCTCTACATTCCCGGATAGACCACACTCAACAAACCACTCCTCAATGAGTTTCTCGGACATTGGTTCACGTCTATATTACCTCTGAACTACTGCCCTAACATTTCTCTCCGACCGAGTTTGTCAAGTCCATATTACCTATGAGCAAACCTTTCGAGTTTGGCTATCGATTATCACGTCCACATTTACCTCTGATATCAGTGGTCATCTCAACTTATCACCCGTGCTTAACTCTAAGTACGCCGCGGTGTTAAAGTCCACAAAACATGCCACGTCCATATTACCTCTGGCAAGACTTTTCTCAAACTTATTACTTGCACTCAGATGCGCAAGAAGTAATGGGTAAACAAAACCTATCAAGTCAATATTACCTCTGATAGGATTTCGTCTCAAACTTATTACTTGCAGTCTCGTGCGCAAGAAGTAATAAGTCCACCAAAGATCCTCCAGTGGGATGTCCTTGATGGAAGCAAACAGTTCACGTCCATATTATCTCTGAACTATGAGTTGTCTATGTTCTCCATCCAAAAAAAATAGCCACGTCCATATTACCTCCGGCTCGTTTCTTTTTCTTCCACAAAAATATTGGATATGACTATCGATTAGCTCACGTCCACGTCACCTCTGAGCTATCGTCCTCATATCCCCCAGTAGAGTTTGTCATGTCCATATTACCTCTGAGCAAACCTCTCGGGTTTGGCTATCGATTATCACGTCCACATTACCTCGAATATCGGTTGTCATCTCAACTTATCACCCGTACTTAACTCTAAGTACGCCAGTGGTGGTAAGTCCACAAAATATATCACGTTCATATCACCTCTGATAGGATATTTCGTTTCGAATATGTTTATTGCACTCCAAGTGCGCAAGAAGTAATAGGTCCACCAAAGTCCCCCAGTGGGACATCCTTAAACAGACTGCGATATTGTACTACGTTCATATTACCTCTAGTACGATATCCAAAGTTCACACAAACAATTGCAATAAATGGAAGTTTTTATTTCTTTCGCCTAAGAGAAACTAAAAGCGAACTACATCTGAGGGATTACTGGGGTCCCCAGCCCAAAGTCAAAACAAAAGGCACAAAAAGAGATGTTGAAAAAAGTAAAGAGCTATTGGTGCTACTGGTCTGCTCATGGAAACGGGCGATATGGCCATCCAGGCCCACTTGGGCCCGACGCTCGGCTTCTTTGGCCATAACCTCGGGATCCTCGTAACGAGCATAGGACTCGTGTATGTCCTTTAGCTTTTGCACCATAACCTCAACACCAGTCGTGTTCTGCGCTACTTGGCTCGCCTCGGTTCGGATAGCCTCATCTTCCTGCTGGACCTCCCGCAGCCTATTCCCCAGCGCATCAAGCTCGAGATAGAGCTTTCTAATATTCTCAGTCAGCCCCTTTTACCAGGAGAGGCACTCTTCTCTGAGATCACTCAGCCGATCGCACCTCTTGCAAATTTCGGAGATCACGCTACAAGCATTCCATAGATGAATGCAAAGAAGGCCTTCTCCGTCGTCACCTTCTTCGAGAACTCATTATATTCGTGGGATATAAGCATTCTCATATCTGCCTGTTGGTACTACCGCAACTCCATTAGGCATCGCTCCACCTCCACCAATTTCTGGCCCAGGAGGTCGGACATCTGTTCAAAACCGGGGAGACCCCTCAGAGAATGAACCTGGCCCTCAGCAAAGTGCTTTGCCCAGGCAAATGATTTATTGCGCTCCAATACGCCCTCGGCCCCTTGCTTCAAGAACATGTGGAAGCTCCGAATGAAGAGTCTGACGTTTTCGTCAATCTCTTCTAGCATAGCCAAAGTCAAAGGCAGCTGGATGGAGGAAGAAGCCACGGGGGCAACAGGTTGCGCAATGATGCTCGATGACCTTGAAGGCCTTGAAGGCGAAGTAGCAGCAGAGGAGTGACCGCCAGTCCTACTTGCGATCCAATCCTTCATGGATGCATGAAACGCCTGGATACCCGACAGCTGAGCAACGGAAGGTGGGGTAGTACCGAGACTTGGACAGGAGTACCGGAGCGCCCCGCTGCTTAGGTTCCCACCTGTGTAGCAACTGCAGACTGCGTTGTGGCAGCCTCGAACGACGACCAAGCAACCGCAGTACCGGGAACATCGGGAACGGCCTCCACGCGACGGCTTGCCACCCCACTATCCAGAAAGGCTTCAGTCGCAGAGCCCCCAACAGCAACGGTTGGGGAAGCAGCCGCCACGCCAGAAGAACCTGCAACGGTAGAAACCTCCTCCACCACAGCCTCCGTAAGGGGCACTGCATGAGATCCTTCACCAGAGCTAGGGAGAGACATGCATCTTCCTAACAAGCTCAATGCCCCCTTATTCCATAATACCCTCCTCGACAGCCACGTCCACGGTCCTCAAGGGAAAGGCAGAGTCTGCAGAACCAGAACCGATAATTAACTTCACCCGGAGAATTGAAAGCCGAAGCCAAAAAAATTTACCTCTTGAGAAGTTGTGAAATAACATACTCGAGGGAGAAGGCACATGTTGCGGCTCGTCCAACGTTGTCATAGCCTTCCCCATGACATCTATGTCATCTACGAATATGTGCTCCAAGGGGGTATAAGGCTGCTCCGTTGAAGCTACATCCGAGCCCTGAGCTCACGAGGCCTCAAGGACTGGTTCCGGGACACCCACATCGGACTCCGAGGAGGTTTCCTCTTCCGATTCGGCGTAAGAAACCACCAAAGCAGTTGTTCGCCGGGGACGGTCCCTTCTCTCATGTGCCTGCAAATTTTTAAACAGAGCAGAACCGAGATTTATATAGAGGACCAGGCAGAATCAAACTAAGAGGGTTTACGGATAGTGTCATAGCATCTAAAGTGGGCTCTGCTTCGGAAACTACTAGTGCAAGGGGCCCTACCTCTTTGCTCACAGTCCCCTTCGCAGGGGACTTCGACTTCGCCGCAGGTTCCGTCTCTGGGACCACATACGCCTTCGCCTTCTTAGAGTAGCGAGCATGATGTGTATCGACCTTTGACTTGCGCTTAGAAGGCAGGGGATCATCAGAAGGAGACGTGGCTTCCTCCTCGGTCGATGGGTCCAGCTCAACGATCAGAGGCCTGGCTACTCCCTTGCCCTTCTTGGACGTCCTATGCACTCTTGCATCCGGAGGCATCAGCATGGTACCTTCAATATAACTCCTCTCCGGATCAAAAGTTAGCCGGTGGGGCGTTCGCCGTGCAATAATACTTTGTCGATGTATATAGTATACTCGGCACGATCCCGGTTGTTGGCAATTGAAACCGAACCTGAGTACCAGTAGTGTTATAGTGACTCCATGCTCAGGCTCCGTCGAGCAAACTACCACTATACCCAAGAGATGCACTCGGGTGACCCAGTAAGAGCTGAGTATAGCCCATATGACGAGCGAATCAGCTGCGCAAGTAGGGCTCCACGAAAACGACAGTTTTATTCGGGTACACTAGATGGGATAGACGGATGGCTTGGAGCCAGCGAAAGAGTCTATCAGACAAGCTGCGGGACACCCCCCCTGTCGTCGTAGTGAACGACGTTTCTTTCGTCATCAGTAAACTCTGGCTCAGACGTGAAGAAAGTCCAGTCGGTCATAAAGGAGAGCTCTCCTACCAGCGGGGACGGTGTCGCACTTCCACTTCACCCCCCTATACATGCGGACCAGGGCGTCGGCAGCTACCATATCCCCGTCGGTCACAGGGCTCATCAAGGACCAGTGATGCAGAAGAAGCCACCCCATCAAGTAATGGTAAGGAAGCTCGATCCTGTTGAAATTTCCTTTACCTAGGTGGTCCTTCAACTTCTCGGCCAAGTTGCGGAGGCCACGATGGATACAGCACACCATGGCCGGTAAAAGGCCTACTTGTGGCCAAAAGCCAACTTCACAGCAGGTAGAATGAGGGTACGGCTGATCCTCTATCGTGCTAGATCCGTCCGGGACTACGCAGTTGCACAACCAGAGCATCAAGTATCCCGTCAGCACGGCCTTCGGAGACAACTTGTGGGTGTCCATATAGAAGTAGCTGAGCTTCTCTTCGAGGCCACTCAGCTCGTCAAGGGGTTCGTCCTCTTCCCCCAAGGAGCCCTCAACTTCCTCACCATCGACAGCCAATTCCTTCTGTACCCGGATAGAATCAGCGACTTCCTGTTTTGATTGTGGTTTCCGAACATGAACTCTAGCGGACTCCTTCGACTCCGGGAAGAGAAAGAGAGAGTCCAAAGTCGTGATATGAGGAGAAGACCGCTCAGTAGATTTCTCTGTCTTCTTCGACGACCTCTGGCAGATGTCATGATGGCATAGCAATTCCTGGTACACCGTCAGGATCTCCGGGTTCTCTGCTTCTAATTTTTTGAGTTTTTCGTTGCTCGGGGTATACTCCTCGTAGGGTTCGTCGTCCCAAGGAAGTTTTGAGAAAGCATGCATCTCATGCAAGGCCAGTCCCATCTCGCCACCAGGTGTAAAAAAGGTCCCCATACGGAGGTTGTACAACTCTATCAGGACAACGAACAGGGGACGGTTCATCTCCAAACCATAACATGTGCCCCTCACGGCGAAAAACAAATCTGCGGCCCTGAGCTCCCGCTCGTACTTCTTCAGAATCCACAGGGTCAGGCGGCACCAGGAGACGTTATAATGTGCCTAGCTGAGAACCCGCAGTTGTCCTGAGGAATAGGTCCCCTTCTTGTCAACCTGATGAAGGAAGGTGCCCAATGTATATATACTGAGGTTCGATCCCAAGTCACTTCCAACGAGACCCAACTTTAGTCCTAGCAAGGAATACGAAGCAATTCCTGGTACATCGTCAGAAACTCCGGGTTCTCTGTTTCTAATTTTTCGAGTTTTTCGTTGCTCGGGGTATACTCCTAATAGGGTTCGTCGTCCCAAGGAAGTTTTGAGACAGCATGCATCTCATGCAAGGCCAGTCTCATCTCGCCACCAGGTGTAAAAAAGGTCCCCATACGGAGGTTGTACAACTCCATCAGGGCAACGAACAGGGGACGGTTCATCTCCAAACTATAACATGTGCCCCCTCACGGCGAAAAACAAATATGCGGCCCTGAGCTCCCGCTCGTACTTCTTTAGAATCCACAGGGTCAGGCGGCACCAGGAGACGTTATAATGTGCCTAGCTGAGAACCCGCAGTTGTCCTGAGGGATAGGTCCCCTTCTTGTCAACCTGATGAAGGAAGGTGCCCAATGTATATATACTGAGGTTCGATCCCAGGTCACTTCCGACGAGACCCGACTTTAGTCCTAGCAAGGAATACGAGGACGACTCCTTCGCACTATAAAACTCCCTCTTATTCTTGCCGGTACCACAACGGATATTGCCCAGGAGTGCCCCTTGTGGCTCAGGGGTCAAATTATAGCCCATCTGTCGTTGACCCATCATTACCGTCAGGTCTGACAAAGGCATGTAACATTCAAAGGCAGAAAATGTCATTTCCGTCTCGCGGAATGTGAAAGACCAATTCTCCCTTATCGTTCCCATCTCGGGCTGAGAAGATTCCAATGCATCACCAAACAACTATGACTTCTTGAAGAAGTGCTTCTCGTCTTTAGCAAGGATCTCCTCCGAGTTGATCTGACTCAACAAGAAGGAAGGAGTCTGCTCGGCGATCTTCTGTTGTCGCTCAGGCGGGAGATTCTTGTCAACCTGTCTCTGGAGAGTCGCAGCCAAGTCCCCAAGATTCATGTTCAAGGGTAGCGGATTGTGCCCGAAGACCAGTTCACCAGAAGGTGTGGTGGACAAAGTCACTGCAAAAAACCACAAAGGAGTTAGATCAAAACCATTGAGAAATATCAATGAGGATATACATATGCGGCCGAGTCAGCCATGCGGCCTAAGCACCCATGCGACAAAGCTCGTCCATGCGACATGGTTGTCCATGCGGCAGTGAGAAGTTGGCCATAAACGTATCCATGCGTCCAACCGAGCACATGTGTTCCAGAACCCGACTTCGTCTCCACAAGACCTATCCTTGATCGACAGTTGAACGTCGACGGGGAGCGGCGAAGGGTCCGCCTCAGTAGTGCGACCTTTCCCCTTGCTCTTGGCCTTGCCCTTAGGAGCTTTCTTGGCAGCAGCGGCGGCAGAGGCGGCAACCTTGGGATCCATGACAGCAGCAAACGAAAAGAAGAGAAGATAGTTTGGTAAAAAAAAGAAAACTTTTTTTTCTCCACAAACCCCTATTATATATAGGTCGACGACATGCGGCTAGAGATAATGATAGTGACTCTTCGTTCGTTGGGCCGCTTTATCCTCTGACGACGTAAAATTCCAAGAGATCCATTCGAGGATCAAAGCAAATCAAGACATTAAATGATCTGACAGCCTGTCAGAGACAGCTATGCGGACATAAGACTATGCAGCATGCCCTTCATATACGGCCAATAGCGCTCGGTCATGCTTCTTATTCAAAGTATTCCAAACTAATCATTTTGAAAACTTTGAAGGGGGTCTTGTAGAAGTATGAAAAATCATGCAGGCCGCATTAAGGTCATGCCCCCTCAAAAAAAAAGAAAACAGACCGCAAAGGAGCTACATGCGGCCTGTACAACCTAGCCGCAGAGGAGCCACAAGTGGCCTGATCAACCTAGCCGCAGAGGAGTCACATGCGGCCTAGCATGGAGCCGCATAAGACCCCCCTGACACAACATTCGATGTCTGTCAGACTCTCTGACACATCACTCATCACACTGAGACGCTTCGAGACTCGTGAAGATGACGGCGGCTCAGAAAAAAGACGAAAAGTCAAATCAACTCATTGATGGCCTCGTCAGACGTACCACGCCACGTGCTCACTCATATGCGGCTACTTACCCATGCGGCATCATCATCATGCGGCCAGAGTATCCATCCGACCAAGGCCAAGCAATGGCACATTTGCAGCCACAACGTTGTGCTGCCATGACGTTATGCGGCTCTCAACTTACATGATCTTTCCGTTACAACCGAAGAAGATTTCTCACACAATCAATGCTGACTACGTGTCCAACTGACCAAGTCACGCACACAACGGGTTAAAAACTACCCCGAGATCTCATCAACAAGATATCTTAACCAAGCCCACGTGGCAGTCTGCCCATGGCATGCAACTACAATTACAACCGCATTCTGTTGAAGGAGTCATATGCGGCCACCAAACAGAGGCATATGCGGCATCGACAGTCCGTCATCATGACGACTATAAATAGCGTGATAGCATGCCCACAAGAAAGGGCGGAACTACGTACGTGCACACAAGCTCGGGAGAGAGAAAACAGAAAAGAGCATCCCCATTCTCTCGTCAGACCGTCAACGGAGTAAAGGAGCCGCTGCAGCGCTCGATCTCCATAGTCACGACCCAGATAAAAAATATTGTACTTGGATATTCTGTCTAGGATTTCTGCATACTTGTTTGTTCGTTGTTTAGAAAAAAGTTCATTCACAACTTGTAATGGCGAACACTTGCGACTGCCCAAATGCAGCTATATGAACGCTTAGTATAACAAGGCATGGCACATTAGCAAACATAAAAGGCTGTCAATAACCATACCAGTTTTTATGATGCAGGATTTTTCAGATAAAATACTTTCGAAAGAAGGGGGAAAGTATAAAAAGTCATGGTATACAGTTTAAGTATCTCACTTAGTAACCACATCCTGTTTATTGAGGCCACAGGTGATCTATTTATTGAGGGGGAAAAAGTAAAAATGTCACCTTGTGATCTATTTATTGAGGCCACAGGTGAAGAACAAGAAGTGAATCAAGATGATGAACAAGCTCATAAAAGGTAAAACAGATGATGATGATTACTATCACCACTCGACCACTTTGGCAAGGATAGTAAACAAAAGAAACCAGAAGCATTTACAGCAATGGGAACATTGACACAGTGTGCATATGGACACAGAAAACAGAAATTCATGATGGAGCAAGTAGAGAAGCACTTAATAAGATGACACCAAAGGGACATGTATCATTGCATCCACATTTAGTTGTGTAAAAAAAAATAGGCACGTCTACGTTAAATGACAAGTTTTTTTGGCAAACATAGATGACAAATGATGAAAAAAGTGCTATATTAAATATAACTCGGGGCCCCTTATCTTCTAAATAAAATACAAACTTAATATTATCTTCCGAAAACAGGTACAAAGTTAAATCAACAATAGTAACCCTGAATTAAAAAAAAAAATCCCTACCTGAAATTTTTGTGTTCTTCAGTTGCTCAGCAACTTTTTCAGATGCTGCTTTCTCAATTCTGTCAGCTTGACTACCAGCAAATTTCATCCTATAATGTTCAACATCTTCATCTTTCTGCACATATATCGCACTCACTAAATGAGTAAAACATGCTAATTGGATGGATGATTACAGTGCACCAGAAGATTATAAGGATAGAAACAACAGATACCATTTCTTGAAATAGTGGCTCAGGTTTCCCTATTTTGTGACCAGAAGGTAGAAAATCCCAAGGCTTTTTTGACTTCTCCGTCTCTCCTTTCTCATCACAGAACGAAAGATGTGTTTCAGAAGATAAATTGAGCTGCTTCAATACCTTGAATAACAAAAAACAGTTCAGGTATCCTTAACAAATTTCCAAAAGTGAAACCAACAGAACAGTTGAGAATAGTATCATCCAAAGGGGAGAGAAAAGATAAGGTGTTACAATGACTAACTTCAGTGGTAAAAGAAGGCATGAAAGGATGTAATAAAGTTGCAAGAAGATAAACAAGTCCAACAGAAGTCTTTATCACAATGGAGCAGGAAGATGGATCTTCTTTGTAAAGTTTCCAGAATTGGCTGTCCTGTATTAAATAAATGAAACAACAGAAATTGGTCAAATAATAATGATTTAGTTAAATAAAAGTGAAGAAGCTGATCACAAACTCACTTGTAGATATGCATTTCCCTCGCTCGATATGCTCATAGCAACTTTCAAGCCTTGTTTTAGTTTAACCTGTCACATACAAACATCAATTTGTTTCTGTAATGAATAAGATGGATGAATAATGACATCAGAGTCACTTTGTCATTGTGATGGTTGCAAGTTGCAATGGTAACTAGTAAATGACCACACTGAACTTATACAAAGTGAATTACCTTCTCCATGGCATCAAGATATTGATCAACTAATTTACAGATGGTCCCAGCTAAAGACTTAGTTAATTGATGAGATTCTGCATCAGGGGCATCAGGAATGACGGAACCATAGCCAGATCCTGTACACAAATTAGATAAGCAGTAAGAACTGCATACATTGATGCTAAGAAGTATATATCTATATTCAAGTGCATGAAGACAAAACTTCGGCTGGAAAACTTGGCATGAAAATTTTCAAGCAAAAAATGGAATATCATGTGATTCTCCTGTTTAACGACTGTTTGATTAATTGCAAGTACCACCTCATTTTTCTAAAATGCAGTTCAATATACTCAAACCTATAATACCAAAAAATATGGTACTGATCTACAGGTCACATAAACTTTTTTTTTCAAGTGATTCACTACTTAATCGGCCCCATAACCCTCATTATGTTGGGTCCCACAAAATCTTCTAACAATATTTTAAGTTGCAATGAAAGCTTCCTTCGTCTATCCACTCATGAAGAGAAGTCACTCTAGATAAAGTTAGTACTGATGTGTAAAACATTAAATGAATCGTAACAAAGGCCAAAATAACCTATTATATCCTCCATCAGTTCAAAGTTTCCACCAAATGATCAGTCCCGGCAACAGTTTATCATAAATGTCCGAAATTTGTGTTTCTAGAACACAGAAGCAGAGAAAAGATAACAGTAGGCTTAGGAAAATAGAAACCGGTAAACTTTGGCAAGATAGCAAAACTTGGTGCTTGCAACACAGGGTTAGAAATTGTGAGAGCAAGTTCTCCTTAAAAATTGTAATGAATCATGCATCCTTACCCTTCCCAGATGGCTCTGCATTAGTGGGAGACTAATGGTAAGGGGGCACACGGTATGGACACCCATTTCTTGTAGATGAGAGTCATGAGATGTGATTACAAGACCTACATTGTGAAAAATTATACGGAAGTCGCTAATGTTAGAGAGGGTTGGATGTACAGAACTGAATGGAAACAAAGGATTTATGTAGCCAACCTAAAACTTTTTCATTACAGCCATTCTGCTGTTGTACTCAATGACTAGGTCTACTCAGTTGCCCATATGAAAAGAATACCATCATTGCAAACTAAAAGCTTTAGGGAGGGCAGAAAAGAAGAACTGATATATGTTTGCCTTCACCACATCTAAATGCTTACTTACAGTTACAGATCATGTTTAAGGACAGATATTGTATGTGTGCAGGTACACATTTTCACTCCAAAACAAGCTCAAACAATACTGAAGAACTTTTGCACATATAACATCTATACATCAAGATATGCACATGCACCACAAGAAACAGTAAACCATCACCTAGACTGAGACAAACCTTGGTGAAGCTAATCAGAAGGTTAAGTTACAATATTTCACCTATTTGGTTTAAGGTTAATTTTCCTGCTTTCTCTGTAGCCTTGTCCGTATTAAAGTGTTTTTTGTGTAACTAAACACAAGAAAGATTATCACAGATTGTGCTAGGAAATTGCAGAGGCATATTTATTGAGTTATTCTGCAAACTTACCACTTGGTTTAGCAATAAAGCTTAAAACACGATTAATAAAGTTGCCCAAGTTATTCAACAATTCGCTGTTTAGCTTAGCCTGTAAGTCAGCCCATGTGAACAATGTGTCTGACACCTAAACCACACGAACAATTAAATATGATGAGAAATAGAGGACCCTTAAAAAATTACAACAGTAATTAACACTGTTCATCCTTCACAGACTCACCTCAGGCCTGTTAGTTAGTAAGTAGTATCGCCATACTTCTGTAGGAATTTTTGTTTCTTTAGCATCATTACCAAAAACTCCAACACCCTTGCTTTTCGAAAACTTTCCTGCAGAATACATCAGAAACATGAATGCCATTAAACATAATACCAGGCTATAATGCAGCCATACTGATGCAGGCATTTGAAATTTCAACTTATTGTATAGAACAAAGCAATGGAGCTCCCTTCTCCTGTTGGAGGTTATAGTACATCTCAACACGGGAATCCAGGATAAAGCACTCCAACAGAGATATTGAAAGGAAGTGGCATATGAGCATCTTGCAACTTCCTTCAGATCATAAATGATAGCTCAACCATTACTTGCTGGAAGTTGGGTCGGGTTGGAAAAGGAAACGTGTAGTCGGGTCCAGGTCAACACCAGCTGGATATGGGTGGGGTCGTCCTTGGGCTCGGGTTGGATCCAGGTACATGCTAGCTAGCATGTTCAGGTAACATTGACCAATTAACCATTTACAAATAATCTTGATAGTTAAAAATAGTATTGCTTTCGGTGGGATTTGAACCTAGATCCTAGGTAATTGACTAGCTTCTTAACCAACTGGACTCAAAAATTATGCTTTGGTTATAAAAGCAACTCCGTATTATTGCACTTGAATTATATATTCTCCCGAATAATATATATATATTATTCAAAACACAGTAATATAAATTTATTATGAATTGATGCCTTTATTCCTACGAATATAAAATTCCCGGCAATAAAGCAATACACATACCAAATGCAACCTAAATTGCATCCATCGCATAGCTAATAAGGATTAACCCAAAGATTTACAAATACCAAAACTGAAACTATGTTCCTAAAGAAGATAATTAATACCAGAAAACAGACATGTTTATGGTACCTGCTTCATAGTTTAAATACTCGGTAACACTTATTGTCTTCATTAAGGTCCAGTTTTCACCGGTTCCAAGAAGTGTAGAAGGAAACATAACCTGAACATGAAATATCAAAAAACATGAGAATATACAACCAATCATAACAACTAATAACTACATAATTACGAAGCCTGCAACTAATAATAACAAATTACAACTACCTAAAATTGAACACATTTGAGGAAACATAACTTGAACATGAAATATGAAAATACATGAGAATGGATTAGATAACAATGTAAAAAAAACATGAAATGTTTATGTGCTTTCAAATTAAGGATAAAATAGAACTAATTTTAGGTCCAACCGTGCAGGCGAACATAGATGTACAAATATATTGCAAGTAAAATTAGGGACTAGATTCAGCCATAAGGGAGAACATTCGCACTATTTACTTCACATTATAGATTATACAAACATGCACTAGTCATTTTGTGGCCCAAAAATTTTGTAGGTTACGGAATTTGCATTGTGCATCACTTACAATGCAAAAAACAAGAAAAAAAAAGTTTGGAAAGCTGTTGGCATGATATGATATCTGGCCTGAAGAGGGTCCACCAAATATGAGTTATGAAATTTAAAATGTAGTGCTTAACTGACTTATGGAATACATATCTAGCGTGGAAAGAAAATTCAACACAATGTTAGTCAGACTGACGGAATAGCTAGGAATAAGAATAAGTTGAAGTTGTCGCTAATAACTATAAAGCTACTAGACCAGACGACCAGTTATATGTCCATAAAAGCTGCCAAGCAGGGTTGTGTCTTTCTGTGCATCTAAATTTGAAGATATGAACATGACACAAAAAAAATGAACAAAATAGCACAAAAACAGCACCGGTTTTGGCCTGTCTAAATATAACATGGAACGCCACTGTTGTGCCTGAAACATGTCAGCGACAAAGATGGCAAGGAAACAAAACATATATTCGACTGCGTGTGCGCGAGTGTGCACACACTTTTCCTTACTTGTGCACAAGACAACTCATAAATGAGGAAGTTTATTAGTAAAAGGTGCATTACATCTGGAGGTTTGAAGATCACAAATACATACTACATGCCTTGGGTGTTATTTCCACAGTATGCACATGAACTTATGTGAGTGCATACAAGCAAACATGCATTTACATGAAGCATTTGTAAAAAACCGGATGTTATCCAGATCACAGTACAGAAAACTAAGTACCATAATCTTCTTCTTACCCGTTTCTATGCACTGCTTCATGCAGCTTAAATCAGATAGTTGTACTCTAGGAACTTATGTGAGTGCATACAAGCAAACATGCATTTACATGAAGCATTTGTAAAAAACCGGATGTTATCCAGATCACAGTACAGAAAACTAAGTACCATAATCTTCTTCTTACCCATTTCTATGCACTGCTTCATGCAGCTTAAATCAGATAGTTGTACTCTAGGAAGAGCGGATACTCCGAATGTCATGGCGTTCAGTGGGCTGGGCAGCCCGAAAACCGGCCCGGACCCAGCTCGGTCAAACCAATGTTGGCCAGCCCAGGCCCGGTCAAAGCCTGGGACCAGCTCAGCCCGGTCTAGTGGGTCGGGCTGGGTTTCCCTTTCCAAAACCCAGCCCAGGCCAGGCCCCCATCAGGTCAGGCTGGGTTTTGCCCCCAAAAAAGGAAGCACGGCCCAGTCAAAAGACCAGTCTGGGCCACGAACAGGACCAGCGCTCCCATCCCCCTGCGGGCCGCGGGCCCCCGGCACCTGGCTGTTTAGGGAGCTCCTATCTGTTAGTCTTTATTTCCTTCTTGAATTCTTTTGTACACCAATTTTGATTGGTCTAATGTATTTTAAAAGAGACGTATCCTCTCCCAACACCATTCTAGTACTCTGCTTGGTGACTGGCTAGAGTTATTTCTCTCATTCAACATTCCCTCGAACTTAGTCGATCGTAAGCAAGACTAGTCCAGTCAAACATTCAGGCTTAATCTAGTACTGCAATAGGGTGTGATGACCTGCCGCCTCTAACCATTATTATATTTGTAGAAGATTCAAATTTCCCCTGCTGGACAGCTGGTCATTTATTATGTTACAAGAAATATGCATGCTTTTAACAACACGCGTCTACATCTAATAAGCACCTTAGTCCTCTTACCCGACATGTGGGCCCTACATATGCCGACATGACCATTGGTCATGCCACAGTATGAAGTGACTTTCCAGGGTTTGCAGCATGAAGTTACTTTCTGATGGGACTGGACAGGTTAGATTCGAGGATAGGAAATTGAAAGTATGACCAGTCAAAATCCAACTGGAATACTTGAGTTTTGATTACATGGATCATGAAAAAATAATAATAATAATAACAGGTTAACCCGGACCAGCTCTACCCGGACCGTGGGCCCAGACTGGGTTTGAGAATTCCAGCCAAAGCCCAGCCTAGACCGAACCCGGTCAAACCTGGTCAAATCCCGGGCCCAGCCCAACCAACACCTTGATCCAAATGCGGCTGTGTCATGTCAAAAACGCATCGGACACTCCAAAATACACTAAGAACACCAAGATAGGTGTCGTGTCCGTGTTACCATGTCACATTGGTATCCGTGCAACCTAGGTTGTACTTGAAAAATAAACAATTTAAACAAAAATATATGGGTGGTTATCTAAAGTGAATAGGAATTCTTGAACTTCAAGCAAACATGGTGTATCTTTCAAAAGACAAAACTCCCGTTGCAAGTGTGTGCGCGCGTATATATATATATATATATATATATATATATATATATATATATATATATATATGGAAAATGGTTCCTAAGGTGGAGTCCACATGTCAAAATCCAAGCCACCCATTATATCCTCCAATAACTATCATTGCTCCCATATATTTAGTTGGGATTTGATATGTGGCATCCCTGTGAAAACTTCCTAGGAACCTTTTGCCATATATATATATATATATATATATATATGTGTGTGTGTGTGTGTGTGTGCGCGCGCGCGCGCGCTAGTTATTCCTGCGCCTTCGGCACTCCTTGATAATTCGGCTTCCGAAATTGCTTCTCATTTATATCATTTGACAGTATCTTTCATAATATTTTTAATAGTTTTAAGTTTTTTATTAACATATACATGTGTCATATTCGTAACCATTTGATATGTCTCCTATCCTTTTAGATTTTGGCTGGAAACACTACTTCGCTTTGTTGTGTGTGTGTGTGTATATACACACACTAGTTATTCTTGTGCCTCCAGCACTCCTTGATAATTCGGCTTTTGAAATTGCTTCTCATTTATATCATTTGACAATATCTTTCATAATATGTTTAATAGTTTTAAGGTTTCTATTGACATATACATGTGTCATATTCGTAACCATTTGATATGTCTCCTATCTTTTTAGATTTTCGCAGGAAACACTTCACTTAGTTGTGTGTGTGTATACACTAGTTATTCATATGCCTCCGACACTCCTTGATGATTCAACTTTTGAAATTGTTTCTCATTTATATCATTTGACAATTTCTCTCATGATATTTTTAATAGTTTAAAGGTTTTTATTGACATACACGTGTCATGTTCGTAACCATTTCAATTTGATCTCCTATCCTTTTAGATTTTGGCAGGAAACACCACTTGGAGAGAGAGAGAGAGAGAGAGAGTTCTATGTTTGCCATTTAGCATGGCAGTCACAGGGTTTCATGTGGTGAAACAACTTTTGCAACCTCTGTAAATTTGTTCCACTGGATTTCAATTTTCAAACTTCAGTTTAATGGTTTTCCTACTTTCATATAGGGTTTCATACTTCATGTCACCAAACACACAAGGGTAAATCCTGTAAAGGTTACTGCAAGATTGTAATAGAAACACCAAAAACAATTCTTACCGTGTGAAATGGCACGTTGTCCTTTCCCATGAACTGATACAACTCTACATTTTCAGGATCTTTCCACCACTTTTCCCAGTCAGGTGTGTAGCATGATGTGATTGACACATAGCCAATGGGGGCATCAAACCACACATAAAATACCTGGAAGTTTTTCATTGCACAAAATTGTTTGTGTCAAGTTCAACAAGAACCTGGAGATAAATTGAAAGAACAATCTGCATACCTATTGAAATAGCAATCTGGATAAGAAATGATATATAAATTTAATTAGGTTCCATGAAGATGAACTAATCCTTTTGCAAGTGCTACGTTGAAATATTATAGTTTGCTACTGATTTGTTGACCTTATCTTTATACTTCTCCTCTGGAACAGGAACTCCCCACTTTAAATCCCTTGTGATACAGCGTGATCTTAATCCTTCCTTCAGCCATGCATTTGTTGCTTGAATAGCATTTTGGCTCCAACCCCCAGCCACTGACATATTATTGATATACTCTTCCAGTTTACTCCTCAGCAAAGGAAGCTCCAAAAACAAATGCTCTGTTTCACGCTCGTGTGGAGGGTTCCGACATACCTACAGTGCACTGAGCAAAAGATTGAATAAAATAGCAACAGGTTGTGGTACTCAAATTGAGATTTACGAAGAAATTATTTGTTGTAATGTTAATTCTAGAAGTTTAAGAAATAATAGAACTAAAGATAGGGTCATCAGAATTATCTCGACCTTGCACTTAGGATCCACAAGTTCAGTTGGATTCAACAACTTCCCACACTTCTCACACTGGTCACCACGTGCAGAATCATAATTACAATTTAATGTCGGGCATGTGCCCTCCACTAGTCGATCTGCTAAGAAGCGTTTGCATGTGTCGCAGTAAAGCTGCATTTCAAGTTCAAATTGAAAGTGAACCAACAATAAAATAGAAGGAACAAATAACTACTTGATTGCATTATCTATTAGATAAATTGGGGAAAAAAAATCAGTAAGAAGAATATAGACCAAAAGAAAATCCACTATACAATGTGTACTATGCTGCCGAAATACCTGCTCCATCTTGCATTCAGATAGCCATTTATTCTCCCTCAATCTGTGGAATATGGCTTGGCAAACTTCAGTCTGCTGTGGAGTTGATGTGCGTCCAAACTCATCAAAACTAATGTCGAACCAGTTATAAACGTCCTTGTGAATTGCATGGTATCTGCATGGGGCGATATTGTTAAATGTTGCATAGATGAAAGTTCAGATAAATAGGGTACTTTAAATTTCTAACCTTCTACTGGTAAGTAAAAAATAATGACAATAATAAGATTTTTTTTATCCGATTAAGAAACTGACTATCACAATGCTCGTAAATGAGACAAAGTCTGGGACTATGAATATTGGCAAACATTGCTCCAGATGAATATTATAGAGGCCTAAAAATGCAAAATCAGACAAGTCATATCCACTCCATTTTGAATATAAGAGCAAACTCAATGTCACGGCCCTTAAAAATAATTATGATATCAAACATGGAATAGGTGTTCACTATGCAATCCTTCATCCTTTGGCCTTAAGGAAAAGAAAGAAAATGAAACAGTAGTAAAGTTTGGCATGGGAGGATGAATAGGAGAATAGAATTGGAGATATGAGGAAATGCATCCATAGAGTTTAGTCGCACGCAGACCCTCAAACCAGTATAAGATCATAAAATTTTGTTAGCATATATATTGATCTCGCTTTGTCTTAGTGAAAGAGCATTTTGGCAAAGCAATGACGGAGATGAGAGAGAGAGAGAGAGCTACCCTTGTTGTATCCAAGTTATGTTATTTGGCCGTCAGTGTAGTAGCATCAATGAAAACTGTAGTGAAATATGACTAGGTGAAGACAAGCTAGGAAACACGGACACTCAAAAAGTTTGGGTTGTGTCGTGTCATATCGGGCATGTACCGGATATGTATCCGACACCCCAAGGACCTCCAAAATACACTAGGATAGACCAAAAGGGGATCCGCAATATTAGATAATATGGACCGAGAAGGATTAAAAAAAATCAACATATATTAACGTCGCTTTCTCTTGGCTGAAGTACATTTTGGGAAAAAGCAATGACATCCAAGATAGAGGGATAGCTGCTCCTACGGTATCTAAGTTCCGTATTTTGGCTCCGTCCGCATAGTCTCAATGAGACTGTAGTGAGATATGACTGGGTGAAGGACAAGTTAGGTGCTAACTATTACAGATGCTGTTGAAGGGTATGATATGCTTCCATCCTCTCACAAGACTGACAGAGAACTTCCTGAAGTGCTTAGATGATATAAGGGCACTGCCTTCTTTCGTGTTATTAACTTGCTACAGAAGATTTAAGCTTTTGTTCACTTGACATGAAAATCGTTCCTTTCATAAAGAATATTTCTCTATTAACTCTCACTTCTCTTCACCTTTGCTGCACATCTTGGGTGCCTCCCTGGCAGTTACCTTCCAAACAAACATGTCACTTTGGGTTTAAAAATTGGCAAAGGAAAATAGAGATTTAGATTAATTTTGGTGGATATAATAAAGTTCAATTGGTATGCATTGACTAAACAACCGCAAATTTTAAGGGCCTGTCATGGCATACCCAATTTCTCTTGAACTACACTTATCAATCAATTTTCACTTCATTATATCAGTCAGGACCAACAGCAGGACCCAGGACACCTTATAACTTCCTGAGAAATGCCCTTCTAATAGTATGAAAGGGAGGAACTGCTATAAAAGAGGTGTTAACATAGAATTTTATACATACACACCTTTTTAAGAAGTGTTGATTTGTACAATCTTTCTTACCCATATATTAGCAAGTGGTTGCTTACACATTTATTAACAAGAGGTGGTTAAAATTTGTCCCAAAAAACCAACACGTCACCGAGATATATATTATCAATGTAGGGAAGGTAAGTGAGAAACGAGGGAAAGCTTTCTGAAAACCACTAATCAATTTTTGAGGAGTAAACGCCTCCCACCTTGGCACCAGCATCACCAATCCTTTTGTTACTTCTCTTGTGTGACACTAAGGAATGAAAAGGAGGAAGAAACTGGTTGAAGACTGGCGGAGACCAAAGGAGCTATGGGTGTATCAAAAAGGATCAATCTTGTGATGTAGATGCTCCGCCTAACCATCTAGGCTCTGCCTGGACATTCAGGGGTCTTGACGCACCGGACCATCATTGGTTCCATATCATGTCATAGTACCAACAAAAATGTTGTAGTGATTACTAGACGAAGAACATGCTAGGTCCTAATTATAGTAAAAAAAAACTAAAGAAACAAGAAAAACTCGTTAAAGGTTATGCCATGGTTTCCATTCCGTTCTTCAAAAACATCACCATGGAATTCACATCATAGGCCATTAAGAAGTTAAATGTTATTTTCAACTACACTAAAAGCTAGTTTGCTTTCCGTTTGAAATTGACCGTTTGCCGTTTTGGCCGACAATTTGGCCAAAATGGCAAACCAAATATGTTTTTTTCACTGTTTGTTGTTTTGGTCATGCAAAAAAAATCTCAAACTCTTTATAAGTAAACTAGTAGCGTGCGTGTAAAAAAAAAAAATTTGAACCGTTGTCCCGTGGAATAGAATCTAGCAATCCAGGAAAATGCCTCTCAGCTTAATCACATGAGTTATAAATGTTTGGCTATAATTAGATAATATTAGATAATTAAATAATTAGTTAGAATTCAATTATTTTTTAAAATTTTAATTATGTGAGGATATATATACGACTTAGACTCTTGAGTCATTTTCAAGCATCTTTATAAATAGTAGAGATTACCAAAACACATCAGTTTTCTGATGTTGGCATTTTCAGAATGCAATTTTAGCTACAGAACTCTAACGCCGAGTTCGTGTCAAAATAAAGTGTTCGCGGCATCATGCGTTTTCGAGACGCAAGTTACTAAAATATGAGCAAGTTTCCACAAACGTTTACGCACTTGTCGCAGATTTCCTTGGGCGAGCAGTTCTCTTCCATGGCCTTGGTCTCCGTGGCGGTGCCATACTCGTCCGTCCCGCAGACGTAGATCGCGTTGTAGCCCCTGAGCCGGCAGTAGCGCGCGAACACGTCGGCGCTCAGCACACCTGCAACAATTAATTACTCGTCTCTACTCGATCGGACAAATTCCGAGCACAAATACTACAAAAAAGAGGGTCTAAAATGAAAAAAAAAAAATTACAGCCAATGATGTTTCCGAGATGGGGGACGTTGTTGACGTATGGCAGAGCGCTGGTGATGAGGACGTTCCTCTTCCCGAGAATCGGGAGCTTCGGGGTCCTCTTGTTCTCCGCTGCGGAGTCCGCCATTTTTGGACCGGACTGCAAATTTGGGGATTATGAGGGGGTGTGATGGGAAAAGTTGTTCCGACGGTGCGGCGGAGGAGGAGAAAAGTAGGGATTGTGGAGACCTAAACCCTAGGCAGGTTAAGAGAAGGCTTTAGCGATCCGGGTTTGACGGGTTTGCGTATGAAAGGGTATGGGTGGGTTTATTCTGTTTCGGACCGAGAATCGAACCAGACCAAACCGAATACCGGATTCAGTTCGGTTTTTGGAAGAAAAAAAAAAAAGAGTTATTTGTATTTATCTCCCACAATTGTTAATCATATCTCCACTATCACTCTCCTACATTTTTATTTTTATTTTAATTCGTGCTACACCATCATTCCTTCGTAATATGTTAATTGTAATTGTAGATAACCCAAAAAAAATGTCTAATTTTTTAGAATTGAGAGGATAGTACTAATTAAAATAAAAATGGAGGGTAGTGGAGATATGATTAGCAATTGGAAGATAAATACAAATAACTAAAAAAATTTGTTTCATTGTTTTCAAAAAATTATAATTTTGGTCTCTTTTTTTTGTCCAAACCGAAAATCGAATAAAACTTACCAAATTATGTAAATACACTCAATTTTATACATATTTTATGATAAAAATTTGTATATTTTTATATATATTTTGAAGACAACAATTCTACGTATTTGTTTTAAAGTCCAATTTTAATAATTTAACAACTAATCCAACTTTGGGCCCAACTTTGAATACAACAAACGTATATATATAAATTATATTTTATAAAATAATTTTTCATAATTTCAACTTTGTGTTATGCTCATTAAAAAATAAAAATAATCCAACCGAACAATCCGAATTGATTATCGGTTTAGGTTTTGCCTAATTTCGGTTCAGTTTTGGTTTTGGATTTTTAGAAGTTTGGTTTATTCGGTTTTAAATATTTCGGTTTGGTTGAAACCGAATGCTCATCCTTATAAAATTGTGGCATATTGGGATGTTAATACAAATTTCTTTTTCTTGTTTTCTTTTGTAATTAAAATTTTGTCAAATCTATATGATTTTAGATCCAAAATTATCCAAAAAAATATTTGCCATTTGATGCTAACCTTTGAGTGAAAGTTAGACCGGTGTCCAGATATAAAAGAAAAAGTTAGTTATAAATTGGTCAAGAGTGTGATGCATAAGTCTTTTTGTATATGCAGGTGTTATGTATAGTAGGTACATAGTGTTAGGTGCTTAGACAGTGCCACATCACAATCCCAAAGTACGTAGGACTAGCACGTGACTATGTCAGCTAGTATGCATATGAAGGCTACTATAATATATTTAATCTAGTAATACATACGATGTATATGAACCCCAACTCATAAGGTATACCATCATGTCACATATCTATAATAACATATCTCATCCACAAAATAAAAAGAAATAACTAAGCAAGAAGCATTATTATTATTATTATTATTATTATATATGCAAAAATAAATAATCCAATAGTATTAATAGTTGGGCGGAGACAAATTCACTACGAAATGACAATAAATAAGTGGAAGCATGAAATACTCCAATCTCAGAATAAAATGAAAGAAAATAGCTGAAATAGCTAATCCAACTGAAATAAAATTAATAAAACTCTGAAGGCAATACCTCCTCGCATAATCTGGTCCAGATCCATACACATGCAGATACTCTGATCGTCTAAGCCTGAAAAAAAATCAGGTCCTCAGAGGGACTTAGCAAGATACAACCAACATGATGATATAAACTGAAATATATATAAATATGTAAAGGATGTTTCTAACCATCTAAGTGAATAATTTAATGACGATTTTTGCATGCATGGACGGGATGTAGGCTAAATAGAAAATCCATGTAGCTCGAGTCTAGTGGTATATATATAGTGTCAACCAGTAATATTTAAACTTGTATAACGATCAACGAATGTCAGAGGCTATCTGTAAAAAGGTTCATCACTTATATAGTTCCTTTGGAGACTTCACCGATTTGGCTAACTCATACGCCTAGTGACTTTTCTCCCCAACCATAATAGACTGACCAAGTCATATACACAACATGTCTAGTTTGTAATTGCATGTGTCTCTAATACACTAATCACAACAGTTACGTTCTAACCGTCATGCATCCCATATATATCAATGCCTAATCGAGTACGATTGTCCGTGTCCTTATTATGAATATCATATCGTGTCATGTGAGTGCTAAGGCCAAGGAGATATGAATAAATCCCACAAACATAAGGTAGTCGTCTAACAACAAAGTCAATATTCATAAAGTAAATAAGAATCAAGTAAATTAACGATCTCTTGATCGCACCCAAGTATAGCTCGGATGCACAATTTTATATACAAGTAATAATAATGTAAATATTTAGAAAAAGTTGTATTTTCATTAATAAATAGTACAAATACATATAATACAAGTAAAGCTAAAAGAGATTAGGTAGAATAACAAAGAGAGAGATATCCTAACTAAAGATATTATCAGCTAGAATATTGTTACAACAAACTAAGAGATAATAGAAAGACTAAGTCTTGGCTTTATCTTTAACATGCTTTATCTTCAACATGCCCCTACAAGATAGACATCCGATCGGATAGGCCAATCTTGAATATCAACATTTCAAACCGAGATCGAGCCAACGACTTTGTAAGAAAATATGCAAGTTGGTCATCCAATAAGTGACACGAAGAGTACCATTGTGAACTTGTTCATGAACGAAGTGAAAGGCAAGTGCTAGATGCTTCATTCGAGAATGGAAAACCGGATTAAAACTAAGATGTGTGGCACCTAAGTTGTCACAATAAATGATCGGAGTACAAGTGAGCTGAATACCAAGTTCGCCAAGGAGATTTTAAACCCACATGAGTTCGACAATGGTAGAGGCAACAACCTTGTACTCGGTTTCTGTAGATGACTGTGCTAGAGACTTTTGCTTTTTGGAGCTCCAAGTAATCCGGGTGTGACCAAGAAAGACTATTTGACCCATTGTAGAAGTGTAGTCATCATTGTTTCCAGCCCAATCTGCATCTGAGAAAGCATAAAGATGGGGTGGCGAGCGGCTAAAGATTGTGAAGCCTTTGTCGAGAGTGCCACACTAGTAGCAAAGGAGCCGTTTGAGGGCATCACAATGAGCTCTTCTTGGCTTGTGCATGAACCGAGATAGCTTGTTTACCACAAATGCAATATCAGGCCGAGTGAGCGTGAGGTATTGGATGTAGTGTCCCGCTCCGCGTTGACACTATGTACAAGAGATATAGCTTTGTTGGCACGAGCGAAAGCCCTCTCGAAGAGTTTTCCGATCGAAATACAAGATGATTGATCTGGGTGAGTGGGCAGAACTTCATTCTCTAATTCTTGCACGCCATAATAATGAATCTGAGTTTTTATAATGTTTGTTGCTAAGTAGATAATATTCGTATGAGAATGATACAACGAGAACCTGTATGATTAACTAGAGAATTTGTAATGCTTGTTATTGAAAAGAATATTTCTATGATAAGTCAAGATAAAAATGTTGCATGCTAAGTTACACGGACACAACTATCGAACGAACCATTGCCATGCTAATAAAAAGAGTAAAGGAATTGCTTGAACAAGTATCCATGTCATATGTTAAACAAGAGTAGAACTGCATGCTTGCTTAATTAGAAATTGTTTATATGTTTGCTTGTCATTGATGCAAAAAAATAGAACAGTATGAATAACTCGTAATATACTTAAGATAATTGATAAGAATGAGCAGAGACTAATAGTGCGCCCTGAGGTACAGTCATTGTGATCTAGTGGGATATGCTATTAGTTATGTGAAAAAAAGATTGAACCACTAGTAGTGCGCCCTGAGGTACGGTCCTTGTGATCTAGTGGGGTGTGCTATTAGTTTTGTAAAGAAAATATTGAACCTATCGCTTGATTGATAAGAAGAAGAGATAGAAGTTTGCTTAATCTTTGTTTGCTTGCATTATAGAATTATTTGATAGATGTTTCATGTCATGCATCGGTCTCGAATAACTTGTGCACGAGGTTTAGTCTCTCGAACGGTTCTTGGGGCACTGGGAATCAATCGGTCTGAAAGAGATTTTTTAGAGCACCCTGAGGTACGGTCCTTGTGATATAGTGGGATATTGTGTCTATTAGTGAAGAACAGAACAATGATGTCACAATTGCTAGTATTCGTGTGTGTTGGTGCAGAGCTAAACCTTGAGTCACAGCTGCTGACATACGTGTGTACTAGTGCAGATCTGAACCTTGAGTCATCGCTGCTAATCATGGGGCAACCCATGGACCATCATGTAGTTAGGGTGCATGCTACGTTAGGCTTCTTGCATACCTAGTTGTTTGATGCAGAGACGAACATGAAATAGAACCTTTATGATTATTTAAATTGTTGCTAACTTGTGTGTTTGTTGTAGGGATAACCGTTCGGCCATGGGTAAGTATCAATGAATAAGTGATCATTCGTATTCCTTATGTTCCTTATCATAATTGCTAATAAGATATATATTTTTTACTTGAATATGTTGTTGTCCATTAAATTGATTTGAATAAGTCCACTTGATGCACTTTGTCTTGAACTGAGATGAATATTCTACTAGGGATAGCTTGTGTTCCAAAAGAATTAGTAAATATGGTGCACAATACATGTTGCGTACTGCACGATAGAACACTACCCCTACTGTATGCTTGAATGTATTGAATATACAAACTGTTTTCAAAGATATGTTTTCCAAAGAAGTAATCTGACTCTAATCCTGTGATGCATGAAATAAACCTAGGTAAAAAGTAGCAAGATCACTAGTAATATAATATTTTATCACATTGTAAACCCCCTGATTTTAAAGAATTTTAAATTTGGATTTTTCATAATTTTCTGGAATTTTTCTGGAATTTTTTAGCAATTAAAACTAAGGTATTTTGATTTTAAAGGATTTTTAAATAATATTAAATAATATTAAAATATTATGAAAATAATATTTTATGGTGTAAAATGAAAAACTAGAGATAGAATAATTTTCCGAGAATTTATTGGACCCCAGAAGCTTTTTAAAAGTCTTAAAAACTAATTATTTAATTAAACCAAATAAACCGGATTTATTTTAAACCAAACCAATTGCTGAACCAAACCGGTTTACCTAAACCCAAATCCTTATTGGGTCGGATCCGGGCCCAAAACCCAGACCCGACCCACTAGCCCGACCCGCATTTGTTTTTGGATCGGGTTGGATCCACCAGACCCGACCCGTCCGTAACCCGTTAGCCCGTTAATCCTTTCTCCCCCAAACCGCTCGACCCCCGACCGTTGGCCTCCCTCCGCCGGCCGACCCGCCGCCGCTTGGCCTCCCACCGCCGTTTGGCCTCCCCGCAACCACCGCCCGCTCGCCTCCGGTCGCCGCAACCGCCGCCCCTCCCTCTCCCCTCACCGCCTATAAAAACTCGCCCCCTCCCGACTCCCAGCGCCTCCGCCCTTCTTCCTCCGCCTCCGGTGAGCTGCAGTCCCCGCCCCAGACTTCGCCGTTGTCAGCCCAAACCTCCGCCGACCAGTCCCCAGCCGCCTGACCTCCGCCGGCGACTCCCCTCCTCCTCCAGAACCTCCTCCTGCCCTCCTCCGACCCCGACAGAGCTACCCCCGACCCGCAGCGGTGGCTGCCCGAGCCCAGCTCCGTCCAGCGCCGCCCTGAGCCGCCTCCGCCGTGTCCGCCAACAGAAGCCTCGGACACGGACACAGAAGCCTCTGACCCAGAACCCTAACCCTAGCTCGGCCGGACACAGTGTCTCGTGTCGACACGCGAGGACACGAGAAACCTAGTTTACGGAGCCCTGTTCAGGTATTCTTTTCTCTCTCCTCGCTGCCCCATTTTTTATTCTGTCTGTTGTATAGCGTAGACTGCATGACCCCCTCGATGCCCGTGCAACCCGCTCGGTGCATCGCGTCCTGTGGCGATCGCAAACCGCGATCCAAAAACAGGAAAACCAACGCCATGTTTCACCCCGGAACTGAGTACGCCCCGCTAAACGGGACAACTTGGTCGCGTGCGGTCTTTACCGATACGTGCGCGTCATTGATACGGACGTGCGGGATTTCGCAGAAGTTGATTTGGATGTGCGTGCACACCGGAATCAACGCGTATCCGCCGACAACGCCCCGTATCCGTCCTTTCTGGTTCTCTCTGTAACTTAGTGTACACATGTCGGATCGAGACGAAACTTATGCCATCGGACTCGTAGCAATACGCTGGTCCTGTGACCCAAGTTTGGTTCGATTCTTAGAACGTTGACAAAATCACGTATCGTGGGCCCCATAGGCTCCACTTGACGGGCGATTTTGTGATCGGCTCATCAGAATCCAATTCTGGAAGTTCCGTTGGGTTTGTATCATCGTTCCTGATTTGTTGACACTAAGTTGGACGAATTTGGAGACCTTTGACCCTGACACATTTTTCGGTGCAAAGCGGCCCACATGTGGACCCCACCTTGACCTGAAAATGTTATTTTCGTCCCTGTGTCCAAATTGGACTCAATGACAGGCATTTCTAGCTGATTAATATTTTCTAGATCTGATGATTATGTCTATTTCAGCAACCGGAGTACTGCCTACAAATTCTGCTGCTGTCAGAGCTACAATTGGAGCCGAAAACCCAGACAAGTGTACCTTGCTATAATTGCAGTATATTGATTCATTTTGTTCTCTTGGTTTATTCCTGTGACTGTTGTTCATGCTCAACCCTAGGGTCGTGTGACTTGCTTAGTATCCGATTAATAGTCGGGTGCCAACACCGTACGCGGGGTTGTGCAACGTCACCTAGAGATGGATATTGTGACATTTACATTCTCGTACTTGCCATATCAAGTACATTATACCCAGGACACCTGACACGAATCATGAGATAGAATCTTCCTGAAATATTCAAGATGATTCTGTATAGGATACAGGTTTATGACATATACATTCTTAGAATTTATTCTGACTTACTGCATTAGTTTTGATCCTGCGTGTCATGGACATGAGACGTGAGATTACATTGGATGGGGAGAGTATTACCATATTAAAGGCTGATTATATTATAAATAATGTCATCTGGAGGTGTCTTAGTCTCTGATACAGAGCTTTGGCGCAAGTTCTGGCCCTTCGAGAAAATACTGCTATAGGTTTCTCCGACACTGATCCTGTAGTAGTCTCAGCCCGAGTATGACTAAAACTCTCACTTGCATATCACTTAGCTGGTTATTTATTTACCCTATTGTTTCATTTATTGCTGCACTGCATTTATTTTGTCATGAGCTTTCTTGTACCTTGCTATGTCCCCTGAGGACCTGGATCCGGATTATGTCCCCAGGGTTAGCAGATGAGATCGACCTTGAGGTATACGGGACATGAGCAGTAGCAGGAGCAGAAGCAGAATCAGGTGCATACAGTAGAGCAGAACCAGGAAACGAGGAATAGGTGATTGCCATAGATTTTCCTGAGTATCTATTTCTTCCATACTCAGTTTGTGATGTTCTTTATATTCTTGTTTAAATGAATAATTGTATCAGACTTGATTATCGGGTTGTTCCCCGATTTAATTACTTGTGACTTGATGTTTGATGTTTATATACTTTTTGTTGATATTGCTGTATTTATTCTGTGGATGAGATTAGTAAACCCTGATCATTGTAATACAGCTTAAGTATGCCCCGATGGATCCATTAAATTGGGTTTGTCCATCGGTGCGTGCTGCTGGACATTGCCACGTGTCCAGTCCCTCGATATTTTGGGACTGGGGCGTGACACGCATGCTTACTTAGTTTTGGTTTTAGAGAGTGTTGTTTATGTTCGTTGCTTTTATACTCACAAGTACTTTTCCCAAACTGTTGACCCCCCACCAGTTTGCTTGTTCTCAGGTACTGGATCGTCCAAAGAAGCAATAGCATATCCTCATCCTCAGGAGCCAAAAATCTGGAGTCGATGTCTTGAGATGTATCGAGATATTTTGAGCTGCTTTTGTATGAAGGGATGTAATGTATGGAACATTGTCATTATAATTGAGAGAGAGAGAGAGAGAGAAAGCTTGAGCGTGTTGTAATCTCGGCCAAGCGTCGCTTGTAATGTAATGCCCCGCTCCTAGCGGATACTTATGGAACACTTATTACTTTGACTCGATTGAGAATCAAGTCTCGGGGAAACCTTACCGCCAAATCAACACGAATGAAATGCAATGAACCCTTTAAATTGATGGAACGACTTCTGTTGAAATAAGTCCAAGAGTTTTTGTTGGTTGTTTTGTTTCTTGGCTTTGCGTTGCTTTGTGTTTTGTCTTGCTTTCGATGACTTAGTTTTCATGATTCGCTTTTCTCACTTGCGCATTCTTTTCGAATCGTAAGGGAATAAGATCGAAGGGTGCTAACCAAGTATTGTTGCAATTTCACGACACATAACTAAGCAGCGACCGTTGCATAAGGCTTTTCCATCCTCTCGTTTGATTCAATCGGTGAGTGGCTTAGGCCCTTCGATGAATCCTTCAGTCCATACGCTTTAATAAAAATGATCTCTAGTATGCACAAGTTACTTGTTCCTATACAAATGATGCCTCACTAAACTAAACAAGCTAAAAGAGATGAACTGCATGCTTGATTTTATACATATATATATAACTGTTGCAAATGCTTGTTCAAATATATGTGTATTTGTTCCTTACTCATATGCTGCATAAGAGATGTTTATAGAAACCTCGCATAGGTTACCAAAGAATATAGTAAAAATAGATGGAGATATTCTTTTACAGTCTAACCTGCTGCATAGTAAGAGTTTATATGATAGAGCTACATTCTATGCATCGGTCTTTAGACAACTTGTGCACAAGGAGAGATCCCACGAACGATTTCGGGGGCACTGGGGATCGTTCACCCTGGGGGGATTAGAGGAACACCCTGAGGCAAAAAAGTCCTCACGATCAGGGGGTGTTCACGTCTATAGAGAATGGGTTTTCCATGGACCATCATGTAGTTAGGTCGCATGATAAGTCATCTTCTATGCACACTTGACACTTGATGCCAACATAGATGCATGAGTTATATACATATATGCAAATTATTGCTAACTTGTGTGTCTGCTACAGGGATAATCGCTCGACCGTGGAAAGATTTATCATATGCATAGTCTATCTATTGTTTATATTTTCTTGCATGAATTGTTAAAGAAACTAGACAACTAGAAAGATCACCTAATAATGCTAGCTTCACATGCTTACTTAGTATGGATTTTTAGGTGAGTTTGGCCACGGTCACTTACCAGTACATATTGTAGTACTGACCCACGTTTGTGGACAAATCTCCAGGTTCTGGTAGTGAGAGCTTGGTGAGCATTTTGAATCGGTGTTAGCACATCCTTCCAGCGGGACCGTGCTCGTGCTGTTTCCTTAGCTTCCTCTCCTGTGTGCAAACTCCTCTTTTGCTAGATATTTTAATTTTGGTCCTACTAAAATGATATAATGTATGGGCATTGTGGCTAGTTTTGAGTTTGTAAAAAGAGTTATAAGCCTTCTATGGCATATTTTATAACTCAGCCAAGCAAGTACGTTGTAATCCAAATCTTCAAGTATCCAATAAAGAAAGTATTTTGTGTTCCTATCAAATGTGTTCAACTTTGGTTCTCTGCATTTACATTTCGTGCTTATATATGTATATTATCGTCTGACTTGTGTCTTGTGCAGGTACTATGCCTGGTGCAAGCACAACTTAGGCTTGCACTGTATCACGTCCAAGCAAAGACGATCGGTTCCGTAGGGACCAAGCGAGGACGGTCGGCCCTTACGGGACCGAGGCGTGACAGGTGGTATCAGAGCATGACTTTACGTCCTTGGCCTCTTCAAATATTATTTTCAAAAATGATATAAGTTTTCAAACGGTTTGAAAAGTCCCGAATTTTGAAAATGGTTGCAAATCTATAGAAGCAAATCGAGAGTATAAAATGTCCCTAAGAGCATGAAAATCCAACGTCTCATACAATAAGTCCATAATACGTTATGAGACTAATGCAAGCTGCAGCAAGATAACAAAAATAGGTAACCAAGGGATATCACGCGCAGCAAGCGTGAACGATGAACAAACTGATAGGCTAATTGGCATGTTTGAAAATCAACAAGAATTATTCAATGCCTAACATGATCGATTTGAGGCTCAGCAGCAACTGGCGGATGCTCGAGCCATAGCACAATAAAAGCAGTTAGACTCTTTGACTCAGATAGTGACGACCTTGGTCGCCAATAGCAGTGCATTGGGAACCATCGCAACACCTGTGGCAGTCGCACCCATGCCTCGAGTAGCAGGTCTAGCAGAAGCTGATGAGCCTCAATAGGCGGTCAGGAAATCTATCTTTAAAGGTGCTGAGTTTCTGAAGTTGAACCCTCCTGAGTTCGAAGGCAGGGCCGAGCCGGATAAGGTGATGGACTAGGTCGCCAAGATGGAGGACTTATTCGAATTTGCTGGAATACCTGTGAGCAAGAGGGTGGCATATGCAGTCATAAAGTTGGCGGCTACGAGCACATGATTGGTGGCAGATCAAGAAGCTGGATCTTTCCACAAAGCGCCAAGACGGCAAAATCACTTGGGGAATGTTCAAGGAAGCATTCCAGGAGCAATACCTTCTACCTGCCGTCAGACAGAGAACGGAAGACGAGTTTACCGAACTTAAGCAAGGGAGCAAGTCCGTCGAGGACTATGAGTCAGAATTCTCCAAACTTGCTAAGTTTGCTAGCTCATTGATTCCTGACGAGAAGGCCCGTATACACAGATTTATAAAAGGTTTGAATGACGGCCTCAGGAAATATGTTATGAACCGTGAATGTACCTCCTATACGAAATTGTCGCACTAAAAATATAGATTGATTCAACTGTGGTAAGAGGGGCCATAGCTTTATAGATTGTCAGGTCAAGAGAAGGGTTCCAGAGAACCAAGTAGATAATACAGAACATGGACAGAATCAGAACCCAGCCCCAGCTGATGGACAAACTGATCAAACAAGAAGACCTAGAGTTTATCAGTTGAATATTGAGCGCGATACAAGTGGGCACGATGTCGGTGAGTCTGATTCCTTTGACCTCTTGATGCATCATTTATCGACTCCTTGATCTCTTAAGTTTCGGGATGAAGCTTCTTCTCAGTGGGGTATTATGTAATGCCCCGCTCCTAGCGGATACTTATGGAACACTTGTTACTTTGACTCGGTTAAGAATCGAGTCTCGGGGAAACCTTACCGCTAAATTAACACGGACGGAATGCAATAAACCCTTCAAATTGATGTAACGACTTCTATTGAAATAAGTCCAAGAGTTTTCGTTGGTTGTTTTGCTTCTTGGTTTTGTGTTTTATCTTGCTTTCGATGACTTGGTTTTCATGATTCGCTTTTCTCGTTTGCGCATTCTTTTCGAATCATAAAGGAATGAGATCTAAGGATGCTAACCAAGTATTATTACAATTTTAGGACATATAACCAAGCAGTGACCGTTGCATAAGGTTTCCCCATCATCTCGTTCGATTCAATCTGTGAGTGGCTTAGGACCTTCGATGAATCCTTTAGTCCATACGCTTTAATAAAAATGATCACTAGTCTGCACAAGTTACTTGTTTCTATATAAATGATGCCTCACTAAACGAAACAAGCTAAAAGAGATGAACTGTATGCTTATATATATATATATATATATATATATATATATATATATATATATATATATATATATATATATATATATATAACTGTTACAAATGCTTGTTCAAATAGATATGTATATGTTCCTTAGTCATATGCTGCATAAGAGATGTTTATAGAAACCTCGCATAGGTTACCAAAGGATAGAGTAAAGATAGATAGAGATATTCTTTTATAGTGTAACCTTCTGCATATTAAGAGTTTATATGATAGAGCTGTATTCTATGCATCGGTCTTTAGAAAACTTGTGCACAAGAAGATATCTCACGGACGATTTTCAGGTCGCTGGGGATCGTTCGTCCTGGGGGGGGATTAGAGGAACACCATGAGGCAAAGAAGTCCTCGCGATCAGAAGAGTATTCACGTATATAGAGAACGGGTTTTCCTTGGACTATCACGTAGTTAGGTCACATGATAAGTCATCTTCTATGCATACTTGACACTTGATGCCAATACAGATGCATGAGTTATATACATATATGCAAATTGTTGCTAACTTGTGTGTCTGCTGCAGTGATAACCGCTCGACCATGGGAAGATTTATCATATGCATAGTCTATCTATTGTTTATGTTTTCTTGCATGAATTATTAAAGAAACTAGACAACTAGAAAGATCACCTAATAATGCTATCTTCATATGCTTACTTAGTGTAGATTTCTAGGTGAGTTTGACCACGGTCGCTCACCAGTACATGTTGTAGTACTGACCCATATTTGTGGGCAAATCTCCAGGTTCTGGTAGTGAGAGCTTGATGAGTATTTTGAATCGGTGTTAGCACATCCTTCCAGCGGGACCGTGCTCGTGCTGCTTCCTTAACTTTTCTCTCCTGTGTGCCAACTCCTCTTCTGCTAGATATTTTAATTTTGGTCATAGTAAAATGATATAATGTATGGACGTTGTGGCTAATTTTGGGTTTGTAAAAAAAGTTGTAAGCCTTCTATGGCATATTTTCTAACTCAGCCAAGCAAGTACTTTGTAATCCAAATCTTCAAGTATTCAATATAGAAAGTAATTTGTGTTCCTATCAAATGTGTTCAACTTTGGTTCTCTGCATTTATATTTCGTGCTTATATATGTATATTTTTGTCTGACTTGTATCTTGTGCAGGTACTATGCCTGGTGCAAGCGCAACTTAGGCTTGTACGGCATCATGTTCAAGCGAGGATGATCGGTTCCATAGGGACCAAGCGAGGACGATCGGCCCTTACGGGACCGGGGCGTGACATGTAAAACTTCTTGAATACTAATAAAGAGCTTATTTTCTTATGACATTATGTTATTTACTTTTCTGGTATGTTATGCCGCTGCTTCTATACTTGAATAGCCTACTTGTCCTTGTTCAAAGCCTTGGCCTTGTGCAAGCACAATTTAGGCTTGCACAACATTACGCCCATGCTAGAACGATCGATTCCGTAAGGCGCTAAGAGAGGACGATCAGCCCCTTGAGAGAATCAGGGTATGACATTGGAGACCCCCAACTACTGCTTTATAATCTGTAGGAGTGTCAAGTAGTTCGTCAGAAGTGAGAGTTAAGCATTGTTAACCACCATGGGAGTCGAAACTAGCTTAGTGTTGAGCATATACATGCGCTCAAGTAGATCAACAATATACTTCTTTTGACTGAGGAAGAGACCATGAGAGGTAGGCATGACTTCTACTCCCAAGAAATAAGAGAGTGCACCAAGGTCTATCAAGGAGAACCTGTTAGACAAAATTTTAATGAAAGCATTTAGGTTAGTAGCATTAGGACCAGTTAATATAATGTCTCCACATACACAATACGATAAATAGGTGAAGTGGAATAATGCATGATAAATAATGAAGCATCAGCAACAGATCGCTTGAAACCTGAACCAAGAAGAAAGTTGGCTAGCTACGTGTACCATGCTCGAGGTGCCTATTTGAGCCTGTAAATTGCCTTGTGTAATTTGCAGACATGAGTAAGAAAGGATGTATCCACAAAACCGGGGGGTTGTGACATATATACCTGTCATGTTCCAGTACCGAAATACGAAGACGGACATGGCCAGCTCCCCCATACAAGATATGGAACATCGTACGACGGCCACGGCTGTAACTAGATAAGGGGGTGCATACTACAATCAAGTCACTTAGGGTCACATAGAACATCTAATATCTCAATCAGTCAAGTAAGGATAGTAAACATAGAACATGTATGACATTGAATTAAGACGTCCCAAACGCCCTGCCACAATATTCTGGAAACTAGCTACAAAAAATAATAAGCTGGCAGAGTAGCAAAAGAACATGACCATGATCATCTGTAGTCTAATTAATTACAATCATATAAGAAGACTAAATGTCCAGATTTACGGCTAACAAGTGACGGTGGCTAAACGCCTAAAAGAGTAAAATGTGCAATAACAAGCAGTGATCAAGAAACCCACTTGTGTCCCTCAACGGCCATCCGTCTGGTGTACGCCATTATTCAGGGTAAAGTATGCTTGATCCTCGGGTGATGGCTCTAAACCTGGCCATGCAAAACCAGTGGGGTTAGACCCCAAATAGCAAGTACCATAAAGAAAGTACGAATGAAGAAACAAAACCAGAAAGAATAAACATATACATATATATAGTCATGTCTCGTAGTTTCGGTTCATAGCCTATCATGATACAACAATATAACCCTACAACCAAACAAGGATAAGGGTTAGACCATCACACCATGATAGTCTATGTTCCTAAACTATTTAACAGAAGATACAATACACAAACAAGTCTATTTACAAAATCGGCCAATCATTTATACGGTTTACTAGGTGGAGTCTGGGTTATCCTATAAATATTATGCATATAATATGAATCCTCAGGACGAGCCATGTTCTATCAGGGGCTAGTCGTGCCATGAATCAGCGCGTAGCACATAGTAGTATCCACCGGTCCCTCGAAAGGCCATCGTGCTAAGATCGCATAGAACACATAGTATAATATAATAATCGGATATTGCCATCCACTAATGAGATGTTAAACAATATCCATGGGGGCCAACCTTCACTCCCAATATGATTGAGGGTAGCTAGTTAAGCACGATCTCAAAATTCTGTCCCTTCCAATGCTCTACATTTTAGTTGCCTAGTTAACCCTATGGTTAGCTGGAATCACATGACGTGGTCATATGTTATTCCCCTTACATGTCGTACCATAGGACGGACATGCTAGATACAAATCCACTTTGTCACTTGACAGTTTAATTTGGATTCACCCCAGCGTGATGAAACAATCAGCACAAGTCCTAGATACGCTTGGTTATTAACCAACTATCATGTCCATGCTGGAGGAATTGTATATATCACATGTCGCATAACACGTAGGTACACCTCGGTGTAAAACATGTAACATAATCAAGTAGAAACACTTAGCACGTAGTAAGTGTATCAGCATGAATACCAATAGTCGAGTCGAGTCACCAATCATTGTTAAATCATATGAGTTCTAGCACATAATAACACATGGGTTGAGTCAGACATATAGGTAGTCATGGTCACTTGGCCGCATAGTCTATTTCTACTCATAGTCGGGTTAAGCATATTGTCAGGTATAACACATGGTCACTTAGTTTTCATGTATTTACAATCATTTATGACACGTATAGAATCATAAAATCTAATAAAACATCCAAACTAAGCAAAATAATAAAATATGCACATGGGGCCGCATAAGAATTAGGGACGCATGGGATCAATGTCTCATATGTCAAGGCCGCATAGAGGTCGGTGCCGCATAGGGGTTAGGCCGTATAAGAGTCAGGATGCATAGATCAAGGCAAGGTCCACTCCTTGGGACAAGTGCCGAGTGATGTACATTAAATGCGTGTCAGTGAAGTGACTGAAGTAATGGATGTGACAAGTCCTAAAGTGTGTCAGAGAAAAGATAAAATCATAGAAAAATATGTAAGGACGAAGCAGAGTTATGCGTCAAAAGAGAAGAGGTGCGTAATGCCAATGCCGCAAAAGTCTTCTTGCCGCATAGATGTATTTTGGACTTAGTAGATTTTCTCATTCGTTCAGCAAGTGAAACACAAGGAGTTCTGTCACTTAGGACTTTTTTAAGCACTTAGCTTCATAACACTTTATATAATAATCAGTCATGCATACAACAAGATGGATACATGCTAGAAGGTATATGCGGCACAAAGCTCAGGCCGCATAGCACTCTCTACCGCATATGGTACTGGCCGTATGAGCACTTCGTCTTCCCTAGACAGCAAGTTCAGCCATGACGGAAAAGCTCCAAAAACTAAAAAATATTTTCTCCATAAAAACTTTATTTTAACTCTGAATTAAGTGAACCAAAAGCCAAAATGCTCGAACTAAAGTGCTCCATCAACCACAAAAATTGTTTTTCTAAAATACTAGATTTTAATAGACCAAAACCAAGAAAAAATTTTGGAACCCATGAAAACCCTTAACTAAAAATGTAGATCTACTAAATTCTATCCCTTAAAACCGAAAACTCCAAGTATTAAAAGTGCTTAGAATCATAATGTACATATATTAGACTAATAAAATGCAAGAAAAGTGCAAGAGTAAAAATCTAGAGTTTTTCCATGTCATACAAGGTGTACTTGCCTAGAAATGAAAGAAAGAGGGGGAAATAAAGGATGAGGGAAGAGAGAGAAATAAGTTAGCTTATATAGCTAGGGTTGATGTTTGGACCATGGGTTCTATCATGACTAAAATAATCCAACAATCAAACCATGAGCCAAATGAACCAAATAATTGGTCTAGTCTCCATGACATGCAACCTAATTAACCATGCAAACAAGAAATAATATAATCATGAAAACTAATATGTTCCAAATGCGTATATCGGGAATAGAGCGTGACATATCTACCCACCTTAGAAAAATTCTGTCATCGGAATTCAACCCCAAGGCTAGCTAGAGAAATCAGAACAAATAATGCACTAACTACAAGCACATCTACATATTCAATCAAATTAAGCATATAATAAAGAAAATCAATATCACATAGCATGGATGAGAGAATTACGAGATTCAAGATACGAAGGTATAAGGACAAATATACCTTCCGAGTCGAAGAGGTGCGGCTATCGAGATCGGATATTGTCCTCGTGCTTCCACGTCAACTCTCTCAAAGGGTGAAGATCTAGTCCGATTCTTGAGCACCATTTTCCTTCAGTCAAAAATGGATATGGGTTGCTCCTCATAAGACAAGTCGGTACGAACGACTAGCTCAGAATGGTCGAGTATATGACTCAGATCCGGGACATACCTACACAACTGAGACACATAAAACATATCGTACACCTCCCGTAGCGAAGGCGGAAGGAAAAGACGTTAAGAAATATCGCCCACCCGCTCAAGAATATCAAACGGACCGACGTATCACGGACTAAGCTTCTTGCGAACCCTAAATATAATAACTCCATGGGCAGGCAAAATCCGCAAGAACATGTGATTGCCGACACAAAACTTTAAAGGCCTACGATACTGGTCTGCCCAATATCGATGCCTATCTTGTACAACCTGAAGTCGCTCTCTGATCTGCTTAACAACTTCCACTGTTTGCGTAATCATCTCTGGGTCTAACATCTTTTGTTCTCCAATATTATCCCATTCCAATGGTGACCTACACTTTCTCCCATATAACGTCTCGAAGGGTGCCATCTGAATACTCGTCTGATAACTATTATTGTAAGAGAACTCGACTAGATGAAGGTAATCTTTCCAAGACCCTCCAAAATCCAAGGTACATGCCCGTAGCATATCTTCCAGTATCTGGATGGTTCTTTCTGATTTTTCATCTATTTGATGATGGTAAGCGGTACTAAATCACAACTTGGTGCCCAAACTCTAGTGCAAGCTCTTCCAAAAATGTGAAGTAAACCGAGTGTCTCGATCTGATACAATACTCATTGGGACACCGTGTTATCTCACTATCTGCCGCATATATATTTCTACCAACTGCTCTGTAGACTGTCCTACTCGAAAAGGAAGAAAATTAGCTACTTTTATGAGACGATCTACTACCACCCAAACTGTATCACGACCATTCGGGGATCTAGGTAAACCAGTCACAAAGTCTATTATGATATATTTCCACTTCTACTCCGGTATAGAAGTGGCTGTAATAATCATGCCGGTCTTTGCTGGTCGGCCTTCACTTGCTGACATACCAAACACCAGAAAATGAATCGTGCTATCTCCCTCTTTATTCTGTTGTACCATAAATTTTGCATAATATCTTGATACATCTTGGTCCCTCCTGGATGAATCGAATACTGAGAACTGTGTGCCTCAGTCCTGACTTCTTGTCGGGTATCTCCGCTTGGTACATAGAGATGGTTTCCAAACCTAAGAGTTCCATCTTCATAAATCGCCAACTCCTTCCTTAGACCAGACTCACATTCTGCCTAAAGCTTCTGAATCTTTCCGTCCTTTGTCTGAGCCGTCTTGATCCTTTCAACCAAAGTAGACTAAATTTGTAAACTGGCCAATACTCCTATATCTTACGGAAGTACTACCTCTATATCCATCTCTTGTAGGTCTTCTAAGATATGCCGCTGCGATATTAACATATATGCACTACCTCTCCTATTAAGATCATCTGCTACTACGTTCACTTTCTCTGGATGGTACTGGAGCTCTAAATCGTAGTCCTTCAACAGTTCTAGCCACCTCCTCTGCCTCATATTCAAGTCCTTCTGGGTGAATACATACTTCAAGCTCTTTTGGTCCGTGAATATTTTTACCCGATCTCCATATAAGTAATGTCTCCATAGCTTAAGCGTAAACACCACTGTCGCCAAGTCCAAGTCGTGTGTTGGATAGTTCTTCTCATGATCTCAAAACTGTTGAGATGCATAAGTTATCACTCTTCCATGTTGCATCAATACACACCTGAGCCCCTTGCCAGACGCATCATGTGAACTCCCTCGACCAGATTTCAGTAAATTAGGATTAGTTTAGACTAATTAGAATTTTGGCAACTTTTTAAAATTTATTTATTATATATTCTGTTGATTGTGCACCTGTCTGTTACACAATCAGTTAGGACATCCCACTAGCTATTAAACCCTAAACAAATTTCACATACCTGCCCTAGACTTGTTAGACTACTTTTCCTGTATTTTTAGCAACTCCCAGAAACCTCGTTTGGTGCTTCATTTTAGTCGCACAAATATCATTACAAACGTACGTATTTATTTCCTATTTAATTTTCTGCTCTTTATCCATCTCTGTACCCCTAGAGATTTGAGGACCAGTAGGCACCTGTTCTGTCCAACCAAAAATACGATAATATTCTAGACTGAATATACTACAATTAGTGTATTGACACCGTAGAGAAATTATGACCCTAATAGCCTCTAAATAATTAGTGAACACCGTGCGCAGTATTTATTAATTAATAAATACGAGGACCCGTATCACCTAAGAAATCAGACCCTGCCTCTGCCCAGATTCTCCCCGCTGTCCAAAACATTTTTCCCAGCTATTTTCCCTCATTTTTGTACAATTTAGAATTTCGGGAAATCAGTATTTAAAATCAGGTAAATTACAAAATTACGCAAAATACCAAATTCATGCATTTATGCAATTATTGAAAAGTTAGGGGTCTTTATGCAAAATTGCATGCTAGGTGGCCTAATCCTATTGGCTAGACCATAGGTGTGAGGGACCCACCATAAGAATCCAGAGAAATCCTGTGAAAATATCATAAAATAGCAAATTACCAAATTACCCTCAAACTTCCCTATATTTACAGAATTGCCACTCATTCCCAAACCCTATATAAACCCCATACCCCTCCCATTCAAATCCCCACAACTCCTCCCTCCGACCACTGCCGGCCGCCCAACTCCGGCCAACCCTTCGCCTTGGCACCCTCTCCCCTCCGGCCAAGCCCCACCGCCAGCGCCGCCCTGCTCCGCCGGCCACAGCCTCCGCAAACACCCCACTCCCTCACTGCTACCCACAGCCACCACCACCCGAACCACCTCCTCCACCGCCTCCGGCCACCGTGCACCGCCACCACCACCCCCACTCGACTCGCCCCGACCTCCCCTACCTACCACCACCACCTTACCTCCCCACGATACCTTCTCCGGCCGCCCTAGCCCCCGCAGCAGCCTCCACCCCCTAAACCTAGCTACTGCCACCCTCACCCCCGACACCTCTAGCCGCCACCACAGCCACCGTAGACCCCCGCCACCACCACCAACCTCACCGCCACTCCTCCCTCCGCCGTTCCCCCACCCTGCACCGCCATCCCCTCCGCCGCAGCCGCCGCTACCACCTTCGCAGACTGCTGCCGCTGTAGTTGCTGCTAGCAGTCACTGCTACTGCTGTTGCTCCTCCGGCCACCTCCGGCCGCCTCCGCCGCCGTCCTCCCGCCGGCAACACCACGTGGGGCCCACCTGTCAGAGGGTATATCCCTAAACCCTAATATATATGTAAATATACATATATTCCTATATGTATATGTATATATATATATGTATATATATATGTATATTACTATGTATTTATATGTATATTTAAATATATATTACATTATAAATATATATGTATTATATACTGTTATTATACAGTATATTATAATATATATACTACTATTATATACTTACTATATATATGTATATATATATCTATTATACTATACATATATAATTATATATGTATATATGTATATGTATATATATGTATATGTATAGGTATATGTCTATTTATATATACTATATAAATATTATAATTACTAATATGTATATATGTATTAAATTCTGTTTTAATTATATATATATGTAATATATAAATATATGTGTATACATATATTTATATGATATACTTATATATAACATGATATATTATATTATACTATGCATTTTTAGTTATTTATTTTTCTGCATTTATTTCCTGCACTTATTATATATATATATATATATCTATATATATATATATATATATTATTTATATGGTATATATATATATATATATATACTATGCATTTTTTTCTTTTATTTTATTTTCTGCACTTAATTTCCTGCACCTATTATATATGTTTATATATATATATATATATATATATATATATATATATATATATATATATATATATATATATATATATATATATATATATATATATATATATATATATCTATATATATATATTATCTATATCCAGCTGGATAATACAGCTTAAATATATATTATATATTTTAATTCTTGTACTGTCATTTCAATTTATTATTTATTATATATTACCGTACTGGATAATACAGCCTACATATATATATGTATAATTTAAATTCTTGCACTGTCATTTAAATTCATTTTATATACATATTATCTATATACATTATGTACTATTACATAGATATATATGTATTTATTTTCTGTCCTGTCATTTCAATTCATATATATATACATCAGTGGATACACCCTGATATCATAATATTATTTATATATGGCAGAGGATATACCCTGCTACTATTATAAATTCTATATATACCTGCATTTTTCTGTTCTGTATATACTATATATACTGCTATATATATTATATATATATATATATATATATACATACTATATATATATAACTATATTATATATGTAGATATAAGTATATATATATACTTTATATCACAACTTTGATATTCACAAACCCTGTCTATTTTAACAGAAACCAACTTCAGTACAGCCAGTGACCCCCAGTCACAAGCACCCTCAACCCTGACTGGGAGATCAGGTTTTCAGTACTATCAAGGAGTAGGCAAGTATACCTTGCCAAGTTAATGTTCAAATGCAATTATTGATATCTGCTTTGTTCCTAAATTTCATATACCATGATTACCCGAGACTGCCTTGGGTACAGTCAACTGATATATTGACAAAAGCATGTTTAACTTAGTCTTACAGACTCACCCTTTTCTGTGAGAGCATTCTAATATTCTCCTAGACCCTAACACGGGAACACGCAACATGGTTGCAATGCATATTGGGATGCGAGCTGCGTAGTTGATTAGCTACCAGTACGTGTGACCCGCATCACGGATTAGATTAATTCAGGAATAGTATGACTTGACATTTAGTTTCATTGGGATGGGAAAGATAACTGGTAGACGTATGGGACACCCCCTCCATAATGTTTTATACTTTCGTACCATGATGGTCGATTGCAGAGTTCCCTTGAGTCAGGGGGCATATGACACATATACTAGCCAGTCTCCACGATTGGTGAACTACGTCAGCATATGTCTAGCCGATACAATCCCCATGCGTACTACAAGGTCTTTACTTGCATTTCACTTAGAATGATTAGCACCCTGTATTTATTTTCTTTATTCAGTATTTACATACTTGGCATGTCATTTTCTGTATCTTGTTATGTCCCACTGAGGACCTGGTTCCCTGCCAGATCTAGACGAGGCTTTCTACCCCACTGTGTACGGCCCTGATCAGGAGGCTAGATGTGTTACCGAGGAGGAGCTCGAGGAGACACCCTCAGAGAATGCTTGACCCTAGAGGCCTGCCACTTGGAGATGGAGATGTTTTGATCAGATAGACACTGCTTAGTCTATCTGATTTTTCTGCGCTATTATCAGTTTTTGTAGTAGGCTTGTAATCTCACCAGTTGTGTACTGTATCAGACTCAGTTTTTATATATATTCAGTACTTGCTTTTCTGACATTTTGTTGTGGATGAGATAGTTTGCCTGTGTTGTTCTTGTAGTATCTTAGGACAGCGTAGCACGTCCCTATGGGTCTATTCAAAATAGATTAAGTCCTTAGTGACGTGTCAGCTGGCCAGTGACACGTGGCCTAGTTCCTGACATTTTGGGACTGGGGCGTGACATGGTTTTAGTGGTGGCCCATGCAGGTCTAGTTTTATTGCTAGTGGTATGATGACATGCCCAGCAATGCCTGCAATAGGATAGGAATATTAGGTCTCATCCACACTGACACCCTCTTTACAATTTCTATTATTGCATCTTGCTTGATTATCATTATTTATCTCCTTTGTGTTTTCTAATTATCCTATTTTCCTCAGAAATATGGACATACCCGGGAAACTTGCGAATAATGGGGCTGACAAAGCAACAGACCCTTCGCCAAGTGCCCAAGGAACTCCGTCCAATCACCAGAATTCTGGCCAGGAGACGACACCAACACCACAGGCAGAGACACCTTTGTCTCCACCTCCAGCCTTGCCTATTCCGATGCCACAACTTGAGGGTCAACCTCAAATGTTGCAGTTTCTCCAGACTATGTTGCAGAACCAGTGGCAACAAACTGAGGCCCTGAGACAGTCTCAGTGGCAGCAAACTGAAGCTCTGCGACAGACGTTAATGACGGCTTTGGAGAGAACTACTACTCCGACACCAGCACCTGTCCAACCAGCGGGCATAGTTCGAGGCTTTCGTCAAATGAGCCCGAGAGATTTCAAAGGCAACGAGACTCCTGAAGAGATCTTCGATTGGATCTCCAACACCGAAATGCTGCTAGAAGGATCGCAACTCACCCCCGACCTATGGATGATCGCTGTGAGGGGCCAACTTCTTGGCAACGCCCATCACTGGTGGGAATCCATAGAGCGCAGCGTCGGCAAAGACCAAACTTGGCAACAATTCTTGGAGTATTTCAACGCCAAGTACTTTCCAGCGACAGTCCAGAATGCCCTATACTCCCAGTTCCTGCACTTAGAGCAGGGAAACATGACGGTAGATGCCTACGACGCAGAGTTTAGCAGACTAAGTCGTTTCGGTGCTGATCTGATTCCGAACGAGCTGAAGAAGGCTAAAAGATTCCACCATGGCCTTAACTACGAGCTCCAGAGGTACACAACAATGCAGTCAAGAATCTCCTACAACGAGGTTCTTACAGAAGTCAGGGAGCAAGAAGCCATTGGCCGAGGAGCCAGACGCTCAAATCCAACCTTCCCGGCCAAGAATCAGCACGGAGCAGGAGGACCTATCTGTCGTCCACAATATCAGACGCAGCAGATAACGGGACCCTATCAGAAGAAGGAGCTCCCGACTTGTCACTTTTGTGGCAAGAAGGGGTATTTTGCCAATGACTGCAGAAAAAAGCTGGGATTATGCCTGTTATGTGGAGCTAAAAATTATATGGCCAAAGACTGCCCACAACGCAGAGATGCATCACCACAGCAAGGGCAGAAGCCAGGAGCCCAAGCTCAGAAGATACTTCCCTCCACATCAGGAGGATATCAGAGAGGAGCACCTCTGCCTACTCAGGAGGCCCAGTTCAAGGCCAGACAATAAATCGGAGGACAAAGGCACGGACAAGCCTTTGCGTTAGCTGCCGTTGCAGAAGAGCCTGAAGGGGAAACTATAACAGGTACCATTTTAGTTGCATCATTACCTGCAACTGTATTATTCGATTCTGGGGCTACTTTGTCTTTCATATCCAGTAGTTTCGTAGCCATGCACAAGCTATCCACTTTGCCGTTACCCAAGTGTTAGAAAATACTTACTGGAGGAGGTATTGTTCCAGTTACCAACATTATCGAAACATGTCCGGTAGTTGTTTGTAGTAGAGGACTAAGAGCGCGATTTTTGGTACTCCCAATGCCAAATTTCGACGTTATCTTAGGCATGGACTGGCTAAGCCAGAATAATGCTATCCTAGACTGCCGAAAGGGTAGTGTTATCTTTAGACCCCCAGATCACCCAGAGTTCGAATATATCCGAGGAACCATTGAGCAAGGAGTAGGCCAGACTCCTAGAGCTTACATGGCGATGGAGGCAGCACTTCCCTCAATTATAGCAGAGTTCGAGGACGTATTTCCAGAAGAATTGCCAGGCCTACCGCCTGACAGAGAAGTAGAGTTCATTATTGAGCTGATACCCGGAGCTGCACCAGTATCCTCCAATGTATACCGACTGGCGAAGAAGGAGCTTGACGAGCTGAAGCTTCAACTGGAGGAACTATAGATCAAGGGATTTGTTCATCCTAGTGCATCACCCTGGGGAGCACCAGTGTTGTTTGTACCAAAGAAGGACGGAACATATCGCATGTGCATTGATTACAGAGCCCTCAACGCTCTAACAATCAAAAATAAGTACCCCTTGCCGAGAATTAACGACCTGTTCGATCAACTAACAGGAGCCGTGGTATTCTCAAAGATAGACTTGAGATCAGGCTATCATCAGGTCAAAGTACGGAGGGAAGATATTCCAAAGACATCATTCAGGACTCGTTATGGTCATTACGAGTTCCTGGTGATGCCTTTTGGACTAACTAATGCACCTGCCGTATTCATGAACCTGATGAACAGAGTCTTCCACCAATATCTGGACCAGTTCGTGGTAGTCTTCATCGATGACATTCTGGTGTATTCAAAGAGCCATGAGGAGCATGAAGAGCACTTAAGGTTGGTATTAGAGACGCTGAGACGGGAGAGCCTTTATGCTAAGATGAGCAAGTGTGAATTCTTCCTTGACCGTGTCGCATTTCTTGGACACGTTATCACCGAAGAAGGCATCTCGGTAGACCTAGCAAAGATCTCATCTGTTGAGACGTGGCCAACCCCGACCAACGTCTCAGAGGTGAGAAGCTTTCTAGGACTTGCCGGATATTACCGGCGATTCGTAGAAAACTTTGCAAGAATCGCAGAGCCGATTACTCGTCTTACCCGCAAGGAGCAGGAGTTCATATGGACTGAATATTGCCAGACAGCTTTTGATGACTTGAAGAAGAGTCTGACTACAGCTCCCATCTTGACTATACCATCTGGATCCGGAGGTTTCGTCATATATAGCGATGCATCCGGAAAAGGATTTGGTTGTGTCTTAATGCAACATGGGAAGGTTGTAGCTTATGCCTCAAGACAGTTGAGGACTCATGAGAAGAATTACCCCACTCACGACCTGGAGCTTGCCGCAGTCATCTTCGCCCTGAAGCTATGGAGACACTATCTATATGGCGAACGAGTGGAGATATTCACCGATCATAAAAGTCTAAAGTACGTCTACACCCAGAAGGACCTAAATCTGAGACAAAGACGATGGCTCGAAGAGATGGCAGATTTCGAAATTGATCTACAGTACCATCCACTGAAAGCTAATGTGGTGGCAGATGCTCTAAGCAGAAGACCCTCGGCATTCTTTATGATCACCCAACCAGGTCTTCTGAGAGATCTAGAAAATTTGGGAATAGAGGTCATTATGCCAGGACTTGACGGCCAATTATCAAACTATCAGCTGCAATCAACCTTGGTAGAAAGAATCAAAACTGCTCTACCAACAGATGCAAGATTTCAGAGGCTTCGACAAAGAACAGAGGCTGAAATTCAGACAGGATGTCGCATACACGAAGATGGGACTCTAAGATGTGGTGATCGTCTTTATGTTCCAAATGGAGAACTTCGTAATGAGCTGATGTCAGAAGCTCATAGCTCAACATACTCTATACATCCAGGAGGCACAAAGATGTACAGAGATTTGCGACAATATTACTGGTGGCATGGAATGAAGCGGGAGATAGCACGCTTTGTGGCCAAATGCCTGGTGTGTCAGCAAGTCAAGGCTGAGCATCAGAGATCTGCCGGTCTACTTCAACCCCTCCCAATACCTGAGTGAAAATGGAAACACATTACGATGGACTTTGTTACGGGCTTCCCAAAAAGTCCTAGTGGTCGTAATGCTGTATGGGTAATCGTAGATAGACTCACAAAGGTTGCTCATTTCCTACCTTTTAGAGTTGGACAATCTACAGAAGTCTTGGCAGACATGTACATGAAGGAGATAGTGCGTCTGCATGGAGTACCAGTCAGCATAGTATCTGACAGAGATACGAGATTTACATCTTACTTCTGGCGAAGTATGCAAAAAAGTCTTGGTACCCGCCTTAAGTTCAGCACCTCGTATCACCCACAAACAGATGGCCAATCAGAACGCACCATCCAGACACTTGAAGATATGCTGAGAGCCTGCATGCTTGATTTCAGCGGATCATGGGAAGATCACTTGCATCTGGTGGAATTTTCCTACAACAACAGCTATCAAGAGAGCATTCAAATGGCTCCCTTTGAAGCTTTGTATGGAAGGAAATATCGTTCCCCAGTATGCTGGAGCGATGTTGGCGAGAGACAGATCTTGGGTCCAGAACTGATCATTCGTACGGTGGAGAAGGTAAAGAAGATCCAGGGACACCTACGAGCTGCACAAGACAGGCAGAAGCACTGGGCCAACATTCATCGCCGACCTCTCAAGTTCCAAGTAGGGGAGCATGTGTTCTTGAAAATCTTACCTACTCGAGGAACTATCAGATTTGGAGGAAGAGGAAAACTGAGTCCAAGATACATTGGACCCTTCGATGTGTTGGAACGCGTCGGAGAAGTTGCTTACAGGCTAGCTCTACCTCAGACCTTGGAGGGAGTACATGACGTCTTCCACGTATCTCAGCTGAGGAGGTACATTCCAGACCCGAGTCATGTGCTGGACTATTCAGAGATCACCATCGGGCCAAGTTTATCATATCAGGAGGAGCCTGTAGAAATCCTGGACCGTAGCGAGAAAGTGTTGCGAGGCCAGACTATTCCTCTCGTTCGTGTTGCATGGAGACATCACGCACCAGGTGAATCCACCTGGGAACGAGAAGAGGATATTCGTCAGCGTTATCCCCACCTATTTTCAAACCAGGGTATGTCCAATATTTCAAATTCAATCTTTCTTAATCATCATATGTCCTTAATTAATTTTTCATACTCATTATATGTGTGTTTTATTTCGAGGACAAAATATTCAAAGGAGGGTAGATTGTAAACTCCCTCGACCAGATTTCAGTAAATTAGGATTAGTTTAGACTAATTAGAATTTTGGCAACTTTTTAAAATTTATTTATTATATATTCTGTTGATTGTGCACCTGTCTGTTACACAATCAGTTAGGACATCCCACTAGCTATTAAACCCTAAACAAATTTCACATACCTGCCCTAGACTTGTTAGACTACTTTTTTTGTATTTTTAGCAACTCCCAGAAACCTTGTTTGGTGCTTCGTTTTAGTCGCACAAATATCGTTACAAACGTACGTATTTATTTCCTATTTAATTTTCTGCTCTTTACCCATCTCTGTACCCCTAGAGATTTGAGGACCAGTAGGCACCTATTCTGCCCAACCAAAAATACGATAATATTCTAGACTGAATATACTACAATTAGTGTATTGACACCGTAGAGAAATTATGACCCTAATAGCCTCTAAATAATTAGTGAACACCGTCCGCAGTATTTATTAATTAATAAATACGAGGACCCGTATCACCTAAGAAATCAGACCCTGCCTCTGCCCAGATTCTCCCCGCTGTCCAAAACATTTTTCCCAGCTATTTTCTCTCATTTTTGTACAATTTAGAATTTTGGGAAATCAGTATTTAAAATCAGGTAAATTACAAAATTACGCAAAATACCAAATTTATGCATTTATGCAATTATTGAAAAGTTAGGGGTCTTTATGCAAAATTGCATGCTAGGTGGCCTAATCCTATTGGCTAGACCATAGGTGTGAGGGACCCACCATAAGAATCCATAGAAATCCTGTAAAAATATCATAAAATAGCAAATTACCAAATTATCCTCAAACTTCCCTATATTTACAGAATTGCCACTCATTCCCAAACCCTATATAAACCCCATACCCCTCCCATTCAAATCCCCACAACTCCTCCCTCCGACCACCGCCGGCCGCCCAACTCCGGCCAACCCTTCGCCTTGGCACCCTCTCCCCTCCGGCCAAGCCCCACCGCCAGCGCCGCCCTGCTCCGCCGGCCACAGCCTCCGCAAACACCCCACTCCCTCACTGCTACCCACAGCCACCACCACCCGAACCACCTCCTCCACCGCCTCCGGCCACCGTGCACCGCCACCACCACCCCCACTCGACTCGTCCCGACCTCCCCTACCTACCACCACCACCTTACCTCCCCACGACACCTCCTCTGGCCGCCCTAGCCCCCGCAGCAGCCTCCACCCCCTAAACCTAGCTACTGCCACCCTCACCCCCGACGCCTCTAGCCGCCACCACAGCCACCGTAGACCCCCGCCACCACCACCAACCTCACCGCCACTCCTCCCTCCGCCGTTCCCCCACCCTGCACCGCCGTCCCCTCCGCCGCAGCCGCCGCTACCACCTTCGCAGACTGCTGCCGCTGCAGTTGCTGCTAGCAGTCACTGCTACTGCTGTTGCTCCTCCGGCCACCTCCGGCCGCCTCCGCCGCCGTCCTCCCGCAGGCAACACCGCGTGGGGCCCACCTGTCAGAGGGTATATCCCTAAACCCTAATATATATGTAAATATACATATATTCCTATATGTATATGTATATGTATATATGTATATATATATATGTATATATATATGTATATTACTATGTATTTATACGTATATTTAAATATATATTATATTATAAATATATATGTATTATATACTGTTATTATACAGTATATTATAATATATATACTGCTATTATATACTTACTATATATATGTATATATATATCTATTATACTATACATATATAATTATATATGTATATATGTATATGTATATATATGTATATGTATATGTATATGTCTATTTATATATACTATATAAATATTATAATTACTAATATGTATATATGTATTAAATTCTGTTTTAATTATATATATATGTAATATATAAATATATGTGTATACATATATTTATATGATATACTTATATATAACATGATATATTATATTATACTATGCATTTTTAGTTATTTATTTTTCTGCATTTATTTCCTGCACTTATATATATATATATATATATATATATATATATATATATATATATATATATATATATATATATATATATATATATATATATATATATACTATGCATTTTTTTCTTTTATTTTATTTTCTGCACTTAATTTCCTGCACCTATTATATATGTTTATATATATATATATATATATATATATATATATATATATATATATATATATATATATATATATATATATATATATATATATATATATATATATATATATATATATATATATATATTATCTATATCCAGCTGGATAATACAGCTTAAATATATATTATATATTTTAATTCTTGTACTGTCATTTTAATTTATTATTTATTATATATTACTGTGCTGGATAATACAGCCTACATATATATATGTACAATTTAAATTCTTGCACTGTCATTTAAATTCATTATATATACATATTATCTATATACATTATGTACTATTACATAGATATATATGTATTTATTTTCTGTCCTGTCATTTCAATTCATATATATTTATACATCAGTGGATACACCCTGATATCATAATATTATTTATATATGGCAGAGGATATACCCTGCTACTATTATAAATTCTATATATACCTGCATTTTTCTGTTCTGTATATACTATATATACTGCTATATATATTATATATATATATATATATACATACTATATATATATAACTATATTATATATGTAGATATAAGTATATATATATATACTTTATATCACAACTTTGATATTCACAAACCCTGTCTATTTTAACAGAAACCAACTTCAGTACAGCCAGTGACCCCCAGTCACAAGCACCCTCAACCCTGACTGGGAGATCAGGTTTTCAGTACTATCAAGGAGTAGGCAAGTATACCTTGCCAAGTTAATGTTCAAATTCAATTATTGATATCTGCTTTGTTCCTAAATTTCATATACCATGATTACCCGAGACTGCCTTGGGTACAGTCAACTGATATGTTGACAAAAGCATGTTTAACTTAGTCTTACAGACTCACCCTTTTCTGTGAGAGCATTCTAATATTCTCCTAGACCCTAACACGGGAACACGCAACATGGTTGCAATGCATATTGGGATGCGAGCTGCGTAGTTGATTAGCTACCAGTACGTGTGATCCGCATCACGGATTAGATTAATTCAGGAATAGTATGACTTGACATTTAGTTTCATTGGGATGGGAAAGATAACTAGTAGACGTATGGGACACCCCCTCCATAAATGTTTTATACTTTCGTACCATGATGGTTGATTGCAGAGTTCCATTGAGTCAGGGGGCATATGACACATATACTAGCCAGTCCCCACGATTGGTGAACTACGTCAGCATATGTCTAGCCGATACAATCCCCATGCGTACTACAAGGTCTTTACTTGCATTTCACTTAGAATGATTAGCACCCTATATTTATTTTCTTTATTCAGTATTTACATACTTGGCATGTCATTTTCTGTATCTTGTTATGTCCCACTGAGGACCTGGTTTCCTGCCAGATCTAGACGAGGCTTTCTACCCCACTGTGTACGGCCCTGATCAGGAGGCTAGATGTGTTACCGAGGAGGAGCTCGAGGAGACACCCTCAGAGAATGCTTGACCCTAGAGGCCTGCCACTTGGAGATGGAGATGTTTTGATCAGATAGACACTGCTTAGTCTATCTGATTTTTCTGCGCTATTATCAGTTTTTGTAGTAGGCTTGTAATCTCACCAGTTGTGTACTGTATCAGACTTAGTTTTTATATATATTCAGTACTTGCTTTTCTGACATTTTGTTGTGGATGAGATAGTTTGCCTGTGTTGTTCTTGTAGTATCTTAGGATAGCGTAGCACGTCCCTATGGGTCTATTCAAAATAGATTAAGCCCTTAGTGACGTGTCAGCTGGCCAGTGACACATGGTCTAGTTCCTGACATTTTGGGACTGGGGCGTGACACATCACAATATATGGTAAACCCTCCAGAACTTATTGGAAGCGTGAGAATCGGTGCTGAAATTAGTCTCTTTTTCAACTCTTAAAATGTTGTCTGACATTCCGTGGACAAAACAAACTTAGCCTCCTTACGCGCCAAACTGGTTAATGGTGTTGAAACCCTTACAAAGTCTGCCATGAATCTTCTGTAATAGCCCGTCAAGCCCAGAAAACTACATACCTCTGCTACTGTCTTAGGAACTGGCCAACTTTCTACGACTTTAACCTTCTTCGGATCTACTTCCACTCCTGCTCCCGAGATGATATGTCCCAAAAATGATACGTGATCCAACCAAAACTCACACTTGCTGAGCTTTGCGTATAACTGGTATTTTCTTAGAATCTGTAAGACCTTCCGAAGATACTCTTCGTGCTCCTCTTCGATACTAGAATATACTAGAATGTCGTATATGAAAACAACCATAAATTAATCTAGGTACGGCATGAAGATACGGTTCATAAAATCCATAAATATTGCTAGAGCATTAGTCAGTCCGAATAACATAACTAAGAATTTTTAATGCCCATATCGTGATCTAAATGCTGTCTTAGGTATGTCTTACGCCCGAACTCTTACTTGATGATACCCTGAATGGAGGTCGATCTTGGAGGAAACCTTATCTTTGCTCAATTGATCAAACAAATCATCTATCCTTGGTAATGGATACTTGTTCTTTATTGTTACTGCATTCAATTATCTGTAGTCGATACATAACCGGGACGACCCATCCTTCTTCACTAGAACCACTGGCGCTCCCCATGGTGATCCACTGGTTCGGATAAACTTATTTGCCTTTAGTTCTTCTAAGTGTTGGTACAACTTGTCCAGTTCTGATGGTGCCATATGGTAAAACTTACAAGATATTGGTCCTGCCCCAGGAATCAACTCTATGCAAAACTTCATATCTCTTACTGGGGGTAACCCTGGTAGTTCTTCTGGAAAGACATCTAGGAACTCCTTGACTATCTCAGGAAGTTGTTCCTCTGCTTTCACTGCCGCTGCGATTCTTTCTTCATGCTGGTCTCCTACAGATCTGTCAAAGGAAAAATCTTTCGTGTCTGGGATACTAAATAATACCCTACCCTTATGGCAATCTATCATAGCATGATTGTCTCTCAGCCAGTCCATGCCTAAGATAATGTCAAAGTTACCCATAGAAAACTCGATCAACTGTGCTGGTAATGAATGTCCGCACACTATGACTGAACATGCTATACACACTTTACTAACTACTATGATCCTATTACCAGTGAATATATTCAACCTCCCTGGCAATGCCTTGAACTCTAATCCAATACGTGTCGTAAATTGCACAGATATAAATGAATAAGATGCACCAGAATCAAACAATGTTACAGTAGAAAAAGATGCGACAGAGATGTTATCTGCCACCACGTCACCTGATGCTAAAGCTTCCTCCAAGGACAAAGTTAATGCTTGCCCTTGGCCCTTCTATGCTCATCGTTGCGGCCTCTCTTGGACACGCTGTTGTTTGGCCTCGACTGGCCGTATTGCTAATTTTACTGTTTTTGGTACATTTGAGCTTGTGTCGGTAACGAACGCTGAGCTAATAGCCTCACTTCTATCGCTGGCCCTTAGTGCTGAACTGCCTCCAGTGCTGGTAGTATTGGTAACTTTGGACTGGCCCTCTTGTGTAGTGCCTCAAATCCCGATCCGACCGGGACAAGCACTATGTAATTGGGCCTGTTGCTAGTCCGTCTGAGTCATAACTTAGATCTCGGCATCTTCTTGCCATGGACGAAATACGATGATCCTTTCTAACTCATGGAAAGGCCTCTATTGAAACGAGTCCAATAGTTTTCGTATTTTGGTTGCTTGGTTTTCTTGATTGCCGCTTTGAGATTTTGGATTTGTTGTTGCTTTCGATTTGCTTGGTTTTCGCTGCTGGTTTTATCGTTTGGAGCTTGAGGTTTTGGGGAGTTCGGCAAGGAAGGATAGGCAAGATTTCTAACTCGGTGCTTGTGCTGTTTCAGGTCCGCGTAACTGACGTTTGATCGTCGCTAGAGGGATTCCTAGTTTCAGCCTCTTTTCCCTTAACCAACGAGTGGTTTGGTCCCTTCTTTCCTACTTCTTCATGCCAACATCTCTAAGTTTCAATCGTTCACTCGATGATGCCCGGTTGGACGCCTAGGAAATCCTTAGCCACAGGCATGCCAGCCACTAAGAAAGGAACATGGGATTTGTAGACTAATTTATTATATGCTTGCACACCTTATAATTTGAGCGTGTTTATAAGGAAAGTTGGTTGTTGGTGGCGGCCTGGTGCCTCGGATAGAGTTTGGACTTATGGGATAACTGAATCGGAACACCGCTTGAGAAAATATGAACTGTTGCATGAGATATATATATGTTGCTGCTTACTTCTTCTGTTTATTTCGATGCATTGTATGTAATATGAATTATTTCATGCATTTGCATGGTCTGGGACAACTTGTGCACAGGGTTTGGCATTTCCTCGAAACGGCTTTCCGGGGCACTGGAACCGTATCGATCCGGAGGGAAATATTTGATTCGTGCTCGTCACGATGCATAGCGGGACCTCCAGTAGGGCTTGCTACCCGGGCTAATAGGATGCGCCGCTAATGCTTGAAATATGTCCCTAAGGTGTCGATCACACCAATGACCGCATAGACTAGAACACATGCTAACTTATTGTCTTGTGCAGATGGTAAGTATACTTGTGTTTCATTTCAGGGAAGGCATGCATCGATTGAGTAAGCAGTCGGTTTACTGGTTGGATTCAATGCTATTTTTATTCATATCAAAACATGCAACTGATATGAATTGATTTCACTTGCTTCCTTATAGAAGCTATCTTAATGCATGCTCGCCCCTAAGAAGCTAGTGTCGATTTAGTCGAGTGGGTTCATCCTGCTCACCAGTACAAGTTGAGTACTGACCCACGTTGTGGGCAACTATTTCAGGCACTCAGACGGTGTAACGCTAGAGCATAGCGAGGAGGCGTTAGGAGTACCTCTATTTGAAGTATAGCTGGAGTCAGTTCATTTTGGAGGCAGAGACTTCAATCTATACAAGGGCGTAATGTACAAACGACGTGGACTATCTGACGGAGCGCGCCCTGCATTTTGAGTTATCCTTTTGTAATGCAATTCAATAGCCGAGAAGGCGCATCAATGTAAACTCTATGTAAATTACTCTGAATTATCAATGAAAAAGCATGTTTCTTCCGCATTTGTGTTCAAATCTCTATGAATGTGTTTTATAAATTGTGTTTCAAAATGGGTTCCTAAAGCTGCAAGTTCTTGCCTTGTGTGAGCGCAACTCCAGGCTCGCACGGCATCACGTCCCAAGCGAGGACGAATCGGTTCCGTAAAGGACCCGGCGAGGACGATTGACCCTTTCGGGATCGGGGCGTGACATATTGGTATCAGAGCACGGTTGTATTTCCTTGGGATTTCAAATAAATATAAAGGAGTTTGATGCGCCTCTCAATTGAGTTGCGTTCGGCGTCCGCTGCATCAGATGAGTCGCCTATACAATGAGCCCGTAGATATAAAATATATCAATTTTGGAGTGTTAACAAGCTACTCTCTTTTATAGCAATGGCTAAGAAAAATACTGCCGCTGCAAGCAGTGCTCAGCCTATTCAGAGCGATCCGACAAGTTCTGGAGAATCGGGAGGAGCGGGTTCAACCGGTATGGCAGAACGGCTTATGCATCTCATGGAGGTGCAGCAACAACAATCCATTACGCAACAGGCGCAATTTGCTTCTCAACAGAAGCAGATGGATACCATGATGCAACTGATTGCATCCTTGGTACCAAGTAATGGGACTGCCACTGTGACTCCTTCCCCACCGCCGGCCGTGGCGGTAGAAGATAAGTCAGAAGAAATTCAGCCTTCAGCTAGGAACACCTGCCGAGCAGCAGAGTTTACAAAAATGCATCCACCTACGTTCAACGGACGAGCGGAACAGGATGTGGTGTTGGGATAGATTGCTAAGCTGGAGGGACTCTTCAACCTGCTTGGCATCCAGGGATCCAAGCGAGTGGCCTGTGCATCGGTTCAGCTGGAACTGCGTGCGCATGATTGGTGGGAGGCAACGAAGAAAGGGATTTACGATGCCAATCCCAACTGTAAAATAACTTGGGAAATGTTCAAATCAGCCTTCATTGAACAATACATTCCCAGGGCCGTGCGTCAACAAAAAGAAGACGACTTCAATAATCTGGTGCAAGGGAGTTTGTCTGTTGACGATTACGACTCAGTGTTCGCTAAGCTGGCCAAGTTTGCGGGGCACTTCTTGCCTAATCAGCAAGCATGGTGCTATCGATTTTAGAAGGGTTTGAATGATGAGTTGCGTAGGGACGTCATCAATCAAAAATGTCAAACCTACAGGGAATGCTAAGAAGCAGCCCTGGGCAGCGAGCGGATCTTTGGACGCTTTCCCCCAAAGGTAGAGGTGCAAACCCCCCATACCAACAACAATAAACGACCTCAGGAAATGGGAGGGTCTGGAGCACAAAAGCGTCCGCACACATCTGATAACAGGGGCCAATCCCAAGCACCGAACTGTACCAGGTGCGGTAAATCAGGGCATCGAGTAAATGAATGTCGGGTTACTGGATATTTCAAATATGGTCGTCTGGGCCATAAATAATTTAACTGCCGGGAGGGTAAGCCGAATCAGAACAACGGGAATCAGAACAAGGGGCCTCCAGCAAGTGATGCCAATGCTGTGCCAGTAAACCCGTAACGTCAGGGTGCTCAAGGCCGAGTCTATGCCTTGACTCGGGATGAGGCATCTGTCTCTGAAACGGTCATGACAGGTACATTACTTTTCAGAGAATTGCCCGCTAGAGTCTTATTTGATTCAGGTGCTACGCATAGTTTCATATCTGCTGATTTACTGTTGAGCATAAATTAGCTTCTACTCCCTTAACTATGAATCTTTGCGTAAGCACACCTTCGGGAGTCGACATGCCCGCCCATGCGATCTGTAGGGATGGTTATATTTGCATCGGAGGGAGAAAGCTTTCCTTAGATGTCATTGTACTAGACATTAAGGATTACGATATTATTCTCGGGATGGACTGGTTGGGTGCTTGCCATGCAACAATCGAGTGCGCGGAGAAGCGAGTCGTATTTCGTCTACCCGGTGAGGCAGACTTCTACTATTCGTGCAGCGCTGCACCGAAGACGGCAATGGTGATATCAACAATTTTGGCTAGGCGTATGCTGCATTCGGGTTGTGAAGGGTACTTAGCTTCAGTTCGAGACACCCGGCGGGAAAGTGCAAATGCAGCTCAGGCTGATGTCATAGCAGATTTCCTCGACGTATTCCCGGACGAGCTGCCTGGAATGCCTCCTGATCGTAAGATCGAATTCAGCATCGACACATTTTCGGATGCGCGACCGATATCAAAGGTACCTTATCGAATGGCCCCAGCAGAGCTGAAAGAACTTAAGGTTCAGTTGCAAGATCTGTTGGACCGAGGATACATACGTCCAAGCGTTTCTCCGTGGGGTGCTCTGGTACTGTTCGTGAAGAAGAAAGATGGATCCATGCGGCTGTGTATTGACTACCAAGAATTAAATAAGGCGACCGTTCGGAATCAGTATCCTTTGCCAAGGATAGATGACTTATTTGATCAACTGTAAGGTGCAACAATTTTCTCTAAAGTTGATCTCAGGTCAGGGTATCACCAGTTGAAAATTAAACCAGAAGATATTCAAAAATCTGCGTTCAGAACCCGTTACGGATACTATGAGTTTCTCGTGATGTCGTTCGGCTTAACGAACGCCCCTGCAGCTTTCATGGATCTGATGAACCGCGTGTTTCGGCCGTACGTAGACAAGTTTGTCATCGTATTCATCGACGACATTCTAATATATTCCAAGAACGAGGCGGAACACAAGGAACACCTGAAGATCGTGTTGCAGACATTACGAGAACATAAGTTATTCGCTAAGCTCAGCAAGTGTGAGTTCTGGTTGAACAGCGTGGCGTTCCTTGGTCATGTCGTCTCGACAGAAGGCGTCGCCGTAGACCCGAAGAAAATAGAGGCGGTGGTGGACTGGAAACAACCTACGTCAGCCAGCGAAATTCGAAGCTTTATCGGCCTAGCAGGATACTACCGTAGATTCGTGAAAGATTTCTCTAAACTGGCCTCGCCTTTGACTCGCCTTACTCAGAAAGGGATTGTATACAAATGGAGTGATGAATGCGAAGCCAGCTTTCGGGAACTTAAGCGGCGTCTTGTTTCAGCTCCAATTCTTACACTTCCAGATGGGGTAGAAGAGTTTCAGATATACGGTGACGCTTCAGGACTCGGATTGGGATGTGTACTCATGCAACGGGACAAGGTAATATCGTACGCCTCCAGGCAACTGAAGTCGCACGAGAAAAACTACCTGACACACGATTTGGAATTGGCGGCGATTGTATTTGCATTGAAGTTGTGGAGGCATTATCTTTATGGTGTTGCTTGCAAAATCTTCACAGATCACAAGAGCCTCAAGTATCTATTCACCCAACGGGAATTGAACCTCCGGCAACAGCGTTGGCTAGAACTTATTAAGGACTATGATCTAACGATCGCTTATACTCCGGGCAAGGGAAACGTTGTTGCTGATGCTCTGAGTCAAAAGCACGTGGGCTCGTTATCTATAAACAATCGTTTACTTTGAGATCTTGAGACAATGGGCATCGAGTTTCGAGTTCGGCATCAAGGAGTACAGCTGGCACCACTCCATCTTGAACCGAGTTTACGGGATAGAATCAAATCAGCTCAGGAGGGCGATCAGTTCCTAGCAAAGGTGCGCGAATTGATCTCGGCTTGGAAGACGTCTGACTTTGTGGCAGGCAAAGATGGGGCCTAACAAATGAAAGGAAGGCTATGCGTCCCTAGCGACCCTGAACTCCGAAGGGAAATTATGGCGGAAGCACACTATGCGAAGTATTCTTTGCATCCGGGGAGCACTAAGATATACAAGGACTTATGCGGTACCTTCTAGTAGCAAGGTATGAAGCGGGATATGGCGACCTTTGTGTCACAGTGCATGGCCTGTCAACAGGTGAAAGCTGAACATCAGAGGCCCGGCGGGGAGATGCAGAACCTCGCTATTCCCGAGTGGAAATGGGACAACATCACTATGGATTTCATTGTGGTATTTTCGAAGACGCCACGGGGGCATGATGCGATTTGGGTCATAGTTGATCGTTTGACCAAATCAGCCCACTTTCTACCCATAAAAGTTGCGTGGAGCGTCGATCGGTTAGCACAGATCTACATAGACGAGATTGTTCGATTACACGGGGTGCCTGCTTCTATCGTCTCTGACCGTGACGGACGTTTCTTATCTCGTTTCTGGACTAGCCTACAGTCTGCTTTGGGAACCAAGCTATAGTTCAGTACCGCATACCACCCCCAGACTGATGGCCAAACAGAGAGGACAAATCAGATACTTGAAGATATGTTACGGCTGTGTGCGATCAATTTAAAGACTAGTTGGGACACGCACCTTCCGTTGGCGGAGTTTGCGTACAACAACAGCTACCAATCGAGCATCCAGATGGCACCATACGAAGCACTATATGGGCGCAAGTGTCGATCTCCAATCTGTTGGGACGAAGTCGGCGAGCGGCAGGTACTCGGGCCAGAGCTGGTGGAGCAGGCAGTCGAGAAAGTTCACTTGATTCGGGAAAGACTTCGCACTGCGCAGAGCCGACAGAAAAGCTATGCCGATACTCATCGTAGGCCTTTGGAGTTCATGGTCGGGGATCATGTCTTCTTGAAAGTGACGCCGATGCGTGGAGTGATGCGTTTCAGCGTGAAGGGCAAGCTGAGTCCCAGGTTTGTCGGCCCCTTTGAAATTCTAGAACGGGTGGCAGCTGTGGCATACCGAATTGCACTACCTCCCGCCTTAGCTGGAGTGCACGACGTATTCTACGTTTCCCAACTTCGGAAGTACGTGCATGACTCGAGTCATGTAGTTAGCTTCGAACAGCTAGAATTGTGCACGGATTTGTCATACTCAGAGGAGCCGGTGCGGATTCTGGATCGTAAGGATAAAGTACTTCGCAACCGTACGATGTCATTGGTTCGCGTGCTGTGGCAGAACCATACAGTTGGGGAATCAACTTGGGAGATGGAATCGGAGATGAAGGAGAAGTATCCTTCGTTGTTCATTGAGTCGGAGGTAGGGCTTGTTCTTAAGTTTGGGGTCGAAACTTTTTCTTAGTGGTATATTATGTAGTGCCTAAAATCCGATCCGACCGGGACGAGCACTATGTAATTGGGCTTGTGGCTAGTCCATTTGAGTCATAACTTAGATCTCGGCATCTTCTTGCCACGGACGAAATGCGATAATCCTTTCCAACTCATGGAAAGTCCTCTATTGAAACGAGTCCAATAGTTTTCGTGTTTTGGTTGCTTGGTTTTCTTGATTGCCGCTTTGAGGTTTTGGATTTGTTGTTGCTTTCGATTTGCTTGGTTTTCGCTGCTGGTTTTATCGTTTGGAGCTTGAGGTTTTGGGGAGTTCGGCAAGAAAGGATAGGCAAGATCTCTAACTCGGTGCTTGTGCTGTTTCAGGTCCGCGTAACTGACGTTTGATCGTCGCTAGCGGGATTCCTAGTTTCAGCCTCTTTTCCCTTAACCAGGGAGTGGTTTGGTCCCTTCTTTCCTACTTCTTCATGCCAACATCTCTAAGTTTCAATCGTTTACTCGATGATGCCCGGTTGGACGCCTAGGAAATCCTTAGCCACAGGCATGCCAGCCACTAAGAAAGGAACATGGGATTTGTAGACTAATTTATCATATGCTTGCACACTTTATAATTTGAGCTTGTTTATAAGAAAAGTTGGTTGTTGGTGGCGGCCTGGTACCTCGGATAGAGTTTGGACTTATGGGATAACTGAATCGGAACACCGCTTGAGAAAATATAAACTGTTGCATGAGATATATATATGTTGCTGCTTACTTCTTCTGTTTATTTCGATGCATTGTATGTAATATGAATTATTTCATGCATTTGCATGGTCTGGGACAACTTGTGCACAGGGTTTGGCATTTCCTCGAAACGGCTTTCCGGGGCACTGGAACCGTATCGATCCGGAGGGAAATATTTGATTCGTGCTCGTCACGATGCATAGCGGGACCTCCAGTAGGGCTTGCTACCCGGGCTAATAGGACGCGCCGCTAATGCTTGAAATATGTCCCTAAGGTGTCGATCACACCAATGACCGCATAGACTAGAACACATGCTAACTTATTGTCTTGTGCAGATGGTAAGTATACTTGTGTTTCATTTCAGGGAAGGCGTGTATCGATTGAGTAAGCAGTCGGTTTACTGGTTGGATTCAATGCTATTTTTATTCATATCAAAACATGCAACTGATATGAATTGATTTCACTTGCTTCCTTATAGAAGCTATCTTAATGCATGCTCGCCCCTAACAAGCTAGTGTCAATTTAGTCGAGTGGGTTCATCCCGCTCACTAGTACAAGTTGAGTACTGACCCACGTTGTGGGCAACTATTTCAGGCACTCAGACGGTGCAACGCTAGAGCATAGCGAGGAGGCGTTAGGAGTACCTCTATTTGAAGTATAGCTGGAGTCAGTTCATTTTGGAGGCAGAGACTTCAATCTATACAAGGGCGTAATGTACAAACGACGTGGACTATCTGACGGAGCGCGCCCTGCATTTTGAGTTATCCTTTTGTAATGCAATTCAATAGCCGAGAAGGCGCATCAATGTAAACTCTATGTAAATTACTCTGAATTATCAATAAAAAAGCATGTTTCTTCCGCATTTATGTTCAAATCTCTGTGAATGTGTTTTATAAATTGTGTTTCAAAATGGGTTCCTAAAGCTGCAAGTTCTTGCCTTGTGCGAGCGCAACTCCAGGCTCGCACGGCATCACGCCCCAAGCGAGGACGAATCGGTTCCGTAAAGGATCCGGTGAGGATGATTGACCCTTTCGGGATCGGGGCGTGACATATTGGTATCAGAGCACGGCTATATTTCCTTGGGATTTCAAAGGAATATAAAGGAGTTTGATGCGCCTCTCAATTGAGTTGCGTTCGGCGTCCGCTGCATCAGATGAGTCGCCTATACAATAAGCCCGTAGATATAAAATCTATCGATTTTGGAGTGTTAACAAGCTACTCTCTTTTGTAGCAATGGCTAAGAAAAACACGGTCGCTGCAAGCAGTGCTCAGCCTATTCAGAGCGAATCGACAAGTTCTGGAGAATCCGGAGGAGCGGGTTCAACCGGTATGGCGGAATGGCTTATGCATCTCAAGGAGGTGCAGCAACAACAAGCCATTACGCAACAGGCGCAATTTGCTTCTCAACAGAAGCAGATGGATACCATGATGCAACTGATTGCATCCTTGGTACCAAGCAATGGGACTGCCACTGTGACTCCTTCTCCACCGCCGGCCGTGGCGGTAGAAGATGAGTCAGAAGAAACTCAGCCTTCAGCTAGGAACACCTGTCGAGCAGCAGAGTTTACAAAAATGCATCCACCTACGTTCAACGGACGAGCGGAACAGGACGTGGTGTTGGGATGGATTGCTAAGCTGGAGGGACTCTTCAACCTGGTTGGCATCCGGGGATCCAACGAATGGCATGTGCATCGGTTCAGCTGGAACTGCGTGCGCATGATTGGTTGGAGGCAACGAAGCAAGGGATTTATGATGCCAATCCCAACTGTAAAATAACTTGGAAAATGTTCAAATCAGCCTTCATTGAACAATACATTCCCAGGGCTATGCGTCAACAAAAAGAAGACGACTTCAGCAATCTGGTGCAAGGGAGTTTGTCTATTGACGATTACGACTCAGTGTTCGCTAAGCTGGCCAAGTTTGTGGGGCACTTCTTGCCTAATCAGCAGGCGTGGTGCTATCGGTTTCAGAAGGGTTTGAATGATGAGTTGCGTAGGGACGTCATCAATCAGAAATGTCAAACCTACAGGGAATGCTACGAAGCAGCCCTGGGCATCGAGCGGATCTTTGGACGCTTTCCCCCAAAGGTAGACGTGCAAACCCCCCGTACCAACAACAATAAACGACCTCAGAAAACGGGAGGGTCTGGAGCACAAAAGCGTCCGCACACATCTGATAACAGGGGCCAATCCCAAGCACCGAACTGTACCAGGTACGGCAAATCAGGGCATCGAGTAAACGAATATCGGGTTACTGGATGTTTCAAATGTGGTCGTCTGGGCCATAAACAATTTAACTGCCGGAAGGGTAAGCCGAATCAGAACAACGGAAATCAGAACAAGGGGCCTCCAGCAAGTGATGCCAATGCTGTGCCAGTAAACCCGCAACGTCAGGGTGCTCAAGGCCGAGTCTATGCCTTGACTCGGGATGAGGCATCTATCTCTGAAATGGTTGTGACAGGTACATTACTTTTTAGAGAATTGCCCGCTAGAGTCTTATTTGATTCAGGTGCTACGCATAGTTTCATATCTGCTGATTTTACTGTTGAGCATAAATTAGCTTCTACTCCCTTAACTATGAATCTTTGCGTAAGCACACCTTCGGGAGTCGACATGCCCGCCCATGCGATCTGTAGGGATGGTTATATTTGCATCGGAGGGAGGAAGCTTTCCTTAGATGTCATTGTACGAGACATTAAGGATTACGATATTATTCTCGGGATGGACTGGTTGGGTGCTTGCCATGCAACAATCGAGTGCGCGGAGAAGCGAGTCATATTTCGTCTACCCGCCGAGGCAGACTTCTACTATTCGTGCAGCGCTGCACCGAAGACGGCAATGGTGATATCAGCAATTTCGGCTAGGCGTATGCTGCATTCGGGTTGTGAAGGGTACTTAGCTTCAGTTCGAGACACCCGGCGGAAAAGTGCAAATGCAGCTCAGGCTGATGTCATAGCAGATTTCCTCGACGTATTCCCGGACGAGCTGTCACTACCACATTCCAAAACAGGGGCATTTTCGACTTTTTACAATATTTAATATTATTGTAGTTATAATTAATTAATTGCATGAATAGTATATATTTAAATTAAATATCTGTGTGATGTGTACTTTAATATATTATATTATAGACAGTGTTCATTGTGTTTGTGATGGTAGACTTGACCTAGAAGCCAGTAGATGAGCACCTGTCGGAGTCATGGAATTTTGAGGTTAATTGTTTTATTTTAGAATTAATTTATTGGAGGTGTAATTAATTACTGTATTTTTATTTAATATTTTTGCGCATTGCCTTTGCTTCGATATCTGGAGCACTACCCTGACTTTTGTCTTCCAACAAGTTTCACAATCTTGCCCTAGACATGCCCGCCTTCAATTTTGCTATTTTTGCAACGCATAATTTTGCTCCCTGCGCATTTTTCTGGCCGCACAAAAATCGTCGCGGACGTTATTTAATAAATTCCTATTTTTGTATCGTTGTGCGTTCCAATTGAAATTGGAGGCAATCTTGACCTATTTATCGTGCGGCCCAAATTAGGGAAATATTCTGTTCTGAGTCTTCTTCATTTTTGGTATTGATGACCTGACCTGATTTTGGCCCCATGTACTCCTAATTAATTGTTGAACACAACTTGCATTTATTTCTATTTAATTTGAGGATACCATTTCATCTGATTCCGTAAATTCCATATTAATTCCAGTGCCCTGTTGTTTGAGCCCACATAAATCTTACAGCGCCCCCTGACCCTACAAAACACCGGACCCCGAATCGCCCGCCAAATTTTCGTCATTTTATGTGTTTGTGCAATTTCCCAAATTTAAGGGGGCTAAATTACAAATTTGCATTTTGTGGCCTCACCCAATTGTTTAAACAATGATGGAACCTAATATTTTAATTAAATCTCTCACCCTCATCCTCCATGAACTATTTTCTTTCATGTTTAATCTGGACCCCTCATTCTAGGGGTCAAATCCTCACCCTCCATCAAACCCTCTCTTCCTATTTAATATCATGTCCTGTCAAACCCTAATCCCTAGACTACCTAGAAAACCCCACCTCCTCACAAGCCCCCACATTTTTTCACAAGCCTCCAACGTAGGAAGAAAGCTTCTTCTTCTTTTCTTCTTCTCTTTTCTTCTTCTTCTCCCTTCTTCTTCTCCTTCTCTTATTTAAATTTGAATTTATTTGAAAAGAGGGGGGGAAAATCATCACCACTCCCATCTCCTGTTCCCGGCCGACCTCCGGCCCTCTTCTCAAGCCGATCTGCCGGGAGGAACTGTCCTCCACCTCTCCCTCGCGTCATCCCGACCCCGAGCATCCTCCCCTGCGCCACCCGTCAGCCCGTGCGGCCATCGACACGACTGTGCACTCCGGCCGGCCGACTCCCATTGCCCCCGACCGGCGCTGGCTGATCCAACCGGCCGCTGAACTCCCCCCCCGCTGGCCAACTCCTCCGGCCCAGCCTTCGAGCACCGAGCCCCTCACCTCTGCAAGCTTCCTTCCCCGCCGGACAGCTCCCCACGGCGGCCCGCTGCTTCCAACATCACCACCACCACCGGCATCTGCAGTCCGACCCCGGCCTGTGCATCCACCACCATCACCATTCAACTTCACCACCATCTCCACCATTGCTCCTCCCCCTCCCGCTGTGACCATCACCACCACCAGCCACCTCTGGTCCGGCGGCCGGCAAGCAACAGTAAGTTTTCTTCTTCTTCCCTTCCCTCTTTATATGTATATATATATATATATATATATATATATGTATATATATATATATATATATATATATATATATATATATATATATATACGTACGTATATATGTGAGTATATATATAATGTATATGTATATGCATAATAGTATTTAATCAATGTGTAGGTATGTGTATGGTATTATTTTAATTATTGTTTAATATACATATATGTATAATTATTTATTTATTAATATTTAGCATGTATAAGTATAGTATATATATATATAGACTTAGTGTATGTATGTATTAATGTATAAATTAGTGTAATTAATGCATATGTATATATATGTATGTTGGTATGTATTTGTGTAAGTGTATATTATTATACATGTATATAGTGTAATTATTATTTTGGTATAAAAAAATATATGTGTATATATATTTTGGTATAGGTATATTTACGCATTTTATATATACTTAGTATATTTTCATATTGGTATATGTATATGTATATATATGTATATACTTAATATATTTCACTATAAAAAATTGGTATATAGATATATTTAGTGTATTCTATGTTAATGTACATGTATGTTATTTATAAATAAAATGTTTAAATACATGTATTAGCATAGTATATATATATTAAGTATATGTATGTGTATAACAAAAAAATAGGTATTAGTATTTATTCTTAAATTATTGTATATGTATGTATTAAATCAAATTAGTATATATGTGTATGTATATATGTTCGTGTATTTCTTCCTATATATATATATATGTATTCAAAATATATTTTGTGTGTACGTATTAAATAAATATTAATCTGTAAAATTGGTATCTGTATTTTTAGTACATGTTGATAATTGTTAATTTAGTATATGTAAATAAAAATATGTATGTTTTGATATAAGTGCTAATTTGGTATGTATATAAATATATATATATATATATATATATATATATATATATATATATATATATATATATATATATATATTTGTTTTGGTATTTTGGTTTATATATATGTGTACTTGTATACATAGTATAATTTAATATAATTAGTATTTTGGTAAATATATATGCATATATTGTATATGTATATTATTGGTGTACATATATATATTGTAAGTACTAAGGTAGTTAAAAATAGATATATATATATATTTATATATCCCTACCAGTTGACCCTAGATTGACCAGTGCCATATCTGGCAGAGCCTCTGACTTCATGGATTTTGTGTTAGCGTAGCATCTGATGCGAAAGTTATATTGTGTTGTATTTATAGGACTGTTGGTTTACCCAGGGGATACTCTGGAACAGGACACCAATAATTACCAGCTAAGGACCCGAGGCAAGTACATTCTCCGATAATTTCCAATTCTTGATAATTTCTATAAGTTCAACAATCATGAAATGTTACATCTGAATCCTTGACACTGTGCTACACGGACTAGTATAGCTTGGATCTGCAGTCATGAGATGTTACCTTGATTTTCGTATTGACATTATACACGATATTGACATTGATATTGACATTGACATTAGACATTGATAATTAGACATTGTACATAATATATTAGACAATGTTCGTGTATTCGTGACGTGTCATGATTTGATCCACAGTACTAGTTGGGGGCGGGGAAATTGCTAGTGAGAGATGTGATCAAATACCCATGGTATAATTAAATATTATTGGTGTTAATCATACCCCCACGTATGATTAGCCAGACTGTAGCAATCGTACATGTTCCCAAGCCGATCATATTTCGAAACTACTATTTCAAACACTTAGAGTAGATTACAGTTTCCCTATTTAAATCATATACTACATCACCCGTATATGATACTGTTCCTTGTTCTTTCATTTTCATACATGCACTGACTGTATCATATTGCCTATTGCCTGTCTCCTTACATTGCCTGTCTCTCTTTACTTGCCATTGCATTTTATTTCACTGTCTTCTCAGTAGCTAGCATGACATGTTTATTGTATTATAGTCCTTATCAATTAATGGAACTGTTATTTGAGATTGTGCTTTGCTCCTTCCTGACTGGAAATATTTTTCCAGACTATGCCTTAGGGGACCGCTGTCCGACACTTTATGGACCATATGGTGAGTAGCTGCAGACTTGGTAGTTAGTTGTGATTCCGGAGGCCTAGCAGGAATCACTAATTCTTCTAGTTTTCTGATTAGTTCTTTAAGTAGACTTTTGGTACCGGATTTGTCTCCGGCATTTTATTGAGACTTGGATATTGTTGAGTTAGATTACTACTTCTGGACTTGTGTTGTGTTTAATTTTAATTTCTGTTCGAAATCTTATCGTGCTGTATCCTGTGATTGAGTATGTGTTCCTCTTATTTGTGTCATCCGTACCTCCTAATGGAGATTGGATGCTTGCGTGACATTAGTTAGATAGTATCAAGACCTTGACAGCGTTCTACCACCGACACTGCGGCGTAGGCTGGACGTACCCACGCACTCGTGCCCCTAAACCGGGTGCGGGTCGTGACATAGGGAATGTGTGTTCGTCGGCAAAATCCGCCGAAATGAAGCTATGTGTTGCACCAGAATCAAACAATACTCGAGCAGGTACATTATTAAAAAGTAATATACCTGACACCATCGTGTTCGATGCAAGTGCCTCGTCCAGAGTCAAAGCATAGACTCGGCCCTGAGCGTTTGGCGGTGCTTGGTTCGCTCGTTGAGTTTGCCCCTGACGCTGAGGCTCCTGGTTTTGTTGCTGCTGCTGCTCTTGCCCGCTAGCACGACAGTTCACTGCCATGTGGCCCTGACGACCGCATTTAAAGCATGATCCATTGAACACCCGACAGTTCCGTGCGATGTGTCCTGTACGATTGCATCGGTGGCAGACGGCTTCGTTACCCCTTCCCGGGTTTGCTCCCTGTTTACCGCCGTTGTTGGGGCGCTTCTGCGCGTTGTTTCCTCCTGTGTTGGCAGGACGCTTGTGATTGTAATTTTGCACAGCGCCGGTGCGAACTGGAGGATACTACGACTCTAGGGACAGTGCATGATTCAAGGACTCCCGCATGGTACGATATTGAGTCACTACGACGTGAGCACGGATAGAAGGTCGTAGTCCGAGCTTGAACTTTCGTGCATGACTTTCGGCATCGGCGAGCTGAGACTTGGCAAATTTTGCAAGTCGGTTGAACTCTGAAGCGTATTGACGCACCGTCATGTCTCCCTGCTTCAGTAGCGCAAACTCGTCTTCCTTTTCGCGACGGACGGCGGGTGGAAGGTATTCCTCCACGAAGGCCTTGCGAAACACGGACCAGGAGATAGCCGTTGTGCCACCTTCACTCAAAATAGCTTGCTTGTGCACATCCCACCAATCATGTGCATTTTGTCGGAGCTGAAGCTGGGCACACGCCACTTTCTTGGTCTCGTCTAGGCACAGCGCTTCAAAGTGGTCCTACAACTCGACCAGCCAGTCCATCGCTAAGGAAGGGTCCTCGGTGCCTTTAAACGTAGCACGGCACATCTTCTTAAATTCAGATATCGACACGATTGACCCATTCTCGCCTGAGGGTAAGGTACCCTGGGAATTCTGCGGTCTGGTGGCTTCAGCAACTATAGGCACGGTTGCGGGGGCGGATGCAGAATGATTGTTGGCGACCATATTCGTCACTATTGTTTGCAGACTATTCATCTGCTTCTGTTGTGTATCCGCCTGAAATTGCTGCGCCACGAATTGAGCCTCAATCCGTGACTCGAACTGACTCTGCCGTAGTTCAGCTTGTTTCTGCTGCGTCTCCATCAAACGCATCATTCGCTCGAACGGATAGGCAGAGGGTGCGGCAGCTGGACTCCCAGAGCTGCCCGAGGTGCCTGAACTACTCGCTTGCACTTGCGCCACCATCTGCGCTTGTGCACCCGGCTCGGAAGTCGTTCCTTGAAAGGAAAGTAACTTGTATTAGTCTCAAGGTATATTATGGACTCACTGTATGGAACGTATCTCATTTTGGCCAAGCGGATTCAAGGGTCTACTCGGAAGGAACAAGGTCCTCTTTAGAAACTTTTCTTTGTGAGATCAAAGGATCTGAAGACGCTCTAATACCAATATGTCACGCCCCGATTTCGGCTAATCGATAATCGTCCCCCGGGCGTGATGCCGTGCACGCGTAGGGCGCGCGTGCACAAGGCCTTAGGCATAAGGATATTCTTTAGAACAATGCAACAGAGTAGACATATAAGATAACACAAGGTTGAGGCATAGAAAAGTTTCTCTTTTATTCATAATAAACATCTTTTTACATCGCTTGACTCAAAAGTATAAAATGCCCTACGGGCTTACAAACTTGGACGCAAAATGAGATAGCCGATCCATACATTATGTCCCTTTACATAGATTTAAAAACACAAAACACCTTGGGTGCGAGTAAGCACCATCGCCTTAGCGATATTCAGCAACGGGGAGAGTGAAAGGCTTCTAGCTTGAGCCTCCAAAAGTCTTGGCCACGAACCGCCAAGGATCCCAAAAGTCCGGAGAGAACTTCAGCTCCTCGCCGCGTTGCCTTGCGCCGGGGAACCTGCTACAACGAGGGTCAGTACTTCGAAAAGTACTGGTGAAGGCTAGCTGCTCAACTTTACCAAGCTCATGAGATGAGATCTAATGAGTATGCTACAATTATATGCTTAGGTGGGTTTCTATTCTTGCCTAGTTCAGATTTCGTTTAGCAGGTATGCAAGAACAAAATAACATAACTCCACGTGCCACCGTTCGGTGACTTTACCTGTACTGTCTGAACCACCTGTACAACTTACCATAGCCTTCCCTGTCACGAAGACATAGTTAGTCTGCACAGTTTAAATATACAACAATAACATCTCTTGGTTGGACAGGGGATGGATCGGCTGACATTCCGCCTCAGGTAGCTAGCCTTTGGCGGACGCACGGACCCATCCAAGCGCTAGGACTACACTAGCAAATGTTCTACCCAGGTCGAAGCGGTCCCGGTGCCCCGGCGACCGTTCGTAGAACGTTACCCCTTGTATACAAGTTTGTCTAACACCAACCCACCAAACACATAGTTAACACATAAGAATTTAAAGAAACGGCGTGTACGGAACCGCTTTACTGTGCTACCATAATCAACCAACGAGTTATATGCAATAACATTCAGCAGTTTAAAGAAGAACAACTTGTGCTATAAATAAGTGCCGATCAATTAATATACCCAACGAACGTGCATGCTTCAATGAATTTATGCAAGGTTCTGAATGACAAGCAATGAATGTTCCAAGCCTACTTCTTATCTTTTCATTCAACTTTATATATATATGGTATCGTTTGAATGAATGCACAACTGAGTCAATTTTATTAAGAACGAAAATCCTTGGAAAGAAGGCGCTTATCGAAATAGAGCCACTCACAAGTTGGTTGAATAGGCAGAAGAAGGAGAGATCTCTAAGACTCCGCTCGCGCGTCGTCTACACGATCACCTGCACGCACCAACGGATGATTAATACCTCCTGCTTCGGTCTCCAAGGCTCGATACGAAATGCAAAATCCTAAGAACGAAAGCAATGAAATCCATTGAAACCGTTCAAGAAAACGCAAGTCATAAAACCAACAAGAAGGCAACCAAGCGGCACAAAAACGGACAAGAAACCAACGCAACGGAAAGGCCCCTCTCGACTCTGCCGCCGAGTCCATCCTCGAGGCACAATCCATTGTATATGGGACCTGATTCCGAAGAAACCAATCCATAACGAGGAAAGGATCTTAATTCAATCTGTCCCGTTCGGACGGTCGTAAGTATTTCTTGGCCGCGCTCCCCGAGTAGGGGGAACGGGGCATTACACTAAGGTAGTTAAAAATATATATATATATATTTATATATCCCTACCAGTTGACCCTAGATTGACCAGTGCCATATCTGGCAGAGCCTCTGACTTCATGGATTTTGTGTTAGCGTAGCATCTGATGCGAAAGTTATATTGTGTTATGTTTATAGGACTGTTGGTTTACCCAGGGGATACTCTGGAACAGGACACCAATAATTACCAGCTAAGGACCCGAGGCAAGTACATTCTCCGATAATTTCCAATTCTTGATAATTTCTATAAGTTCAACAATCATGAAATGTTACATCTGAATCCTTGACACTGTGCTACACGGACTAGTATAGCTTGGATCTGCAGTCATGAGATGTTACCTTGATTTTCGTATTGACATTATACACGATATTGACATTGATATTGACATTGACATTAGACATTGATAATTAGACATTGTACATAATATATTAGACAATGTTCGTGTATTCGTGACGTGTCATGATTTGATCCACAGTACTAGTTGGGGGCGGGGAAATTGCTAGTGAGAGATGTGATCAAATACCCATGGTATAATTAAATATTATTGGTGTTAATCATACCCCCACCTATGATTAGCCAGACTGTAGCAATCGTACATGTTCCCAAGCCGATCATATTTCGAAACTACTATTTCAAACACTTAGAGTAGATTACAGTTTCCCTATTTAAATCATATACTACATCACCCGTATATGATACTGTTCCTTGTTCTTTCATTTTCATACATGCACTGACTGTATCATATTGCCTATTGCCTGTCTCCTTACATTGCCTGTCTCTCTTTACTTGCCATTGCATTTTATTTCACTGTCTTCTCAGTAGCTAGCATGACATGTTTATTGTATTATAGTCCTTATCAATTAATGGAACTGTTATTTGAGATTGTGCTTTGCTCCTTCCTGACTGGAAATATTTTTCCAGACTATGCCTTAGGGGACCGCTGTCCGACACTTTATGGACCATATGGTGAGTAGCTGCAGACTTGGTAGTTAGTTGTGATTCCGGAGGCCTAGCAGGAATCACTAATTCTTCTAGTTTTCTGATTAGTTCTTTAAGTAGACTTTTGGTACCGGATTTGTCTCCGGCATTTTATTGAGACTTGGATATTGTTGAGTTAGATTACTACTTCTGGACTTGTGTTGTGTTTAATTTTAATTTCTGTTCGAAATCTTATCGTGCTGTATCCTGTGATTGAGTATGTGTTCCTCTTATTTGTGTCATCCGTACCTCCTAATGGAGATTGGATGCTTGCGTGACATTAGTTAGATAGTATCAAGACCTTGACAGCGTTCTACCGCCGATACTGCGGCGTAGGCTGGACGTACCCACGCACTTGTGCCCCTAAACCGGGTGCGGGTCGTGACACGAGCTGCCTGGAATGCCTCCTGATCGTGAGATCGAATTCAGCATCGACACATTTTCGGATGCGCGACCGATATCAAAGGTACCTTATCGAATGGCCCCAGCAGAGCTGAAAGAACTTAAGGTTCAGTTGCAAGATCTGTTGGACCGAGGATACATACGTCCAAGCGTTTCTCCGTAGGGTGATCCGATACCGTTCGTGAAGAAGAAAGATGGATCCATGCGGCTGTGTATTGACTACCGAGAATTAAATAAGGCGACCGTTCGGAATCAGTATCCTTTGCCAAGGATAGATGACTTATTTGATCAACTGTAAGGTGCAACAATTTTCTCTAAAGTTGATCTCAGTGGTATATTATGTAGTGCCTAAAATTTTGATCCGACCGGGACGAGCACTATATAATTGGGCTTGTGGCTAGTCCGTCTGAGTCATAACTTAGATCTCGGCATCTTCTTGCCACGGACGAAATGCGATGATCCTTTCCAACTCATGGAAATGCCTCTATTGAAACGAGTCCAATAGTTTTCGTGTTTTGGTTGCTTGGTTTTCTTGATTGCCGCTTTGAGGTTTTGGATTTGTTGTTGCTTTCGATTTGCTTGGTTTTCGCTGCTGGTTTTATCGTTTGGAGCTTGAGGTTTTAGAGAGTTCGGCAAGGAAGGATAGGCAAGATTTCTAACTCGGTGCTTGTGCTGTTTCAGGTCCGCATAACTGACGTTTGATCGTCTCTAGCAGGATTCCTAGTTTTAGCCTCTTTTCCCTTAACCAGTGAGTGGTTTGGTCCATTCTTTCCTACTTCTTCATGCCAACATCTCTAAGTTTCAATCGTTCACTCGATGATGCCCGGTTGGACGCCTAGGAAATCCTTAGCCACAGGTATGCCAGCCATTAAGAAAGGAACATGAGATTTGTAGACTAATTTATCATATGCTTGCACACCTTATAATTTGAGCTTGTTTATAAGGAAAGTTGGTTGTTGGTGGCGGCCTGGTGCCTCGGATAGTGTTTGGACTTATGGGATAACTGAATCGGAACACCGCTTGAGAAAATATGAACTGTTGCATGAGATATATATATGTTGCTGCTTACTTCTTCTATTTATTTCGATGCATTGTATGTAATATGAATTATTTCATGCATTTGCATGGTCTGGGACAACTTGTACACAGGGTTTGGCATTTCCTCGAAACGGCTTTCCGGGGCACTGGAACCGTATCGATCCGGAGGGAAATATTTGATTCATGCTCGTCATGATGCATAGCGGGACCTCCAGCAGGGCTTGCTACCCGGGCTGATAGGGCACGCCGCTAATGCTTGAAATATGTCCCTAAGGTATCGATCACACCAATGACCGCATAGACTAGAATGCATGCTAACTTATTGTCTTGTGCAGATGGTAAGTATACTTGTGTTTCTTTTCAGAGAAGGCGTGCATCGATTGAGTAAGCAGTCGGTGTACTGGTTGGATTCAATGTTATTTTTATTCCTATCAAAACATGCAACTGATATGAATTGATTTCACTTGCTTCCTTATAGAAGCTATTTTAATGCATGCTCGCCCCTAACAAGCTAGTGTCGATTTAGTCGAGTGGGTTCATCCCGCTCACCAGTACAAGTTGAGTACTGACCCACGTTTTGGGCAACTATTTCAGGCACTCAGACGGTGCAACGCTAGAGCATAGCGAGGAGGCGTTAGGAGTACCTCTATTTGAAGTATAGCTGGAGTCAGTTCATTTTGGAGGCAGAGACTTCAATCTATACAAGGGCGTAATATACAAACGACGTGGACTATCTGACAGAGCGCGCCCTGCATTTTGAGTTATCCTTTTGTAATACAATTCAATAGCCGAGAAGGCGCATCAATGTAAACTCTATGTAAATTACTCTGATTTATCAATGAAAAAGCATGTTTCTTCCGCATTTGTGTTCAAATCTCTGTGAATGTGTTTTATAAATTGTGTTTCAAAATGGGTTCCTAAAGCTGCAAGTTCTTGCCTTGTGCAAGCGCAACTCCAGGCTCGCACAACATCACGCCCCAAGCGAGGACGAATCAGTTCCGTAAAGGATCCGGCGAGGACGATTGACCCTTTAGGGATCGGGGCGTGACATCTTGGTCTCTACATCATCGGACAATTGGCAATCTGGTGATCTGGACTACCATATCTCATACACAATCCATTGGCTTTCTTAAACACATCTCTAGTGTAACCCCCCTTGCCACAGTAAGTATAATACACTAGTGCTCCCTAACGTTGTTGTTGTTGTTGTTGTTGCCTCGATTGCTGTCGAGATGGTGCCGTTACTGTTTAAACTGTCATCCTTTGTGATGCTGAATAGTGGATACGAACGCCAGGTGATGGTGTTGACGTTCGGGGTACTCCTTTACCTTCTCCTTTACTCTGAGCATGAGACCTCTTCTGGCCTTCCGTCCTCGCTGACAACCTCTGCACAGTAAGCTCATGCCTTCTAGCTGCTATCAATACCTCTTCGTAAGTCTGATAGTCATGCCCCTCAACCAGTTATAGAATCTTAAGATGAAGTCCTTGTTGGAACCTTATTTCTCTATCCGACTCCGTAGCCACCATAATCGGTGCAAATCTACTCAGCTTGCAAAACCCGGCTGTATATCCATCCACAGTTCTACCGGCCTGCTTGAGACCGATAAACCTCTGCTGGAGCTCATAATGTGCGATGACTCCAAAATACTTAACCCAAAATTGAGTCCTTTAACTGTCCTAAGTGATAGGAAGCCTCAAGCCAACCTCCACGGATGCCTACCAATCACGGGCAAGGTCTTGAAGCTGCAGTCGGACCTGGTCAACTTGTTCATCGGCTGGGACCTTCGTTGCCGCCAGAATATCCTCGATGGCTTACAACCATTCATATGCTATGATGGCGTCCTCCGTGCCATCGAAATACCTCAGGTTAAGTTGGCAAAACCTGACCGACGCCCCCGAATCAGTCCTTCCACCTCTCTCCAAGGTCGTCTATAAGCCCTGACTCGATAAAACATTATGCACTTGCTGAAATTATTGATGTTGCTGCACTGCCATCTGATGCTGCTGTGTAGCCATCATTCCCTGAAGAATCTCTAATAATGATGGGATATCAAGAACTGTCGGTACTACTGGGGGTATAGGGATTTCAGGGGCTTGCTCCTTAACATGTCCAACTCTCGGTTCCACGGTGTCAGCTTGTTCATCTACTGGCTCTATCCAGATCTGACTCTGAGCAAGCGCTACCTTCCATTGTTGCTCAGGAGAACCCTGTCCTACCATGCCTACTTCTCCAGCAACTGAAGAAGTCCTAAAGAAAATGACAAGAAACATCAAAAATATGACAGAAAGGATCAAGTAGGCAAGCAGTTTGAAACAGTTCAAGCATTGTTATTGAGGAAGACAAAGCATGATATCAAAGGGGGACATGTTTGATTGAGACTCCTATGACCACAACACCCTACAAGTCCAAAAACACAGACCTACATGGGCCACTACTAAAACTTTATCACGCCCCAGTACCGGAATACGGAGATGGGCATGGCCAGCTTTTCCATACAAGGTATAGAACGTCGTATGGCGGTCACGGCTGTAACTAGACAAGGGGTGTATACTACAAACAAGTCACTTAGGGTCACATAAAATATCTAATGTGTCAATCAGTCAAGTAAGAATAGTAAACATAAAACATGTATAACAAGGAAGTAAGACGTCCTAAATGTCCTGCCACAATATTCTGGAAACTAGCCACACAAAATAATAAGCTAGCAGAGTAGCAAAGTACATAACCATGATCAGTTGCAATCTGATTAATTACAATCATGTAAGAAGACTAAATGTCTATCTTTATTGCTAACAAGTGCCGGTGGCTAAATGTCCAAAAGAGTAAAATGTGCAATAACGAGAAGTGATCAAGATATCCACTCGTATCGCTCAACGGCCATCTGCCTAGGGGTGAGTAATCGGTTTCCACCGAACCGAATTTTGGAAAACCGATTAATCCGAAAGTTTAAAAAATTAAACCGAAACCGAACCGAATTTTGGAGAAACCGAATATAACCGAACCGAGATTTTTTAATCGGTTTATTCGGCTTAACCGGTTTATTCGGTTGGGCCATTTTTTATAGTAGGCCGGATAGTTGGGCCATTTTTTGTTACTGGGCCATTTTTTGTTACTGGGCCTGGACCAAACATTTGTCAAAAATTCCATAAAAATTCATACACAATATATACACAGCTTTCTTAGAATAGTCACAACAATATATACACATTACACAGCTTTCTTCCTTCTTATACTCAAGTTTTTATACACAGCAATATATACACATTACACAGCTTTCTTCCTTCTTATAGTCAAGTTTCTTAATTATGCAAACAAGTCACAAGTCTCACAACAATATAAATGGGCCATTATATACAGTTATACACAGCTCCAGATTTGTTAAGCTCCAGATTTGTTAAGATATTCCTTGCCAAACATTACAAATGGTGTAGCCCACTCCTTTGCCTAGACTTGCTCCAGATTTGTTAAGCTTAGACTTTCTTTGAAAATTGCCATACTAGAATTGCTGCATACTTGAGGTGTGCTTGTTGATAGAGACATGAAACAATCAAATGATACATGAAACATGAAATATTAAACTATCAGTATGTGGAAAAATAAAATAGCATCAATGTAAAACTAAATGCATGAGCATAACTACATAGCTAGTATAGATTTTCCTACACTCACAGTAGCCACAGTAGCCTTTTAGATTTATGGGCTACTATCAATCTTTAACAAGCATGAACAGTCAGGACTCAGAAAGAAGCAAAACATACTAGCAAGTACAATATATAACTTATGATGAATGCCTGAATCCCTGATGATAAAAATTTTAGGACAAACCAAGTAACCAACTAGACTTGCTGCATATTTGAGGTATGCTTGTTGATAGAGACATGAAACAATCAAATGATAGATGAAACTTAAAAGATTAAACTATCAGTATGTGGAAAAATAAGATAGCATCAATGTAAAACTAAATGCATGAGCATAACTACATAGCTACTAGCTAGTATAGATTTTCCTGCATTTACAGTAGCCACAGTAGTGAGTAGCCTTTTAGATTTATGGGCTACTATCAATGTATAGATTTTTCTGCATTCACAGTAGCCACAGTAGACATTCACAGTAGCCACAGTGGAAAAATAAGATAACATCAATATTCTTACAATTATTTTGAGCCTTTACCTCTGTTTGATTAATGAAGGGAGACAATGAGCAACTGCAGGAACATCACTGATTGAAAGTGGCAGACTTAGCACACATTGAGAATCTTGAAGTATGGTTTGAAATCTGCATGATGGAGCAAGAGAAAGTATGGTTTGAAGTCTTTGAAGCTCAGATCAGATAGGCAATTGTGCATCAAAAAGTGATACATTGTAGTATCTGTCCACTTACTAATGCCATATCATCATATCATCATTGTAATTATTTGAAGCTCAGATAGGCAATTGTGCATCAAAAATGATGCATTGCATTGTAGTATCTATCCACTTACTAATGCCATATCATCATTGCAATTTTCTTCACATACTTGTTAGCAACATATAAATGAAATAAAAAAGTAACTGTAATCCAAATGTGCATTGCAGTATCTATCCCTAGCTACATATAATGTCTAAATGTGCAGCTATACACATCCAAAATGTGGTAGTGCATTGTTTAGTGTCCTGTATAATATTACATTTCAGTGACAGTGACAGTGTTTAATATTACATAATCCAAATTCCAAAATGAGGTAGTGCATTGTTTAGTGAAAACTGAAAACCTGGGGCCTGGCTACACATTTCAGTCATAGTGTTAAATATGACATAATCCAAACCAAACAATCCAAATTCCAAATAATAACTTTTCAAACATCGCTTGAGGTTGAACCCATCAATTGGTTTAAATCTACATAAGTATAAAAAATTACAGGAACAATCAATACAAGTAAAAAAACAAAAAAATAACATTATGTGATATAAATTGTTATATAAAATGATACCTCTTTCAAGTTTATCCAGGGATTCCAAATTCTTTTCAAGATTACTAATAATAGATCGATCGGAACAAGTCCTAAACCAATCTTGAGAACAAATAAGACCCTGAACAATCTTAGGTGTCAAAGAACTCCTAAATGCATCAAGGACCCGACCACCGATACTAAATGCACTCTCCGAAGCTACCGTGGATATAGGAACAGCCAAGATATCATGAACCATTCTTGAAAGAACAAGAAAATGAGGAGAGTTGATTTTCCACCAAGCCAAGAGATCAAAATTAGGATTCTCATCTTCATCGGCTTCGGTGGGCTCAACAAGATAACGATCCAACTTAGATTTATTATCACAACCAACAGTTTTTATTTTATGATTTTTATATTGATCCTTCATCATACTTTTCAAGTTAAAGACTGGACGATCTTCGATGGTAGGAGATTCAGTCATTTCACTAGTTGTAGAAGAAACTATAGGTGCATACAACTTTCTGTATTCTTCAAACATGGAATAAACAATAATTTTAACCTTCTCTAGTATGGTGTCACCCTTTGATTGGCCATAGAGTTGATATAGCCACCATTCCAAATATGCAAACTTTTGCCTTGGATCAAATAGTGGCGCAATGAAGACAACCATATTCATCTTCTCAACGTCCCCCCAATATTTATCATATTTCTCTCTTAATTTATCCGCCATAATAGACAACTCGAAGTCGTCATTACTCTTAGCATTCTTCAAGAGAAAATTAATAGATGCAATCTCTTCAAAAAACTTGTTTGAAGTGACATATAAAGAGCCCGACACACGTAAGGTAAATTCATAGAAATATTCTAGAAACGTACACAACCTTCTCACATTCATCCAATCCTCTTCGGTTGGAAACAAATTCTCACCCTTAAGTTCTCCTTTGAATGAAAGATCTTCGTCTTGGAATCTCTCAAAGGCACTTTGAAACCTTTGGACCGTATCCAACATCAAATATGTTGAATTCCAACAGGTGCTCACATCTAGACACAATAATTTCTTGCTTTCTATTTTTTCAATTTGAGCACAATATTTAAACTTTTGAAAACGTGAAGGAGATTGTCTAACATAGCTAATAGCTCTCCGGGCACGAGCAACTAAAGAAGACATCATTTTTAACCCATCTACTACAACAAGATTGATAATATGTGCAATGCAACGCATGTGTAAATACTTGCATTGAAGAATACTATTTCCCTGTTGTGCAAACTTTTTGCTTAGATAAGAAATAGCAACATCATTAGAGCTAGCATTATCAACGGTGATTGTAAAATTTTTCTCAATGCCCCACTCAATCAAACATGACTCAACTTTTCTCCCAATAGCCTCGCCTTTATGACTTGAAATTGGACAAAAGTTGATAATTCTTTTCTGTAATTTCCAATCTTTATTAATGTAATGTGCCGTAAGACACATATAGTTTATCATTTGATTAGATGTCCATGTGTCCGTCGTAAGACACACCCTTTGATTGGACTCCCTAAAATAAGCCTTTAACTTAGTCCTCTCACTAGTATAAAGATTGTAGCAATCTCGTGCAACGATCCATCTCGACGGTACACCAAACATCGGACATGCAATAGAAACGAAATGTTTGAAGCCCTCACCCTCGATAAACCGAAATGGAAGCTCATCGACAATTAGCATATAAGACAAGGCCTTCCTTACAGACTCTTGATTAAATTGCCAACTAGTGAGAGTTGACTTGCCTTTCTCAACACATTTCGTACTCAATATTGATTGAGAAGGACCTTTGTGCTTTGGATTAAGGGGACATATAAGCCAATGATTTCTAACTAAGGAGGCCCCATTAATTATGGGGTGACAATAATACTATTTTTTGCAGTAGTTACACTCTGCTTTTGGGTTCCCATTCTCTTGAAATTGTCGAAATTCATCCCAATAAATAGCCCTTTTTTTCCAATCTGTTTGTTTTTTTGCTTTGAGTTTACAAATAATTGGGTCAGGGTCATTTGTGCCATGGGAACTTGTTCCCCTCACAACTGGAACCTCAAGCTCAATAGGTTGAGCTTCGCTTGACATCTAAAATAAACATGAAAACAAAAATATATTTCAATTCAAAAGCAAATTCACAAAATAAAACTGAAGATAAGAAAACACACATTGCATGAGTATGATGTTGATGCCATGAACTTGACTTATTTGACGCAATAAATGACCTATTAATTTTTGATAGTAATTTTAGTATAAGAAAGTAATTTTAGTAAATAATATATAAAATTTCAAAATGTGCCAAAAAATTCATTTCATTTTGGTTAAAAATATCATTTCAGTAAAAATGCTAAGGAACTTATCTGTTCTTATCAGTAAATATCATATAAGAATAAGATATAAGAAAGTGTGGTTTTACAACTTATCTGTACTTATCAGTTAAAAATATTCAAATATTCATTTCAGTTTAAAATATCATTTCAATTTTCAGTTATCAGTAAACAAACTAAGCAACTTTTTGTAAAGTAACTCAGATAATTTTTGTAAAAAAAGTATCAAACTAAGCAACTTATCTGTTCTTATCAGCCAATATCATTTCATTTTAGAATATTCATTTTATTTCAGTTAAAAATATTCAAAACTCAGTTAAAAATGCTAAGGAACTTATCTGTTCTTATCAGTAAATATCATATAAGAATAAGATATAAGAAAGTGTGGTTTTATAACTTATCTGTTCTTATCAGTTTAAAATATTCAAAACTTAACCAAGCACTAAACAAAACAAGAAATAATGTGACATATTCATTTCAGTTTAAAATGAATTTTTAGTTTAAAATATTCATTTTAGTATGCAAAAGCCCAGCTTTTTGTAAATATTCATTTCAGTTTAAAATATTATTTCAATTTTCAGTTATCAGTAAACAAACTAAGCAACTCTTTGTAAAGTAACTCAGATACTTTTTGTAAAAAAAAGTATCAAACTAAGCAACTTATCTTTTCTTATCAGCCAATATCATTACAACTTATTTGTTCTGTTCTTATCAGTTAAAAATATTCAAAACTCAACCAAGCACTAACAAATTGTGCCAAAATTATTCAAAAACTAATATAAGATAACAAACTGTGCTAAAATCATATAAGACAATCAAAAAATTCAGATTATAAGCATTTTGGCAAACTGGCCATTGCGCAATGCAATATTTGTGCAAACTGGCACTATAAGCATAGTTGGCTAGCCCTGCAAACAAATTCCATTTCCAGCCAACATATATAGTAATTCAGATTGATCAAATAACAATATAACTAATATATTTATTATAGATCTACAAACTATATATTTTCTTCTAGATCTAAAAAAATATACACAAGTAATCATACAGTATACTCTAAATATATTAAACAACACAACAACCACAATACATTTATAAATATACACAAATATTCATATAACAGTATAACACTCCAATTTTAGATCTATAAAGACATGTACTAAAAAATTACATTTTAGATCTACAAAGTGAAAATATATACAAGTAATCATATAACAGAACTAATTATATAGTATACTAATACATTTATTGTAGATCTACAAACTATATATTTTCTTCTATATCTAAAAAAATATACACAAATAATCATATAGTAAATTCTAAATATATTAAACAACACAACAACCACAATACATTTATAAAAAGTTAAAATATACACAAATAATCATATAACAGTATAACACTCCAATTTTAGATCTACAAAGACATGTACTAAAAAAATATATTTTATATCTACAATGTGAAAATATACACAAGTAATCATATAACAGAACTAATTATATAGTATCTACAGACTATACATTTTTTCTAGATCTAAAAAAATATGAATATAACAGAGATCGAGATGTAGATCTAGGAGATCTGAACATATAACAAAAATTATAAAGTAACATAAAGTATAGATCTATAATTTATAAAGTAACCTCTAAGACTAATTACCAACTAGCAACTGTAACTAAGAGATGTGAACAGAGATACTTACAAAGTAGACTTGGAGATCTGAACAGAGATCGAGATGTAGATCTAGAAGATCTGAATATATAACAGAAATTAAAACGAGATCTGAGTGAGAATCTTGTCTAATTAAAAAAATATAACAGAAATAAAAAAATTAAAAAAATTACTTACAGGGTAGAGAAGAGACTCAAGAGAGGTTGTACTTGTCAGAAAATAGCCGTTGGCCGGCACTGAGGTGGAGGAAAGTCACATGCATGGAGGCTGGAGATGTGTGAGAGAGAGGGAGAAGAGAGGAGGTGACCGTGAGAGAAGGAGAGAGTCTGAGAAGCAATAAGGGAGGTGGTGACCGGTGTTTACTGGCGGTGAGAGGCGGTGTTAGGTAGGGATAGGGATTAGGGTTTTTTTACTCAGGAAGGAGCGAAGCGGAGCGAGCGGCTAGGGAAAGAGAGAGAATGAGAGGAGAGAGAGAGGAAATTATGATATATACTGAGGTTTAGGGCTGAGGGTATTATAGTAATTTTAGATACTAATTCGGTTTCGGTTTTAAACCGAAACTGACCCCAATAACCGAATTCGAACCCGATAACCGAATAAAATGATTTTTATAACCGAATTCGATCCGTTATCTTTTGCACCCGAACCGAATAGCAAATTCGGTTCGGTTCATTTTTAGGGTTAGAACCGATTAATGCTCACCCCTACATGATCTGCCTGGTGTGCGCCTTTGTTCAAAGGAAAGTACTCTTGATCCTCGGATGCTGGCTCTAAATTTGGCTATGCAAAACCAATGGGGTTAGACCCCAAATAGCAAGTACCACAAAGGAAGCACGAATGAAGAACCAAAACCAGGAAGAATAAATATATACATATATATATATAGTCATGTCTCATAGTTTCGGTTTATAGTCTATCGTGATATAGCAATCTAACCCTACAACTAAACAAGGACAAGGGTTAGACCATCGTACCATGATAGTCCATGTCCCTAAACTATTTAATAGAAGGTACAATGCACAAACAAGTCCATTTACAAAATTGACTAATCATTTATACGGCTTACTAGGTGGAGTCTGGGTTATCCCAGAAATATTATGCATATAATAGAAATTCTCAGGTCGAGCCATGTTCTAGTAGGGGCTAGTCGTGCCATGAATCACCGCGTAGCACATAGTAGTATGCACCGGTCCCTCGGAAGTCTACCGTGTTAAGATCGCATAGAACACATAGTACAATATAATAATCAGATATTGCCATCCACTAATGAGGATTTAAACAATATCCATGGGGGGCAGACTTCACTCCCCATATGATTGAGGGTGGCTAGTTAAGCACAATCTCGGAATTCCGTCCCTCCCAATGCTCTACATATTTTAGTTGCCTAGTTAATCCTATGGTTAGCTGGAATCACATGGCATGGTCACATGTTATTCTTCTTATATGTCGTACCGTAGGACCGACACGCTCGATATGAATTCACTTTGTCACTTGGCAGTTTAATTTGGATTTACCCCAGCGTGATGAAATAATCGACACAAGTCCTAGCTACGTTTGGTTATTAACCAACTATCGTATCCATGCTGGAGGAATTGTATTATATCACATGTCGCATAGCATGTAGGTACACCTCGGTGTAAAATAGGTATCATAATCACATAGGAACACTTAGCACGTCGGAACACATAACACGTAGTAAGTGTATCAGCACAGATACCAATAGTCAACTCAAGTCAACAATCATTGTTAAATTACATGAGTTCTAGCACATAGCAACACATGGGTTGAGTCAGGAACATAGGTAGTCATAGTCACTTGGCCGCATAGTCTATTTCTACCCATAGTCGGGTTAAGCATATAGTCAGGTACAACACATGGTCACTTAGGTCTCATGCATTTACAATCATTTATAACACGCATAGAATCACAAAATCCAATAAAATATCCAAACTAAGCAAAACAATAAAATATGCACATAGGGCCGCATAACCAAGGATGCATGGGATCAATATCGCATAGGTCAAGGACGCATAGAGGTCGGTGCCGCATAGTTACTACAACAAATAGGCTTACTATAGCAGATTTTCTATAGCGTACGTGTCTGAACACTATAGAAGACTATTAGTAATAGCGTGCTTTTATGGAATGTTATTAAATATAGTAAGACAAAAGTTACAGATTCAGTGCTATAGCGTTTGATGAATGTCATAACATGTTTATCGTTCTTATATTGCTATTTACTTGAGAAAAGTCCATTAAAATAGGTCTCATGTTCGAATCCTTGTAAAACAAATTTAGTAATTTTTTTAGAAATTAAAAAAGTTTAGTTATAGTGTTATTATATTGTAGGAGTTTTAGCATGAAAGGGTTTTTTTTAGTTTCCCTCCTATAACTTTCTCTACTTTAAATTTTTATATTTCCCCCCACTAAACGTTTTCATGCCCCCCTTAAGTTTTTATTCCCCCTTTTTATTTTTATTTTTCCTGATCCAGAACTTTCCCCCTCACCACATATTTCCCCTCGCAGAGAACACTTATTCCTCATCATCTTCGTCTCTTCTTCGAATTCCTCCCACATGAACGTCGGCTCCCACTTCGGCCCGCCCTCCCATGACGACCTGATGGCGGCAGCCATGTGACACTTGGAGAAGTCCCCATGCTTCTGCCTCGAGATTGTAACAGCCGCAATCGCATGTGCTTCCGCCTAGAGGTTGATTCTTCCATATATGATCGATTTTAGTTAGGTTAGGGTTTAGGGGGACAATTTAGGGGGATTTTGGTTATTATGTAGAATAGGCTAGGGTTTGGGGGATGATTTGGGGAGATTTTGGTTATTTTCTAATAGGTTAGGGTTTTGGGGGTCGCTTTGGGAAATTTTTTGCGTGTGCTTTTGCCTCTCTCAACGGACGAAGTCAATGAGCTTGATGAGGGCATGGCGCTAGGCTTTCTTCTTCTTATTCTGACTGGTTATTGATTAAACCCGTTCTCTTTATTGAATCTTTATTTTCGGACTTGTAGTCTGATCGCGTGCTCTTCGATTGATTGAGACGCCTGCAACTGATGGCACTCTTTGTTGATACGTTGAAGGTGCGGATCCTGCAGCGGAGCTTTTTGTTACTTTTGATTTGTTGTTCATACACTAAAGTAGTAGTTAGAATGATATTATTGTAGGCGACTGAGATTGGGAAGGCAGTGAACCATCTACGTAAGCAAAACTCCAAGGAGATTCACCATCTCGGGAGGACGCTCATCGAGTGAGTGTGCTTCCTGACTCTCTTTATGAACTCATGCTTGATTGATTGATTAATTGTCCGTGTCGGGAAGTTGTGTCATGTTCATGTTCTACTATAGAGAATGCATTCTCGTCGAGGATCTTTCGAATTCTCAACGCAGTTAATTGATTACTCTGTTTATGTCTTCTATCATCCTTGTATCTATCTTTAGTTTTAGCTTATAGCACCATTTGGGAAGTAAGCCCTAGAATATTTGTTGTGATTTTTATTCTCATCTTATTTGTGCACTACTCATTCAATCAAAACCCCAGCTAATATTTAGTTGAGACTGGACGAGATCATCAGGAGATCAAATCAAATGAGTAATTTGTTTTGGGTGAAATTGTTTTATTGGGTTGAAACTGGACATGATCATCAAGAAATAAAATTAGTGACTAACTTTTTATCTTCAGTTTATTTGGGTGAACTTGTACTATTATTTGGGAAGTGGTCATATCGTCACATCCATGAAAGGAAAATTGTATCGTTTGTTGGAGTAAAGATCACTTACATAGTAATTGACTGATCTTATTTTGTTCTTGATAATATTCTTTCGATTGATAGTCTTATTTAGGCCTATTTTCTAATTTTTTTGCTGCAGTCGTCATTTCGTTATTCCTATGTGGAGGGGGGGTTGGCTATACTAATATGTTCTTTCAAGGTTTTGTCAACATCTCTTGATATCTTTTTTTGGTATATAAAAGTACTATTATACTTATTATGACATGTAGTTACCTTGGTCTCTAGGGTAGCATTCTAAGTTGGATCAAGGTTCAGGAACAATAAATCATGTTATAATTACTAGACATAGAGACATGATGTAACACAATCTCTAAAACTCAGACATGGATATGTTATTATATATTTGTATAAGTAAGTTTACATATAATTGATTTTGCGCTTACATTTTCTCTGGTTCTGTGAAATCTAAATTGAAGTTATTTCTAGTACTGGGTTCTGACCAAGAATCTAAGCTTTATTTCAATAGCTACTCTTAGTACGAGCTAATGCTTGTGCTATTTGAATCTAAGAATTTTTGACAACTAGACAGAGAAAAAATAAAGGAAATCGGAAGCAATGCAAATATTTTCATACATTTATTTAGCTTGTTCATATAATTTATTTAGTTAATACGATATCAAAAATCAAAAGGCAAATGTTTGGTACATTATGAGCGAAGTAATTTTTGGAGTCTTTCTGTTTCAGTTCCTTCAACATATTAGTGAGATTTATATTACTCTACTTACTGATCTATTTATATGCCGTCTGCATGGGTTTCTCTATCAGGACTACATTCAGGTTAGCTTTACACTACTTTGCTCACTGATATATGTTCAATCAAATTCAAATTATGTTTTCTTTCCTTTTACGTAATTTTGATCGAATACTTATTTATGAATTTATATTTCACACCCATTCTATCGTTATGTTCACAGAAGCTTGTATTTTGTTTCTAAAATCCGAACCTACTATTTGATAATGAATTTATATATATACCAAAGTGGTCCTTTTGAGTTGTTGTCATAACTCTTAAAATAAGCAATTGCTACATATTGCAATTTGGTGGCACATAACCTGTAATAATACTTTTCCTAGGCAAAATTGACTATAGCTTTACTTGCAACCCATCCTATGTTACTGACTAACTCGTCTGCCAAATGAGTTTGTTGGTTTAGCTGCAATATTGTAGCAGCACTTGTAACAATTTTTGTTGACTCTAGTGCTAGCAATCAAAAGTCTCTACGAGTAGAATTTTGCTTGCTCATTTCTTGGAATATCCTTAAATAACTACGCACATATAGCTTCAGTTCATTCAATATATAAGTGTGATTGAATTTATTGGTTTTTTTATTATAACTTTTAACCTTGAATATAATTTTTAATGATCTTCTATGTGAAATTTGGTGATGAGTATACATTATATTTTTTGGTGATTTTCCTTGAGACATGGAGTTAGAAAAAGGATGATAGTGGCATTTTGCTTTCCATCAGTTTCTTGGCATTACTTATGACACTAATTCCATGGTTCTGTTAAATGTACTCTTCATTCGATCTAAATATTTTCTCACATATTTTCATTATTCTTTTAGCAAAGCAAATGATATGATATGGAGACATGATCTATTTGAGGATAGCATGGTTGTTGTCTGTCTTGCTGGAGTAGAAACTGGTACAAAGCTATACATTTCAAACTTGGATTATGGGGTGTCCAACAAAGATATTAAAGTATCGTGTTACTGATTTATCTGGTTATGAAGTCTATGAATTTAATTCTTCTCTTGCAGTTGATATAATTTTTCTATGTTTGTCATGATTGGTGTAGGAGCTATTTTCGAAGATTGGTTATCTTAAGCGATGTGCAGTTCATTATGACATAAATTATCGCCCTAGCGTGAGCGTTTCTTTGATGATATTTATTCTAGCATTATTATTCTATTTTAGGTATTGAATGACTTCTAGATTTTGTTGAAGAAGTAGAATACAAACAATAAATATGCAAGGGGAGATAGTTATTGGAACTTACTATGTATTCTACTTCAACAAAGTCTTATAGGACTATCTCCACTAGCACATTTCTTTGTGATATTTTTCTATAGTTCAGTTTGATGGTAAAACATTCATGACAATTTAAATTCTAGTTGTCTTTATTATCGTGACTACTTGTTCAAAGTACTATATTCTCATAAGTCGAAAGGAAAGAGCTAAAGTATATATAGTAGTGTACCTATTCTCTACTCAACTAAGTTGGATATAGTAGTGTAACTATTCTCTACTCAACCGTTGGGTTGAAAAGGTTCACACAAGTTTCTTTTTGGTGCATATCTTATTGAATGCACCAATTATGAATTATTAAACTCATATAGGGAAAATATGTAGTCTGTAATGATTCCTCACAAGTCTTCCGATTTGACTTGAACAAGCTACGCAACATCTTGGAGTAGGTTCATTAAGATTTTTTTCTACTAATTAACTAACATCTACAATCATTGTTGAAGCATTTATTAGATTAGATCCCTAATTATATCCATCTGGATTCAGGCTTTCTTGACCTTTCACATTCTACATGATATAGTATCTACTACTATGTTAAATTGAAAACTTCTTGGCACTCTTATTTGGTGCCTGTCTTTTGAATTCATCACAATATTAAGCATTGTCCATTATATGTCAAAGAAGAGAGGTGCTTGATTCTTCTTTAAAGTACTACTATTGATGTTCAAAATGAGTTGAAGAGAATGGATGATACCTTGGCCATGTTGAAAGTTCACTAAATTTTATTTTATGATGGAATATTTTTCCTTTTATTAATTCTAATATAAACTTTACTAATTTGGCAGGATAAGCAGTCAGATTTGAGGATTTGCATGATCGTTGTAGTGGGAGAGCGGTTTGGTTAATTGAGCTGAGATAAGTTTTGAGGATGAGATAGACATGGAAGGTCTGAAGTGATAATAGCCGCAACGAGAAGAGAGAATAGTTTTTGATAAAAAAATTTTATTCATTAGACCATTAATTATAATTTTTTTACTTTTGGATATGCATTTAGGTTGACTGAATTCTACATGTATTATTTTGTTCTCTCTTAGTAAGCACTTGCATTTTGGTATTTGTGTATATAAGAATGAAATTGTCATGATATAAATAAAAATGTTGCAAAATTTTTATGCTTTCTAGTCAATTTGAATTCTATGTACATCTTGATTGTTTCGTTGAAATGTAAAAAAATATGGATTATTTACAACTTCAAACATGGTACCATTGCAATAGAAAATGTTATAAGACGTTTGAAATTGTAATGCTCACAGCAGGACTATAACGTTCTGTAATGCTAATGCTTAATAGCGTTCACAAATATTACTCACAAATACTATGGGTTAATAGCGTTCCTAATTGCTATAATGCTATATCGTTCTCTATCTACAATGTTCCTGTACGCTATATAGCGTTTATTTATAGCATTCAGAACACTACACCAATACGACATCGTTCATAAACGCTATATTTTTATAGCGTTCTGATACTATAGCAGGGGCAATTATAGCGTGCATAATACGCTATCGTAAGGATTCTATAGCGTTTTAGGCATGCTATTATATGCCTTTGTTGTAGCACGTAGTAAGTGTATCAGCACGGATACCAATAGTCGAGTCAAGTCACCAATCATTGTTAAATTACATGAGTTCTAGCACATAGCAACATATGGGTTGAGTTAGGAACATAGGTAGTCATAGTCACCTGACCGCATATTCTATTTCTACTCATAGTTGGGTTAAGCATATAGTCATGTACAACACATGGTCACTTAGTTCTTATGCATTTATAATCATTTATAACACGCATAGAATTACAAAATCCAATAAAACATCTAAACTAAGCAAAATAATAAAACATGTGCATGGGGCCGCATAAGAACCAAGGACGCATGGGATCAATGTCGCATAGGTTAAGGCCGCATAGAGGTCGATGTTGCATAGAGGTCAGGCTGCATAAGAGTCAGGCCACATAGGTCAAGGCAAGGTCCACTCCTTGGGACAAGTGTCAAGTAACGTGCATTAAATGCGTGTCAGTGAAGTGACTGAAGTGATGGATGTGACAAGTCCTAAAGTGTGTCAGAGAAAAGACAAAATTAAAGAAAAATGTGCAAGGACAAAGTAGAGTCATGCGTCAAAAGAAAAGAGGCGCATAGTGCCAATGCCGCAAAAGTCTTCTTGCCGTATAGATGTCTCTTAGACTTATTGGATTTTCTCATTCATTCAGCAAGTAAAACACAATGAGTTCTATCACTTAGGACTTTTCCAAGCACTTATCTTCAGAATACTTTGTGTAATAATCAGTCATGCATCCAACAAGATGGACGCATGTTGGAAGGTATTTGCGGCACAGACTCAGGCTGCATAACACTTATGCCGCATATCACTCTCTGCCGTATATGGTACTGGCCGCATGAGCACTTCGTCTTCTCCAGACAGCAAGTTCAACCATGATGAAAAAGCTCCAAAAATAAAAAAATATTTTCTCCATAAAAACTTTATTTTAACTCCGAATCAAGTGACAAAAGCCAAAATGCTCGAAATAAAGTGCTCCATCAACCACAAAAACTGTTTTTCTAAAATACTATATTTTAATAGATCAAAACTAAGAAAAACTTTTAGAATCCATGAAAATCCTTAACTAAAAATGTAGATCTACTAAATTCCATCCACCAAAACCGAAAACTCAAAGTAAAAGTACTTAGAATCATAATGTACACATATTAGACTAATAAAATGCAAGAAAAGAGTAAGAATAAAAATCTAGAGTTTTTTCATGTCATGCAAGGTGTACTTGCCTAGAAATAAAAGAAAGATGGAAAAATAAAGAATGAGGAAAGAGAGAGAAAGAAGTTAGCTTATATAACTAAGGTTGAGATTTGGACCATGGGTTCTCTCATGACTAAACCAACCCAACAATCAAACCATAAGCCAAATGAACCAATGAATTAGTCTAGTCTCTATTACATGCAACCTAATTAACTACAAAAATAAGAAATAATATAAGCAGGAAAACTAATATGTTCCAAATACGTATATCGAGAATGAGGAGTGACAATACCTCCTCATGAAGTATGCCATGAAGAAATGCATTATTAATGTCAAGTTGTCAGAGATGCCAATTGTTTGTATTTGCAAGGCTAAGAAGAGTACTGGTGGTGGCCAATTTTACAACCGGACTGATGGTTTCCATGTAATAAATATCAGGGCGTTGTTGGAATCCTTTTGCAACAAGAGGAGCACTATAATGTTCTATACTCCCATAAGGTTTATATTTGATATGGAATACCCATTTGCATTTGACAATGGTTACGTCTATTTTCGGGAGACACCAAGTCCCAAGTACCAAACTTATGTAATATCGTAAGCTCATCAATCATTGCTTGCCGCCAAAGAGGATCTTAAAGTGCTTGGGCTACGGTAGTGTAAAGTCCCTAATTTTTAATTTTTAATTTAAATATTTTATTAAATTATTGAATTTCTTTTGGCTATTTTGTTAGTTATTAAAAAATAACTTCTTTGATTTAATTACTTATATAAATACTTATTTAAAATCATTTTCAGGCTATTTTAATTTTTTTTGGATTTTTCTAGAATTTTTGGGTAATTAAAACCTAGAAAACATAATTTTTTAAGACTTCCATGATTTACTGTGCGACCATACTTGTATGTTGTTCTTACCAAATATTTATTTTAGGGTTAAAATAATTAAATATATTAAATATATTTAATTTATATTTTTGTTGGAATTTTTTTGGATTTATTAGGTTTTAAAATAGGCTAATAACTAATTTTCTAGGACTTTTGGAATTTACTGTAGAAGCTAATGACCATAAAATGGCCCCACGTAATTTTTTTAGGATTTATAAGGGTATTTTACATTTTCTAGATTTTTTATGAATTTTTTGATATTTTTAAATATTTATTTTGTGTTATTTAGGTTAAAAATTGATTAATAAAGGATTTATGGAATTAAAAATTATATTACCAAGTCAGCAGCTTAGTCAGCATATAGTCAGCGCCTGCGGGCTTCAACCGTCAATCTCTGCCTATAAATAGGGTATTAAAACCCTAGGTTATCATGCCGCTGAATTAATATTAGGAGAGAGAGAGAGAGAGAGAGAGAGAGAGAGAGAGAGAGAGAGGGTCTTGAGGGATATTGCTTTCTAGGGTTTTTCAACTTCGCGTTGCCATATCTCCTAGCTCCGGACTTCAAATGCGTCACTGTTTCTTGAGTTGTAACCATTTAGAGGTATAGTTTCTGAATAGCTAATTTATTTTCATAAATTATGAACCTAAATTTCATGAAAATTCGTGGATTGCCGGTTGTCCAAAATCTGACACGTTTCGGTGTTTTTGAGATTCCGGGAGATCCTGAACTCGGAATTGCGATCCGTTTGAAGTTTCAAAAATCTGACATGAAAATATATAACATATATTTTTTTAGAATTAAATATACTAGTTTACTATTTTGAAAAATTTGTACAACCTAGAAGTAACTAGAAAACCACCAAAAACTGTCATATGTGTGCCATATAGGCGATAATTCTATACCGGTATGAGATTTTGTGAAATTGTCAATTCCAGCGTTATGTAGCTCTAATATATATATAATTTCATACACAAATTTTACTTTTGTATCGGTTGACTTTTTGGTCAACAAAATATCTCGATTTGCGTGCCACGGATTCCGAATTCGTAAAATTAATTTTCTTTAAACCAAAATCTAGAATTAGCCTTAAAATTAGAATATATTTAAATTAAATTAGTATTTTTGGTTATTTTATTCAGAATTAAAATAGATTAGACTAGGAAATCTATCCAACCACTTTTGTAGATCTAACTTGTTTAATTTATGTGATAGATAGATCAAACAATGTCTTTTGTTGCGACTTCCTCCTTTTTTGGAGCAAACAAGATACCTTTCCAACTTTTGTACAATAATTTGTATGTTTTCCTTTTCAGTTATTATTTTCTTGTCGTATATAGTTTCTTGATGCTTTTTGTCATATTTGATTTGTCACATGATGCTCTAGTCTTATTTTCTTGTTTTACGTGCACGTATATTATTTGTCTTCCATATATGCTGCTCGTATCTACTTTCTTGTCACATATTTGATATATGCTCCACCATGTGCCTACGACTTGACATAATCTTGTGGTTCTGTACTAAACTTGACTTGCCATTAGTCCATGACCTTGCCTTGACCGATTTGACTTGATTCCTTACTTCCCCAGGCCAGGGTATCGTTATTAGGTGTTAGATATTGTGATTAAATTTTGACTCGTTAGTGCCTCACTGGGCTTGCAATAGAGATTTGTTCACTTGACCCCTCGGTCGTTAGTGCCTCACCGGGCTACGATAGAGACTAGTGATATGACTGTTAGTGCATCACCGGGCTGCGGTTCCTATTACCCGATTTACCTATAGCCACGATTGATACCATTGTTCTCATGGCATGCCACCCTCTTAGATGTTGTATTGTCATAGTTTTACCATTTTTTGTGGTTATTTTCTTGTCTCTCTTTGTCACGACCCGTACCCGGATATTCAGGCACGAGTACGTGGGTACGTCCAGCCTACGCCGCAGTGTCGACGGTAGTACGCTGTCTAGGGCATGTCCACAGTTAAATTAAACTCTAGCTCATTCACAATAATTAAACAGACAAGGAAATGAAAGGAAATACTGAGATTTTATAACCAGAGTGTGACAATCAGATCCAGAGTTATTACAGAACCAGGAATAAAATCGGGGACAAACCCGATTGCTAAGATGAAAGGAAAATAAATAACTACTGCTAGCTACTCCACAGGAGTAGTCTCCTGCGTGGGAACCGGCTCCGCAACTGTATCACCTGCTGCCTCAAAGGGGCCATAATAAGTGGGGGCAAGGTTCTCATCATCGCCTAAATCAACGGATCCAGTCAGGAAAGGAGCAAAGTACACAATGCACAACAAGATTAAACTAAATATTTATGACAATTAGACTGAGTATCATATTGAGAATATGCATAAGTAAGTAGTGAAATTAACTGAGAAATAATGCTATAAATCAGGACTAGAAGTAAAATATGATTAATTGCTATAACCAGAAATATGAGTAAAACAGGAATAAAATGTGACAGGAAAATATAACTGCAACTAGACAACAAAAACTACAGTACGACAAGAACTATGTGCGTGAACTTGTGTAATTAGAATACATAGTTGGCATGTAGGGGTTTATAAAGCTAATAAGGCCGTCATAGACGACTAGCAGTCAGGAATAAACAGGTATAAGGCTGATGGTACAGTCACGTACCAACAGCTAGCAGTCACGACAGGGGGAAGGGTAAACCACATGCCTCCTAGTATTCTCCCACCCGACACGAAAAGCAAGACATGAGAATCCAGTATTCAAGACATGAAATCCAGTGTTCTAATACTACGTGTAAACCTCAATGTTACTAGTAGAGCAAGGAAATTAATTATCACAATATAAAGATTAAACTTGAAGTGCAGGTACTTGCCTGATGTTTGGATCCAATTACAGTTCTGTGTCTCGGGAAAATTTCCAGAAATATATCCAGATGCTGAAATAAATATTACCATCATCCTCAGAAAATATTAAATAGCTAGAAACGCCTGTCCTTGGGTCCAATTTGGAGACAAGGGCAAAAACGACAGTTTTGGATCAAAATGGGATCCGCCGGTGGGCCCGCTTTGCACCGAAAAACGTGTCAGGGTCAAAGGTCTCCAAAATCACCAAACTTAGTGTCAACAGGTCAGGAACGATGATACGAACCCAACGGAACTTCCAGAATTGGATTCCGACGAGCCGATCACAAAATCGCCCGTCGAGCGGGGCCTGTGGGGCCCACGACACGCGATTTCGTCAACGTTCTCAGAATCGAACCAAACTTGACCCACAGGACCAGCGTATCGGTACGAGTCCGATGGCGTAAGTTTCGTTTCGATCCGACATGTGTACAGAAAGTTAGGGCATAAAACAGAAAAGGCGGATACGGGGCGGTGTCCGCGGATACACGTTGATCCCGGTGTGCACGCACACCCGAACCAGCTTCCGTGAAATCCCACACGTCCGTATCGACGCTGTGCACGTATCTGCGAAGACCGCGCACGACCATGTCGTCCCGTTTGGCGGGGCGTACCCAGTTCCGGGGTGAATCGGGTCTATATGTTTCCTGTTTTGGATCGCGGTGTGCGATCACCACAGGACGCGATGCCCCGAGCGGTTTGTCCGGGCACCGAGAGGGTCATACAGGCTTCCCAACGCAATTTACGGAATTGAAAACGGGGTTACGAGCAGAGAGATACGCATACCTGAACAGGGTCAAAAAACCAGAAGATAACCGTGTCCGACACGTGTCCAACACGTGGAGAATTAGGGTTAGGGTTTTGGAGCTTGGCCGGAGATCCGGCGGCTCGGGCGGCTCTGCGGCGGGGGAAGGCCGGCCGGGGGCTAGGGCGTGGGCACGTGGCTGCTGGAGGCGGCGTGGACGGCGGCGCAGGGGTCGGCCGGAGCTGGGGAAGAAGGAGGAGGAGTCGGGGAGAAGGGGGAGGAGGCTGGGCGGCCTCGCGGGGGTTGCAGCGGCGGCTTGGGGCGAGGCGGCTCTGGGGCGAGACGGCGGCGGCGGAGCGGAGGAGCGGCGGGTGGTCGGGGGAGGAAGGTGACCGGAGAGGGCTGGGGGAGAGGGGTTATATAGGGCGGAGGAGAGGGGCGGCGCGTGGCGGGGAAAGTGGAGGCGAGGACGGGGAAGGCGGAGCGGAGCGGGGACGTGGGCTGGCCGCCGGAGGCGGCGGCAGACTCGGGGGCCGGAGGCCACGCGGGGGAGGTGAGGGCTGACTGGGTCAGCGGGTCGGGCAGGAGGCGGGTCGGGTCTGTCTGACCCGACCCGACCCGGTAGCGGGTTGGCGGCTGGGCTGTTGGGCTCGGCCCACTGGGCCGGGCCGGCCCAAAACAAATAATAATAGTAAAAAAAATAATAATAATAATAATAATAATACTAATAAATGAATTAATTAATTAATTAATTAATAAATAAATAATTAGTTTTAGGTGATTTAAAAATAGGTCCGGGGCCCGATAAATTCCCAAAAAATTATCCTAAGTCTAATTTTCCATTTTACATGCAAAAATATTATTTTAATAATATTTTAATGTTATTTATTATTAATAAAAAATCATGTAATAATTTAAAACCCTGATTTTAATTACAGAAAATTTCTAGAAAATTCCAGAAAATTGCGAAAAATCCATTTTTAATATTTTTGAAAAATCAGGGGCTTACAATCTACCCAACTTATAAAATTTCGTCCTCGAAATTTAAAATATAGTAGGGTTCTCGCTATCCGATCTCACTTGATTACAGTCTAACGGGTTTCTCTCAGGTGAACATTGCGGTCGCTACCCAACTTAGAATTTTACCCATATATCCTCTAAGGCTATACAACTAGTAAAGCTAGGTCCCAACTTAATTAATCATGGTATTACCTTTAAGTCTTTAACACCAATACACCACCTATGGTACTCCCTTAGTCATAAAGGGTCATCAACGATTCGACCGGTCTGAGGGGTATAGCTAGTATTATCTATATATCAAACTTATACCAAGCACAGGATTTTGTCTTTCCGAAATAAGGGAAGACGAGGATCAATAAAAGAGTTCAAGGGCAAGGGGGTAGAACAGAGGTATAGGGATCAAGGCGTTTAAGGAATTCTAATGGGAGTTGTCAGGCGGTTATGGATTGAAATCCTATTCTGGTAATCATTTATTCGCATGCTCGTATTAGTAACTGATGCTCGGACATATTTAGGGGCAAGTATACTAGTCAACTATATATCTCAATCCACGTAAAGTAGTCGTGCGAAGTGCGAATCAAAATGCACTAAGGTTGATCAGGCCGTAGTACACTGATTCTGAATAGACACTTGTATTAGTGGGGTTGATCAGGCCTCAATAATACATATGTCATGAACAAGCCCGATAAAGAGTAAGCTTGCAAAACTAGGCTATAAAATAGCAGCATAAGTCAAGTTCAGCAAATTTAAGTGCGCTAGATGATGAAAAGGAGGTACAAATTATTGAAGTTCACAAAATAACACAAAATAAGCACAATAGCAAAAGCCTCTAAAATCTCTACAGTTATCAAATTTAAAAGCATACCAGGTTATTTAGCAAGTTCAATATTACTAGGTTGGGGCTGAGGTCACGAACCAATAGGCACGAGCTAAACAATACTAGAAAATCAGCAAAAATTACTTACGCGCATTAGCTGTTCCCAGAGTCTGCGCATTCTCCACGGTTATTGCGTAAGCTTGTCCGCGTCCTGGAGCAGCGGGACAGTCTCTCACTTGATGTTCTGTTGATCCACAATATAGACAGGCACCCAGTCTCTTCCTACAAACTTGCCAGGTGTGACCTTGTTTTTGACAAAAGTCACAAGTGGGAACTCGTTGGTTCTGTCCTTGAGCTTAGTGTTGGGGTGCTGCGGCTCGAGGGAGAGGACGCTGGGTTTGCTGCGGGGACTTCTGCTGTGGTTGTTGTTGGAACGAGCATTTGTGGGGTCCCGTACTTCCAGTATCTCTTTCCCGTTTTAGTTTATGCCCCATGTCTCTCTCAACACCTTGTGCCACGCTCAAGATTTCCTCGTATGAACGAGCTCGGCTAGTAGTGACAGCAAGGCGAATATCAGGAGACAACCCCTTCTTGAATCTACGGGCTCTGTCCTCAGGGGTACGAACCATGTACTCTGTAAAGTGGCTCAACCTGCTAAATTCAGCAGTGTACTCATCAACAAAAAGGTTACCTTGTTCCAATCTCTCGAATTGGCTTTCGAGAGCTTCCCGGGCCACTTCGGGGAAAAATTTCTCCTTGAATAGCCTCTCGAAGTCCTCCCAAGTGAGGTCAGGAGCAGATAGTTGGGGTTCATCTCTAAACCAGGTCCAAGCTATGTCGAACAGTTGCAGGCTTGCAGAATCCACTTTGAGATCATCAGGGACCCGAGCAGTCTTCAGGAGTCGCTCTACATTCTCTATCCACTCATCGGCATAGAGAATGCCTTCAGTTCCATAGAATTCCAGGGGTTTAAGGTTCTTGAAGTCTTTGGCACTTCCTGGCCTCTTTTGTGGTGACTCCTGGGACCGAAGAGCTTCTGAAAGGCTAGTCCGTAGCAGGGCAGTTTGTTCTTTCTGGGATTCTATGAGTCCCTGGAACACTCTGAGTAGTTGTGCCCCATCTAAAATAACTGCTGGAGTAGATGGAGGCGGCGGGAGTGCAAGAGTTTCTGGCACAGTCTGCTCAGCTGGTTCTGATGTGTCTCCTACTGTATTCCTTGTCTGAACTATTATGGAAGATTTAAGGGATAGGAAGATTAGAATAGATTACTTGGAAATCAAGGGCGATAGAAAAATTGATTAGGAATGATATCAAGGTTTGAAATAAAAGATCTTATTCTGTGAATGAGCTTTTTCCTAAAGTCCTCAATCTTGTTGCAGGCCTGTTCGGTCCCTAAGTTAAAACCGAACAATTTAGTCGTTGGACCTGCATGGGCCACCATAAAAATGTGTCACGACCCGTACCCGGATATTCAGGCACGAGTACGTGGGTACGTCCAGCCTACGCCGCAGTGTCGGCGGTAGTACGCTGTCTAGGGCATGTCCACAGTTAAATTAAACTCTAGCTCATTCACAATAATTAAACAGACAAGAAAATGAAAGGAAATACTGATATTTTATAACCAGAGTGTGACAATCAGATCCAGAGTTATTACAGAACCAGAAATAAAATCGGTGACAAACCCGATTGCTAAGATGAAAGGAAAATAAATAACTACTGCTAGCTACTCCACAGGAGTAGTCTCCTGCGTGGGAACCGGCTCCGCAACTGTATCACCTACTGCCTCATAGGGGCCATAATAAGTGGGGGCAAGGTTCTCATTATCGCCTAAATCAACGAATCCAGTCAGGAAAGGAGCAAAGTACATAATGCACAACAAGATTAAACTAAATATTTATGACAATTAGACTGAGTATCATATTGAGAATATGCATAAGTAAGTAGTAAAATTAACTGAGAAATAATGCTATAAATTAGGACTAGAAGTAAAATATGATTAATTGCTATAACCAGAAATATGAGTAAAACAGGAATAAAATGTGACAGGAAAATATAACTGCAACTAGACAACAAAAACTACAGCACGACAAGAACTATGTGCGTGAACTTGTGTAATTAGAATACATAGTTGGCATGTAGGGGTTTATAAAGCTAATAAGGCCATCATAGACGACTAGCAGTCAGGAATAAACAGGTATAAGGCTGATGGTACAGTCACGTACCAACAGCTAGCAGTCACGACAGGGGGAAGGGTAAACCACATGCCTCCTAGTATTCTTCCACCCGACACGAAAAGCAAGACATGAGAATCCAGTATTCAAGACATGAAATCCAGTGTTCTAATACTACGTGTAAACCTTAATGTTACTAGTAGAGCAAGAAAATTAATTATCACAATATAAAGATTAAACTTGAAGTGCAGGTACTTGCCTGATGTTTGGATCCAATTACAATTCTGTGTCTCGGGGAAATTTCTAGAAATGTGTCCAGATGCTGAAATAAACATTACCATCATGCTCAGAAGGTATCAAATAGCTAGAAACGCCTGTCCTTGGGTCCAATTTGGAGACAAGGGCAAAAACGGCAGTTTCGGGTCAAAATGGGGTCCGCCGGTGGGCCCGCTTTGCACCGAAAAACGTGTCAGGGTCAAAGGTATCTCTTTCTCTCTTCAGTTTGTGCCCCATATCTCTCTCTACGCCTTGTGCCACGCTCAGGATTTCTTCATAGGTACGAGCTCGGCTGGTGGTGACAGCAAGGCGAATATCCGGAGACAGCCCCTTCTTGAATCTACGGGCTCTGTCCTCCGGGGTACGAACCATGTACTCCGCAAAGTGGCTTAACCTGCTAAATTCAGCAGTATATTCATCAACAGTCAGGGTACCTTGTTCCAGTCTCTCGAATTGGCTTTCGAGAGCTTCCCGAGCCACTTCGGGGTAGAATTTCTCCTTGAATAGCCTCTTGAAGTCCTCCCAGGTGATGTCAGGAGCAGATAGTTGGGGTTCATCTCTGAACCAGGTTCGAGCAATGTCGAACAGTTGCAGGCTTGCGGACTCCACTTTGAGATCATCGGGAACCCGAGCAGTCTTCAGGAGTCTCTCGACATTCTCTATCCATTCATCGGCATAGAGAATGCCCTCAGTTCCGTAGAATTCCAGGGGTCTAAGATTCTTGAAGTCTTTGGCACTCCCTGGCCTCTTGAGTGGCGACTCCTGGGACTTAATAGCTTCTGAGAGGCTGGTCCGCAGAAGTGCAGTCTGTTCTTTCTGGGATTCCACCAATCCCTGGAACACTCCTAGCAGTTGTGCCCCATCTAGGGTAACTGCCGGGACAGATGGAGGCGGCGGGAGTGCAAGAGTCTCGGGCACATTCTGCTCAGCTGGTTCCGATGTGCCTCCTACTGTGTTCCTGGTCTGGACCATTCTGAAAGATTAAGGGATAGGAAGATCAGAATAGAATACTTGGAAATCAAAGGCGATAAGAAAAATTGAGCAGCAATGATATCAAGAATTGAAATAAGGACGCTATACTGTGAATGAGCTTTTCCTAGAATCCTCAATTTTATTCCATACCCTGTCCTAGGGTATTACCCTATTTTAGGATATGACCTGCATGGGCCACCATAAAAACGTGTCACGACCCGTACCCGGAAGTTCGGGCACGAGTACGTGGGTACGTCCAGCCTACGCCGCAGAGTCGGCGGTAGTACGCTGTCTAGGTCAATCCATCTAAACTAGTCTAACTCATTCACAATTAACATAGGCAAGATAATAATGAGAATAGAAACTTAAAATTTGCAACTGAAATAAGTGTGACAACAAATTCAAATGTTTAGTACAGGAATTCCAAAATGAAATCGGGGACAAACCCGATTAAATAAGATAAGAAACGGAAATGAAAGATAGCTACTACTAGCTACTCAGCAGCAGGGGTCTCCTGGGTGGGTTCTGGCTCCTCATAGGTATCATCAGTCCCCTCATAGGGACCATAATAAGTAGGGGCAAGATCCTCATCATCGCCTAAATCAACAGATCCAGTCAGGAAAGGAGCAAAGTACACAGTGCACAACAAGGTTAAACTAAATATTTTATGACAATTAATTATTGGCTATCATGTTGAGAAACAGCATTAACAGAACATTATTATCTCAGAGTTAACTGTAAACAGGAATATGAGAAACAGAAATAAATGAAGCAGGAAATGAAACTACAATAGCCAGCAAGAAATAACCAGAAACTATGAGTGTGTACTTGTGTTTGTTTTTAGAATACATAGTTGGCATGTAGGGGTTTATAAGGCTAATCAGGCACGCCATAGGCGGCTAGCAGTCAGGAATAATCGAGTATCAGGCTGATGGTACAGTCGCGTACCAAAAGCTAGCAGTCACGACAGGGGAAAGGGTAAACTACATGCCTCCTAGTATTCTCCCACCCGACATGAAAAACAAGACAGGAACTACCAATATTCAAGACATGAAGTTCAACATTTCTAACACAATGTGTAATCATCAAGGGTACATGTAAGACAGGGAATTAATTATCACAATATATGAAGATTAACTTGAGGTGGAGGTACTTGCCTGTTGTTTGGATCTGATTAGTTAGGTTCTTGGGGAAAAAGTCCAGAGATGAGTCCAAAAGCTGAAATAGACATTACCATCATGCTCAGAAGATGTCAAATAGCTAGAAACGCCTGTCCTCGGGTCCAATTTGGAGACAAGGGCAAAAACGACAGTTTCGGGTCAAAACGGGGTCCGCAATGGGCCCGCTTTGCACCGAAAAATGCGTCCGGGTCAAAGGTCTCCAAATTCGCCAAACTTAGTGTCAACAGGTCAGGAACGCTGATACGAACCCAACGGAACTTCCAGATTTGGATTCCGATGAGCCGAACACAAAATCGCCCGTCGAGCGGGGCCTGTGGGGCCCACGACACGCGATTTCGTCGACGTTCTCAGAATCGAACCAAACTTGACCCACAGGACCAGCGTATCGCTACGAGTCCGATGGCGCAAGTTTCGTCTCGATCTGACGAGTGTGCACGAAGTTAGGGTGAATTGCAGAAAAGCCGGATACGGGGCGATGTCCGCGGATACGCGTTGATTCCGGTGTGCACGCACACCCGAATCAGCTTCCGCGAAATCTCACATGTCCGTATCGACGATGCGTACGTATCTGCGAAGACCGCACGCGACCAAGTCGTCCCGTTTGGCGGAACGTACTCAGTTTCGGGGTGAAACAGGGTCTGGTTTTTCCTGTTTTTGGATCGCGGTGTGCGATCACCACAGGACGCGATGTCCCGAACAGTTTATCCGGACACCGAGAGGGTCATACAAGCTTCACAACGCAATTTGCGGAATTAGAAACGGAGCTACGAGGCGAAAGTTACGCGTACCTGAAGGGGACCGAGAAATCGGGGTTTTCTGTGTCCGAACCGTGTCCTGGACACGTGTCCAGTGCTGTGTCCGGCCTAGGGCAGTGCTGTGTCCTGCGCGTGTCCGCGGCTCTGGGGGTCTGGCCATCGGTCGGCGAGGTCGGGCCGGGGCTGCGGCGGCTCAGGCGAGGGGCGGCGACGCACCGGAGCGGCGGGGGGTCGACGGCGCAGGGCTCGGCGGCTCTCGACCGCGGGGAGGAGTTGGACACTGGGTCGGCTCCGCCTGGGGAGGAGGAGGAAGGGGAGAGGAGGAGGAGCTCCGCCTGGGGGAAGACGTCGCAGGGGCTGAGGGAGGAGGAGGTCGCCGGACGGGGTTCGCCGGAGTCGGGGTAGTTAGGGTTAGGGTTTGTGCTAGTTTGGGGGGAAAGGAGGCGGAGATAGGGGTATAAATAGGGGCTCGGGGCGGGGAAGGCCGGGGCGACGTGGGCGGAAGAATCGGAGGGGGAGGCGCGGTCGTGGCGGCCGAAATTCCGGCGGGCGGCGGATTCCACGGGGTCGTGGGGGGGGACTGGGTGACAGGGGTGACCGGGCGGGTCGGGTCGGGCGGCGGGCTCCGGGTGAGCGGACCCGCCCGACCCGCTAAGAAGATTGGGCTGGGCTACGCTAACGGGCTCGGCCCATTGGGCCGGGCCGGGCCCAATCCGATAAAATAAAAATAAAATCAATAATAATAATAATAATAATACTTAATTAATTAATTTAGGAAATAGTTTTTTTAGGCTTTTAAAAATAGGTCTGAGGCCCAAAAAATCCAGGAAAATTACCCTAAGTCCAATTTTTCATTTTACACCCAAAAATGTTATTTTCATGATATTTTAATATTATTTATTGCTAATTAAAAATTATTTATTAATTGAAAATCTTGATTTTAATTACAGAAAATTCCCAGAAAATTCCAGAAAATTGGGAAAAATCCAAGATTTAATAATTTGAAAATTCAGGGGGGGTTTACAACCTACCCAACTTACAAAAAATTTCGTCCTCAAAATTTAAGAATAACAATGGGACGAAAGGAAAGGCCGAAAATTAAAATACCTCAGGGTTCAAAAAGATAGGGATATCGCTCTCTAATCTCGTCTTCTCGCTCCCAGGTGGATTCGCCGGGAGAATGGTGCTTCCAAGCTACGCGAACCAGGGAGATAACCTGGTTCCGTAGGACTTTCTCCGAGCGATCCAGTATCTCCACGGGTTGCTCCTGGTAAGTCAGACTTGGGCCTACTTCGAGCTCTGAGTGATCCAAAATATGGCTGGGGTCTGACACGTACTTCCTCAACTGCGACACGTGAAAGACGTTATGGACTCCTTCCAGAGAGGGTGGCAATGCCAGACGGTATGCCACTTCTCCGATTTTCTCCTGAATGCCAAAAGGTCCAATGAATCTTGGGCTGAGTTTTCCACTCCTTCCGAACCTAATGGTGCCACGTGTCGGGGAAATCTTTAAGAACACCAGCTCTCCAACCTTAAAATAGAGTCATAATCAAGTCTTAGTTGCATAATCATAATGTTTTAAATTGACTTAAATTTCATAAATTTAATTACCTCAAACTCCAAGGGCCTTCGGTGGCTATTTGCCCAATGTCGTTGCCTGTCTTGAGCCACTCGAAGTCTGTCCCTTATTTGTTTTACCTTCTCAGCTGAATCGATCACCATCTCTGGTCCCAGCAGGGCTCTTTCTCCAACGTCGTCCCATGATAGCGGGGTACGACATCTTCGTCCATACAGAGCTTCAAATGGAGTCATCTCAATACTTGCTTGGTAACTGTTATTATAAGAGAACTCCACAAGATGTAGATAGTCTTCCCAGGATCCTCCAAAATCCAGAACACATGTACGGAGCATATCTTCAAGTGTCTGGATTGTACGTTCCGATTGTCCATCGGTTTGGGGATGATAAGCTGTGCTGAATTTGAGTTGAGTCCCCAAGCTGGCTTGTAAGCTCTTCCAGAAGTGAGAGGTGAACCTTGAATCTCGGTCGGAGACAATACTTACTGGGACTCCATGCAGCCTGATAATGTGTCTGATGTATAAATCTGCCAGCTTCTCTGTAGATAGTCCTACTTTGAAAGGTAGAAAATGTGCAGACTTGGTTAGTCTATCTATTATCACCCAGATTGCATCCTTACCACTAGGTGTCCTTGGAAGTCCGGAAACAAAATCCATTGTAATGTGTTCCCACTTCCACTCTGGAATGGGTAGTGGTTGAAGCAATCCTCCAGGTCTTTGTCTCTCTGCCTTGACTTGCTGGCACACTAAACAACGAGATACGAACCTGGCTACTTCCCTTTTCATGCCATGCCACCAAACATGCGTTCTCAGGTCCTTGTACATTTTGTTGGCTCCGGAATGTATAGAGTACTGCGATCTGTGCGCCTCTTGCATAATTTCTTCTCTTATGTCTCCTTGAGGTACACATAATCTATCGCCATGCCTCAGTGATCCATCTTCATGAATTCTGAATTCTTCTACTAGTCCAGCTTGCACTTGACCTCGAAGGCTTCGCAGGCCTTCGTCCTGAAACTGAGTCTCCTTGATCTTGTCCATTAAAGTAGACTGAATCTGCAAGTTCATCATTTGGCCTTCTTTTCCTGGGATAATTACTTCAATACCTAAACTTTCCAAGTCCTCCAGCAGGTGTCTGTCCATAGTCAAGTACATCGCCATAGGATACCTGCTTAGAGCATCAGCAACTACATTTGCCTTCCCAGGATGATATTGAAGGGTAATATCAAAGTCTTTCATTAGTTCCAGCCACCTTCTTTGCCTCATGTTTAGCTCTTTCTGGGTGAAGATATATTTTAAACTTTTATGGTCTGTAAATATTTTTACCCTTTCTCCATAAAGATAATGCTTCCATAGTTTAAGAGCAAAAATGACAGCTGCCAATTCTAAATCATGAGTTGGATAATTCTTTTCATGAGGTCGAAGCTGTCTAGAGGCATATGCTATTACCTTCTTGTTCTGCTCCAGTACACAACCTAGACCTTTTCCAGAAGCATCACTATAAATAGCGAAACCTCCGGTTCCGGAAGGTAAGGTCAGAATAGGGGCAGAAGTCAGTCTTTTCTTCAATTCCTCAAAGGCACGCTGACATTCATCAGTCCAGGTGAACTCTTCATCCTTTCTTGTTAATTTTGTCATGGGCTCCGCAATTCTAGCAAAGTCCTTCACAAACTTCCGATAGTAGCCAGCTAGTCCCAGGAAACTTCTAATCTCAGCTACAGAGTCTGGAGTGGGCCAGGATTCTACTGCAGCTATCTTCTTAGGATCTACTGCTATTCCATCTCCAGTCACAACATGTCCCAAGAATTCTACTTTGTCTAGGAAGAAAGCACATTTAGACAATTTTCCATAAAGTTTTTCCTTCCTCAAAGTCTCCAAGGCTAACCTCAAATGTTCTTCATGTTCTTCGGGGGTCTTGGAGTAGATCAAAATATCATCAATGAAGACCACTACAAATTTGTCTAGGTATGGCTAGAAAACTCTGTTCATTAGGTTCATAAAAACTGCTGGAGCATTCGTCAACCCGAACGGCATTACTAAGAATTCGTAGTGTCCGTTCCGGGTATTGAAAGCAGTTTTAGGGATGTCTTCCTTTCTCACCCTTACTTGGTGGTAACCAGACCTTAAATCAATCTTTGAAAACACCCGAGCTCCACTCAGCTGATCGAATAAGTCATCTATCCTGGGCAGGGGATACTTATTCTTAATTGTTAAGGCATTCAAGGCCCTATAGTCAATACACATTCGGGATGTTCCGTCCTTCTTGGGCACAAATAATACTGGAGCTCCCCAGGGTGAGACACTAGACCTAATGAAGCATTTGTCTTCTAGTTCTTTGATTTGCTCATTTAGTTCTATTATCTCCTTCTTGTTGATTCTGTAGGGATTTTGAGATACTGGTGCTGCTCCTGGCACTAGGTCAATAGAGAATTCAACTTCTCGGTCTGGGGGTAGGCCTGGGAGATCTTCAGGGAAGACATCAAGGTATTCAGAGATGATAGGTGGCAATTCTTCTGTTACTAGGGCTCCACAAATTATGTTATTACCCATTTCTCTAGAACCTCTAGCAAATTCAAATTCTGGCTTGCCAGGGGGTCTGAAGATTACACTGCCTCTGTGACAGTCTATTGTGGCATAATGTTGACTTAACCAATCCATACCCAGTATAATGTCAAAACTGGGCACTGGCATTACAAGTAATCTAGCATACAGTTCTCTTCCACATAATGTGATAGGACAATTGTTACAGGCATCACTAACCGGAATGATTCCTCCACCGGTAATGATCTTATAACAATTCCTAAGGGGTTTAGTGCTTAAGCTATGCTTCATAAGGAAATCTACTGACATGAATGAATGAGAAGCTCCAGAGTCAAATAAAGTAATAGCTGGTATTGAATTTATAAGCACGGAACCTGTGATCACGTCTGCTGTGGCCTCAGCTTCTTCCAGAGTCATTGCATAAGCACGGCCTTGCTGCGGTGCACCCCTCTGTTGCTGCTGGTGCTGAGCAAAGCGTTGTTGCTGTGTTGGAAGCGGGGGTCCCCTTTGTTGTACTGCTGGGGCCCTGGTCTGGGCTGGAGCCTTTGGTGCAGCTGGGCGTTCTTGAGCAGCTGGACAGTCCCTCATTTGATGCGCTGTTGAGCCGCAGTAGAGGCAGGCACCTAGCCTCTTCCTGCAGACATGCCAAGTATGACCTGGTTTTTGGCAATAGCCACAAGGGGCAGCTTGTTGGTTCTGTCTTTGAGCCTGGGGTTGGGGTGCTGGAGCTCGAGGGAGAGGACGCTGAGTTTGCTGCGGGGCCCTCTGCTGTTGTTGAAAAGGGCGTTTGTTGGGTCCTGCATTTCCGGTATCTCTTTCTCTCTTCAGTTTGTGCCCCATATCTCTCTCTACGCCTTGTGCCACGCTCAGGATTTCTTTATAGGTACGAGCTCGGCTGGTGGTGACAGCAAGGCGAATATCCGGAGACAGCCCCTTCTTGAATCTACGGGCTCTGTCCTCCGGGGTACGAACCATGTACTCCGCAAAGTGGCTTAACCTGCTAAATTCAGCAGTATATTCATCAACAGTCAGGGTACCTTGTTCCAGTCTCTCGAATTGGCTTTCGAGAGCTTCCCGAGCCACTTCGGGGTAGAATTTCTCCTTGAATAGCCTCTTGAAGTCCTCCCAGGTGATGTCAGGAGCAGATAGTTGGGGTTCATCTCTGAACCAGGTTCGAGCAATGTCGAACAGTTGCAGGCTTGCGGACTCCACTTTGAGATCATCGGGAACCCGAGCAGTCTTCAGGAGTCTCTCGACATTCTCTATCCATTCATCGGCATAGAGAATGCCCTCAGTTCCGTAGAATTTCAGGGGTCTAAGATTCTTGAAGTCTTTGGCACTCCCTGGCCTCTTGAGTGGCGACTCCTGGGACTTAATAGCTTCTGAGAGGCTGGTCCGCAGAAGTGCAGTCTGTTCTTTCTGGGATTCCACCAATCCCTGGAACACTCCTAGCAGTTGTGCCCCATCTAGGGTAACTGCCGGGACAGATGGAGGCGGCGGGAGTGCAAGAGTCTCGGGCACATTCTGCTCAGCTGGTTCCGATGTGCCTCCTACTGTGTTCCTGGTCTGGACCATTCTGAAAGATTAAGGGATAGGAAGATCAGAATAGAATACTTGGAAATCAAAGGCGATAAGAAAAATTGAGCAGCAATGATATCAAGAATTGAAATAAGGACGCTATACTGTGAATGAGCTTTTCCTAGAATCCTCAATTTTATTCCATACCCTGTCCTAGGGTATTACCCTATTTTAGGATATGACCTGCATGGGCCACCATAAAAACGTGTCACGACCCGTACCCGGAAGTTCGGGCACGAGTACGTGGGTACGTCCAGCCTACGCCGCAGAGTCGGCGGTAGTACGCTGTCTAGGTCAATCCATCTAAACTAGTCTAACTCATTCACAATTAACATAGGCAAGATAATAATGAGAATAGAAACTTAAAATTTGCAACTGAAATAAGTGTGACAACAAATTCAAATGTTTAGTACAGGAATTCCAAAATGAAATCGGGGACAAACCCGATTAAATAAGATAAGAAACGGAAATGAAAGATAGCTACTACTAGCTACTCAGCAGCAGGGGTCTCCTGGGTGGGTTCTGGCTCCTCATAGGTATCATCAGTCCCCTCATAGGGACCATAATAAGTAGGGGCAAGATCCTCATCATCGCCTAAATCAACAGATCCAGTCAGGAAAGGAGCAAAGTACACAGTGCACAACAAGGTTAAACTAAATATTTTATGACAATTAATTATTGGCTATCATGTTGAGAAACAGCATTAACAGAACATTATTATCTCAGAGTTAACTGTAAACAGGAATATGAGAAACAGAAATAAATGAAGCAGGAAATGAAACTACAATAGCCAGCAAGAAATAACCAGAAACTATGAGTGTGTACTTGTGTTTGTTTTTAGAATACATAGTTGGCATGTAGGGGTTTATAAGGCTAATCAGGCACGCCATAGGCGGCTAGCAGTCAGGAATAATCGAGTATCAGGCTGATGGTACAGTCGCGTACCAAAAGCTAGCAGTCACGACAGGGAAAAGGGTAAACTACATGCCTCCTAGTATTCTCCCACCCGACATGAAAAACAAGACAGGAACTACCAATATTCAAGACATGAAGTTCAACATTTCTAACACAATGTGTAATCATCAAGGGTACATGTAAGACAGGGAATTAATTATCACAATATATGAAGATTAACTTGAGGTGCAGGTACTTGCCTGTTGTTTGGATCTGATTAGTTAGGTTCTTGGGGAAAAAGTCCAGAGATGAGTCCAAAAGCTGAAATAGACATTACCATCACGCTCAGAAGATGTCAAATAGCTAGAAACGCCTGTCCTCGGGTCCAATTTGGAGACAAGGGCAAAAACGGCAGTTTCGGGTCAAAACGGGGTCCGCCGATGGGCCCGCTTTGCACCGAAAAATGCGTCCGGGTCAAAGGTCTCCAAATTCGCCAAACTTAGTGTCAACAGGTCAGGAACGCTGATACGAACCCAACGGAACTTCCAGATTTGGATTCCGATGAGCCGAACACAAAATCGCCCGTCGAGCGGGGCCTGTGGGGCCCACGACACGCGATTTCGTCGACGTTCTCAGAATCGAACCAAACTTGACCCACAGGACCAGCGTATCGCTACGAGTCCAATGGCGCAAGTTTCGTCTCGATCTGACGAGTGTGCACGAAGTTAGGGTGAATTGCAGAAAAGCCGGATACGGGGCGATGTCCGCGGATACGCGTTGATTTCGGTGTGCACGCACACCCGAATCAGCTTCCGCGAAATCTCACATGTCCGTATCGACGATGCGTACGTATCTGCGAAGACCGCACGCGACCAAGTCGTCCCGTTTGGCGGAACGTACTCAGTTTCGGGGTGAAACAGGGTCTGGTTTTTCCTGTTTTTGGATCGCGGTGTGCGATCACCACAGGACGCGATGTCCCGAACAGTTTGTCCGGACACCGAGAGGGTCATACAAGCTTCACAACGCAATTTGCGGAATTAGAAACGGAGCTACGAGGCGAAAGTTACGCGTACCTGAAGGGGACTGAGAAATCGGGGTTTTCTGTGTCCGAACCGTGTCCTGGACACGTGTCCAGTGCTGTGTCCGGCCTAGGGCAGTGCTGTGTCCTGCGCGTGTCCGCGGCTCTGGGGGTCTGGCCATCGGTCGGCGAGGTCGGGCCGGGGCTGCGGCGGCTCAGGCGAGGGGCGGCGACGCACCGGAGCGGCGGGGGGTCGACGGCGCAGGGCTCGGCGGCTCTCGACCGCGGGGAGGAGTTGGACACTGGGTCGGCTCCGCCTGGGGAGGAGGAGGAAGGGGAGAGGAGGAGGAGCTCCGCCTGGGGGAAGACGTCGCAGGGGCTGAGGGAGGAGGAGGTCGCCGGACGGGGTTCGCCGGAGTCGGGGTAGTTAGGGTTAGGGTTTGTGCTAGTTTGGGGGGAAAGGAGGCGGAGATAGGGGTATAAATAGGGGCTCGGGGCGGGGAAGGCCGGGGCGACGTGGGCGGAAGAATCGGAGGGGGAGGCGCGGTCGTGGCGGCCGAAATTCCGGCGGGCGGCGGATTCCACGGGGTCGTGGGGGGGGACTGGGTGACAGGGGTGACCGGGCGGGTCGGGTCGGGCGGCGGGCTCCGGGTGAGCGGACCCGCCCGACCCGCTAAGAAGATTGGGCTGGGCTACGCTAACGGGCTCGGCCCACTGGGCCGGGCCGGGCCCAATCCGATAAAATAAAAATAAAATCAATAATAATAATAATAATACTTAATTAATTAATTTAGGAAATAGTTTTTTTAGGCTTTTAAAAATAGGTCTGAGGCCCAAAAAATCCAGGAAAATTACCCTAAGTCCAATTTTTCATTTTACACCCAAAAATATTATTTTTATGATATTTTAATATTATTTATTGCTAATTAAAAATCATTTATTAATTGAAAATCTTGATTTTAATTACAGAAAATTCTCAGAAAATTCCAGAAAATTGGGAAAAATCCAAGATTTAATAATTTGAAAATTCAGGGGGGGTTTACAGGTCTCTTTCCACGTGTAGGCGATCATGACTATACGCAGGAGCATGGATCATAACTTGCTATTCCATTCTCTTTCGAGGAGGTCTTTCTTTCGAGCCTCTTTGATCATTAAATGATGTATTTATTATATATATTTTTTTATATTCTAGTTTGATAGTAGATTTTTCTCCACCCAACCATTGGTCTTCTCGACTATTTCATACTTGGTTCATTGCCATATTTGATTATTTATTTCTATTGGTTTTGTGGATGAGATTAGTATTGCATGTGATATTATATAATACTTGTGAATTATTATTCATAATACATCGTACATATGTGTTATAGTTTCCATATATTGGAGTTGCCATATATATACGACTGACATGCTTACGTATTCCTAGTCCAACGTATTTTGGGACTGGAGCGTGACATATTTTTGTGGTGGCCCATGCATGTCGAGAAAATATTGTCTCGGTTATGTTACTGTATCGAGCAAGCCTGCGAATAGGATTAGAGTATAGGATCTCATCCACTTATTTAATCACCTCCCTTGATTTTATTTTGAATTCTCATTTGACTGTTTGAATTGTATCTTGCTTGATCATTTCATAACGTAAATCTTATCTTTTCTTTCGTGCTTGATAGAGGTTAGAAAGTGACTTGTACTAGGTATATATGCTTCATTGGTCAATTATACCATTAGTTGAGTTCTTGTAAGTTGGGTAGTGTAGATGAGTTTAATGGATAAAAAAATAATTTATAAACGATAAGAAATAAAGTGCTAGGATGGCTCACCATAAAGAACTGCTAGTTGGCAATGAATTCTTAATGACTATAGTGAATTGTTACGAATATGGTTTATTTTTAAATTCAAGGACAAAATTCTTGTAAGTTGGGTAGAATGTAAACTCCCTAATTTTTAATTTTTAATTTTAGTATTTTTATTAAATTATTAGATTTCCTTTAGCTATTTTGTTGGTTAGTTAGAAAATAACTTTTTTGATTTAATTACTTATATAAATACTTATTTAGAATTATTTTCAGGCTATTTTATAATTTCTTGGATTTTTCTAGAATTTTTGGATAATTAAAACCTAGAAAATATAATTTTTTAGGGCTTCTATGATTTACTGTGAGACCACACTTTTATGTTCTTCCTACCAAATATTTATTTTAGGGTTAAAATAATTAAATATATTAAATGTAATTTATTTAAAAAAAATTAGAATTTATTTGGATTTATTTTGTTTTAAAATATGCTAATAACTAATTTTTTTAGGACTTTTAGAATTTATTGTAGAAGCCTATGACCATAAAATAGCCCCAAATATTTTTTAGGATTTATAATGGTATTTTATATTTTTGAGATTTTTTACTATTTTTTTGATATTTTTACATATTTATTTGGAGTTATTTAGGTTAAAAACTGATTAATAAATAATTTTTGGAATTATAAATTATATTACCCAGTCAGCAGCTTAGTTTAAGTACAGTCATCGCCTGTCGGCTTCAGCCGTCAACCTCTGCCTATTATTAGGGTATTAAAATCCTAGGTTATTATGCCGCCGAATTAATATTAGAAGCGAGAGAGAGAGAGATAGAGAGAGAGAGAGAGGCTTGAGGGAGATTGCTTTTAGGAGTTTTCAACTTCGCGTAGCCATATCTCCTAGCTTCGGACTCCAAATGTGTCCCCATTTTTTGCATTGGAACTGTTTCGAGGTATAGTATTAGAATACCTAATTTATTTTCATAATATGAATCTAAATTTCTGGAAAATTCGTGGATTGTCGGTTGTCCAAAATTTGACACGTTTTGGTATTTTTGAGATTTCGGGAGTTCCCAGAATCGCGATCCGTTTGAAGTTTTGAAAATATTATATGACAAAATATAACATATATTTTTCTCAAAATTAAATATGCTAGTTTACTGTTCTAAAAAATTGTGCAACTTGGAAGTAACTAGAAAACCAGAATAAACTGTCATATGTGCGCCATATGGACGATAATTCTTTACCGGTTCAAGATTTGGTGAAAGCGTCGATTCCAGCATTATGTAGCGCTAAAATTTACAAAATTTTACACACAAATCTTGAATTTGTGTCGGTTGACATTTTGGTCAACAGAATGCCTCGATTTGCGTGCCACGAATCTCAAATTCGTAAAATTAATTTTCTTTAAACAAAAATCTAGAATTAGCCTTAAAATTAGAATATAATTAAATTAAATGAGTATTTTAGGTTATTTTATTTAGAATTAAAATAGATTAGACTAGAAAACCTATCCAACTACTTTTGTAGATCTAACTTGTTTATTTATGTGACGGGTAGATCGAACGACGTCTTTAGTTGCGACTTCCTCATTTTTTGTTGTAGGCAAGATACCTTGCCAACTTTTGTACAGTATTTTGTATGCTTTCATTTTCAGTTATTATTTCTTTTCATATATAGTTTATTGATGCTCTTTGTCATATTTATTTTTTCACATGATGCTCTAGTCTTATTTTCTTATTTTACGTGCACGTATATTATTTGCCTTCCATATATGATGCTCGTCTCTACTTTCTCGTCACGTATTTGATATATGCTTTACCCTGTGCGTACGTGTCATGACCCGCATCTAGTGTAGGGACACGAGTATGTGGGTATATCCAATCTACGCTGCAACATCGGCGGTAGAATGCTGTCTAGGTCAACTATACTATCTAAACATCTCACACAATATATTATGGTACCTGTCAATAATATCTCAACTCTAATTGGAGGACAATATAATTGTTCAATTATAATCGATACTCAATCACAATATAAAGCTAAAGGAAGATAAATGCACGATATAAAATAGAAGAAAGAGTCACAAAAGTCAAAATACAATGCATCCTAGACTAATAGTCTAGCTACAACACAAGTCTCAAATAATATATACATGCTAATGTCTAAAACTAAAATATATACAATATACTAATGGAAATCTAAGTCGCCTCAGTAGCTGGTACGAATCCTCAGTCGGTTCACCATCTTGTGGTCCGTAAGAGGTGTGACACATATCCTCTAACCCCTCATCTGAAAAATATATCGAGTCAGGATTGAAGTGAAGTACAACCCAATAGCAATTCTAATTAATTGATAATGACTATAAACATAAATAGAGGATGTAATACAAGACGAGAAATAATGAAACAATATCATACTATGGTAGAGAAGAGACAGATATAGTGGAGCAATATGGTATAAACTGATCACAATAAAATAGAATAAAGACAATAAAATAGAATATGGTGAAGAACTGTAACTACACTAAGTGTTTGAAATACTCGTTAGATATGTGATCGGCTTGGGTTGAACATTGTTTACTTAAATGTTGGATAAACATTATCTAACTTAAACATTGAACATTGAAAATTGTCTAGGCTTTGATCATATATCTAGCTAACACTTCCCATTTTCCTGACTAGTACAATGGATCCAACCATAATACATCACGATACAAGATACTCAATGAACATTGTCTACCATTAAACATTGTCTAGTGTTAAACATTATCTAAACCACGCAAGAATACGAGAAATAATGAAACAATAAATAATATCTCATGACTGAATATCCATGTTTATACTAATCCGTGTACCAATGTGCCAGGAATCAAGTAATAAATTTCTAAAAACTTGCATTGTAGTAATTATCATATAATAAAAACTATCAGAGAATATATTCGCCTCTGGTCTTGAGCAAAAGATGTAACTCGGTGTCCGAACTGGTGTCACACACACCTATATATGAATGACATATCAAATGGGTAAAAATGATTAAAAAAGAGAGAGCTATAAATGCACTAAATATGATGTTCTAGGCCATTTCTAGGTCATACTAGGTCAACTAGGCTAATACCTTGATTTTAGGTCCATACCTAGTTTCTAGGTTGATTATAAGGATATACTAGTTCACTCTAGATAATACTAAGTCATACCTAGATTTCTAAGTCTATATTAGTTAATATTAACTATACTAGCTAATATAGCACTTAATATAATATATATACTCATATAATTCGTATCTTAGAGTATCCTATAAACATTCCAGTATCTTAGGATACCCTTACTAATACAATATACCTTAACCTATACTTAAGTTTCTAGGTATCCTAAAAGTAATATCTAATATCTAGAAGGTTTTCTAGTATACATATATTTATATAAGTATCAAAATACTTATAAGTATCTAGTATCAATATCTAATACTAATCCTTAACCCAATCCTAACTTGATACTTGGTATCCTAACATCACTTCTAGGATAAGACTCCACATTCCACCCTAGCACTACCCCAGTCCTTGGTATCAGTCCCCTTACATACTTATTATACCCTAGTCCCCCACTCACCTACCTGTTCACATCCCCCATCCAATGTGCATACACACATGGCTCAGTATCAGGATATTGATACACTGCACATGTAAGCAACTCCCTCTCATCAACTCTAAAATATACACAACCCTTCTTACACAGCTACCTGTACCCAGTCATTCCCTCACTGATCTTGTACCAGTAATCTGATACACCTTCAACTCTAATATTCCATCATACTTATTACTCAAATGAAGTTGCAAACACCGACTGATATATCACCATAAATGCAACACAACCCAACATCAACTCACCTCCACAGTCCAAGCTTGTTGGTACACCGTTTCACTATCACAAGTGCCACTACTGCTATTGATCCCTTACCTGCACCTGGTCTGCAGGAAATCACACAGTGCAGTGCACAAAGGTGCACTGTCTATACATCTTCAGGTGTTGGTTCACACACAAACTCTTATTACACTAGCACAGACACACCTAACTCCTCTACTACTCGACTGTGCACATAACAGGTTGCACACACAATTCTTCCTCACAATGAATCACCCACACACACTCTAATACACCTCACAACAGGTGACACACCCCCATTCCTTCACTCATCCCAATCACTTCAGTCTGATACCCCAACTGTATCTAACTTACTGACATCTTACCTACACTATACATCTCCTTGGCCTAATCTCTTTCCCTTGTTACCCACGTTCTGCGGGTCTTCTTGGGCTTGGCTTGCCTTGACGAAGGATTCACACTTCCTTCAGAGAGCATTTCCTCGAACGCTTGCTGGTCGAAGCAAACTATCATCATATTTTGCATTGAGCCGAATTTGGCCGCGTCAGATTGCGTCACCAATTTCTCAACAGAGGAGAACTCGGTCCCCAGCAGAGTCGCCATCGTGTTTTCCATTTAAATCAAAAGGAAGAACTAAGAGGACTTGGTTTTGATTAACAAACTTGAGAGTACAGAGTATAGTCCTAAGAGACAATCTAAGTATAAATTTATTTTAATCTGGGGTGACAATGGAGGGTTAGGAATGTAGAAACCCTCTTTACTCTGTGGACGATCCGGACGCAGAAACTTCTCTCCTTGGTTCTAGTGTGAATCCGCAGATAGCCAGCCAGCTCTTTGTATAGGTGTGGTACCTTGCTATTTATAGCAGTCCTGTGGACGTGCTATGGATGCCGCATATGTCCATGCTTGGTGGCCGCATGGAGCTCCTTCAGCAGAATACGGCTGTAACGGTAGCCGCATGGTGCGGGCAAGCCGCTACTTGGGTCTGGTTAGGATTTTCTGTTTTGAAGAGATCTCGGGGCTGTTGTGTACATAACTCGGTCAATTGGACACTTGGTCAACACTAACTGTGTGAGAAATCATCTTTGGTTGTACCAGACAATCTTGTGATTCGAGAGCCGCATACTGTTTGTAGTCGCATAGAAGCTCTCATTTGGCCTTGGTCGGAATGACCCTCTAGTTGTTTGTGGACGAAGCTGGATGGGTCTTGAAGCCGCATGCATACTCTTGTGTGGCCTTGGTCAGGTGGACGCTTTGGCCGCATGATGTCGAGGCCACATGGGTCTTGAACATACGTAGGATGCATGGCATGGCCCGTCTGTCGAGGCAATTAATGTCCTGATGTGACTTATTGTCTTTTCCTAAGTCATCGTTTGCACGAATTCTGAAGCATCTCAGGGTGATGAGTGAGGTGTCAGAGCTTCTGACAGACATCGAAATATGGGTCAAGGGTTTTTATGTGACTGCCCTACTCTGTGGTCATTCAGACCGAATATGGGAACTGCATGGAGTCGAAGTCGCATGTGGCTAGTGACGCATGGAACGCATGAAGTCTAGAACGCATGTCATTTTTGCCCTTGTGTCCAAGTTGAACTTAAGGACAGGCGTTTCTAGCTATTTGATATTTTCTGAATCTAATGGTGATGTTTATTTCAGCAACCGGAGTAGTACCTGCATATCACACTGAGACCAGAGCTACAGTTGGAGCCAGAACCCCAGGCAAGTGTACCTCGCCAAAACTTGCAGTCTTTGTTACTTATTTCCTTGGCTTATATATATATATATATATATATATATATATATATATATATATATTGTGGTTCATGCTTGACCTAGGACCGTGCGACTTTACTTAGCGTCCGATTCATAGTCGGGTGCCAACACCGTACGCGACGTTGTGTATTGTCATCTAGACATGGATACCGAGACCCCATCTCTCTCGTACTTGTCCTATCAAGTACATTATAACCCAGGACACTTGACACTATTCATGAGACAGAATCTTCCTGAGATATTTATGGTGATTCTGTATAGGATACAGGTTTTATGACATAGACATTATATTTCTAGACATTATATGACTTGCTGCATTAGATATGATCTTACGTGACATGGACATGGGGCCACATGGACATGAGACGTATGACTACATTGGGTGGGGAGAGACACACAGGCTACAGGTTGATTTTATATATCATGCCGGCGTCTCAGTCTTTCGCTGAGCTAGACGACCACATGATATCACTGCTACCGGCTCCCCGACACAGAGCTTGTAGTGGTTTCAGCCTGAGTTCTAGTGCTACTCTCATCTTGCATATCACTTAGCTGGTTATTTAGTGTTTCCCTATGGTTCCATTTATTGCTGGAGAGACACACAGGCTACAGGTTGATTTTATATTATGCCGGCGTCTCACTCTTTCGCTGAGCTAGATGACCACATGATATCACTGCTACTGGCTCCCCGACACAGAGCTTGTAGTTGTTTCATCCTGAGTACTGGTGATGTGCTCACCTGCATTTCACATAGATGGTTACATATTTACCCTGTTTATTTCATTGACTATTTCACTGCATTATTATGGCTTGTATTTTCTGTACGTTGTTATGTCCCCTGAGGACCTGGATCCGGATTATGTCCCCAGGATTAGCAGAGGAGATCCACCCAGAGTTATACAGTACATGAGCATTAGCAGGAGCAGAAGCAGGAATAGGAGCAGTTACTGGAGTAGTACCAGATTCAGCAGACGAGTGATCACCGAGGTTATCTTCTGAGTATATACTGTTTCATACTCAGTATTGGCTGTAGTTATCTTTATTCTTGTATCTTGACAGATGTATCAGACTCATTGTCGGGTTATTTCCCGAGTTTATATTTTATTGAGATATGATCTTGCTTTATGATTCTGATATTGTTGTATTTATTCTGTGGATGAGATTAGTATATTTAGACCATTATTGTTGTACTACAACTTAAGATGCCCCGATGGATCCATTAAATTGGGTTTGTCCATCGGTGTGTGCTGCTGGCCATTGCCACGTGTCTAGTCCCTCGATATTTTAGGACTGGGGCGTGACACTATCCGCAGGAGTACGGACCAGGACCTGATTCTTCTATCGAGGAGATCTTACCCTCTAAGCTTACTTGATATCTCTTAGTGATGGAGCTTTAGTTGATACTCTTTTGTTACCATTTTATTTTTTATTGGAGTTTCGTCCTCCTCTCTCATTTTAGTTTTGATATAGTCGTTTAGTAGTGGATTTGTCTCTACCTGACTAATAGTTCTTCTGGACCTTTATTTTTGCATTATTCAGACTTGATTATTTTGATCTATTTGATTTAGTTTATTTTCTTTAATTGTTGACTTGTATTGTGGATGCGATTAGTTGCATGTGACTCATATTAACAATACATACCACTTGTGAACCGTGTTTTATATAAAAGTGTACATATGTATTTGTGAGTCCATATATTGGTGTAGTCATATATATACAGCTAACATGCTTGTGTATACCTGGTCCCACGTATTTGGGACTGGAGAATGACATATTTTTGATAGCTTTTTCATCCATATTAACTCCTTATATTCTGCCTCTGTCGTAGATGAGACAACATACTATTGCAATCGTGATTGCCACGAAGTCGCTCTACCAGCAAATATCATCACATAGACGAAATTTGATCCCCTCGTGTAAACATCTCCAGTTATGCCAGCGTCATTATATCCGACCAACTTTGGCTCGTCACTACGAACTGAAATCCTCCAATCAGTAGTGCCCTAAAGGTACCGTAGAATCCACTTGACCACACTCCAATATATCTCCATGTATTAGAGAGATACCTGCTAACAATGCCAACTGCATGAGCGATGTTTGGCCTTGTACATAACATGGCATACATGAGATTCCTCACAGCCGAAGCATATGGAACCCACTCCATATCTTCCTTCTCGTCCTCGGTAGATGGGCACTTCTCTGTAGTAAGCTTAAAGTGAACCAAAAGGGTTTGCTCACTTTCATTGTCCCGTTCATCCTGAAATGCTAGAGTACTCGATAAATGTACCTATTTTGGGACAAGTAAAGCAGCTTGAAATCTCTCTATCGGCTAATCTCCATCCCAATAATAGTCGTCCAAATCCTTCATAACGAAGGCCGCACGGAGTTGTTGCTTTAACTCCACTATCCTGGTGGTATTCCGACCCACCAATAACATATCATCAACATAAAGCAAAAGTATGATGAAATCATCCTCGACAAAGTATTTCACGAATACACAGTGATCTGACGCCATCCTTGCATAACCATACTCCCCATAAACGACTCAAACTTCCTATACCACTGCCTCGGAGACTGCTTCAGACCATACAGACTCTTCCTCAACCGACATACTAAGTGTGACTTGCCTTGCTCATAGGATATCTCTAGCTACTACATGTATAACTCCTCATTTAAATCATCATAGAGGAATATTGTCTTCACATCCATCTACTCAACCTCTAAGTCGAAACTAACTGTTATCGCTAGCACCACCCGACTAGATGACAGCTTGATGATCGACGAGAAGATCTCATCAAAATCTATGCCATTCTGCTGACTGTAGCCTTTAACTACCAGTCTCGCTTTATATCGAGGGAGAGTAGCATCATCCCTCTGCTTCACTCTGAACATCCATCAATTCTTCAAAGTCTTTTTGCCCTTTAGTAACTGCACCAGCTCATAAGTGGAGTTTTTCTATAAGGAACTCATCTCCTTCTGCATGGTCTGCATCCACTACTTCCTTTATTCTTCAATAGCATCTACGAAACTTTCGGGCTCTCCCTCGTCAGTCAGTAGCACGTACTCATCTGGCAATTATCTCGTAGATGGTCGACTCACTCTCACGGTCCTCCTCAATGGAGCCTCTGGTGCTATATACAAATAACCTTATCCCCTTTAGGAACTACCTCTTCAGCATTCTCATCCTCCTGTGGGTCACCCTGACCATCATCAGTAGGCTGATGATCAAGATTGGGGGGAACTCCATGTACTGTCTCCCCCATATATAGATTCTCTACAGTGTCCTCTAAAAATGGCTCGAAGTAAAATGCTTTAACTCAGAAAATTCTTCAGCCTCAGAAGATATCTCAGAATCCTGAGTATTGGTCATAGTCTGATCCTTGACGAATATCATATTCCTGCTTCGATAGAGCTTTTTTTTCTATCGGGCCATAGAGTTTATAGCCAAACTCATCCCGATTATAGCCGACAAAGATGTACCGTCTCTTCTTTGGCTCCAGTTTGAATCTCTAATCCTTTGGTACATGCACGAAGGCCATACAACAAAATACTCGTAGGTGATTGTATGACGGCTCTTTGTCGTACCATACTTTGTTAGGCATATCACCCTCCAAAGGAGCACTACGAGATAAATTTATAACACAAGCAACAGTGTTGAGAGCCTCACGCCAGTAACTGCCTGATAAGTTTACTTCAGACAGAAAATATTGTACCCTCTCTATCAGTGTCCTATCCATGCGCTCTGCTAGACAATTTAGCTGAGGTATCTTTGGTGGAGTCTTCTGGTGTCATATCCCTTGTTATCCAATATGCATCAAAGTGACCAATTTATTTATTAGTATAAGCGTGTCACGGTCACCTTGGTTTTAACAATAGACGAAACCCAAATTCAATATATGCAAGTACAAACTGAAAACTACAATAATACAAGATTGACGAAGATTGCAACAGCAGAGTTTGTACTTTTGGTCTATATATTTTTTATATTTTATTGAGTCTAGGATTATGTCACACTGGCATTAGAAAGCTTAAACCTATATCCTTACTCTGTCCACTCGACCTAACCCAAACCCAATCATTAAAGCCATAAATGACCCAAAAACCTAATCAAACTGGACAGATCTGACCTGAACAAAGTGAGGCAGAGTTCTGGCTGAACTCGGACCGAACTTGGTTACCCAGGATTCAGTCTTCCTACAAAGTCTTGGTTATCCACAAGTTCAGGTGCAACGTTTAAAATTATGAACGTTGGAGCAACCGAACTCTGGCCGAACTCAATTCAAAAAAATGCTATAAAAAGAGAAGAGTTTCACCATTCCAACTCACTCATTCATTCATTCATCCATTCATCTCTTTACTCTTTCACACTCATTACTTGAGGCAGGTCAGGTGAAGGCACCCTTCTTTGATTTATAAGAGCAACTCTAATAGCCTTATAGTGCCAAGTGCATCGTCGATTAGAAAGTTGTTTGAGTTATAAAAGCTTAAAATTCTGGTACAAATTTTCAAGTCTAGAAGTCACCATGCACTTTGCTTCAAATCACATAAATCTGAAGTTAGCAAGTACTTTGAATCAAAGCTCGTGTCTGTAAGAAATCTGCAAGCCTTCGGATCAAAGCTTGTGATGTACGTTATTTCAAAAATAGTGGATTTAACTCCGAGCAAGAGTTCTTGGGACTGGACTAGTCCTCCATAAGGTAAACTAGTATAAAATCTCGACGTCTGCATTTAATTTCTAAACTCTGTTACTTTACCTTACTTATACTCTACTTATACTCTGATTTTAGTCTTACTCATTATAGCAGTTTTATAAGTTGGTAATTGCCTTATTTTAATTGGATTATTGTCACACACACTCTATTCACCCCCCTCTAGAGTGACTATAGTTGTCCCTTTAATTGGTATCAGAGCAAGGACACTTGATCATGATTAACATCCTTGATTAGATCCATGGAAACCACTAGATCCATTTATACCAACAATGGTGAAGACCAGTCTACAAATATGCCACCCATATTTGATGGTACCAACTACACGTACTGGAAAATACGCATAAGTTTATATTTGAAGTCTCTTGATTTTGAATTATGGGCTATTGTTATAGATGGATATAAGAAGCCTGCTAGAATAGTTGTTGAAGGTAACCTTGTAGAAAAGGCCAATGATAAATATACAGATCTTGAGAAGAAATAAGCTAGTCTGATGCTAGAGATATTAATGCTTTATTATGTGTTGTGTTGTAGACATGACCGAATTCAACAGAGTATCCACATGTACCACTTCACATGAGGTCTGGAAGCTTCTTGAGGTGACTCATGAAAGAACAACTCAAGTGAAGGAGTCCAAAATTAGCAGACTGACGCAAGAATATGAGACATTCAAGATAAAGCCAAATAAGACCATCACTCAGATGTTCACAAGCTTTCTTGACATCGTTAATCCTCTACCTTCTCTTGGAAAGAAGTATAATAATCATGAAAAGATCCGTAAGGTTCTTCAGAGAATAACCAAGAATTGGAACCCTAAAGAAATGACGATCATTGAAGGAAATGATTTCACCACAGTGTCAATCGAGACACTCTAGGTAAGCTGATCAAAGATGAGTTGGATCTTAAAGACTTTGAGAAGACATCTCCAAAAGAGAATACAATCACTTCCAAAGCTCATCACAAGAAAGTCCAAGAAGATGTACTGAAGACGAAGAATCAAACAACGAGGATCTAGCTCTCATATCCAAGAACTTCAGAAAATTCTTGAAGTTTGAGAAATTAAACCGAAAGAAGGAGTATGATGAACAAGAACCTGTCTACTACAACTGCAAGAAAGTTGGTCACATCAAGAAAGACTGCCCTACAAGCAAGAAGGGAAGTCACTATGAACATTCAGGCAAGAGAAGGACTTCATCAATTATGCAAAAGCAAGCATATGGTGCGAGAGCAAAGCAAATAATTTTGAAGAAGAAGAAGAAGAAGATAGCCATCGCAATATTGCAATTGTTTGACTAATGGCATTAGAAGACAAGATAACTACGAACTCTTCCTACGAACATTTTACTTTTGATGAATTGTCTGATGCCTTTACTGATTGCTAGAAGACCATAGAAAGATGATGAATAAGTATAAGCAAATTAGGAAAGATCTACAAGATCTACAGACTGAGTACATAAAATAGTCCCAGTTATTATATGAGGTTAAATCCACTGCTAGTGACACGAATGGGATATCTTCTTTAAAGTTAAGTTTGCATAATTCTCTTGAAAGTATTGAAAAGAGTACACAAGAGAATTCAAAACTTAATGAGCATTATGAGTCAGAAAAGAAGTATAACTTAGCTTCTAGTAGTACCTCTAAAAATGTTCATGTTACTTAGAATATATGCACTTACTGCTAAGTATAATGATATTTATGATACATCTAAAAAGTTAGAGAATAAATTGGGGAAACATGTAGTACAACCTATAACCTAGTTTAACACAAGACACAAACACAAGGTCACTCACAATCAGACACAAGCAAGCAAAGCCAAAGCTTCTAGTAACCATGCATTTTATTACAAATATCCGCGAAAACAATATCACACTACTATACATATTCACAAAGTTGCACCTAGCCTTAATTAATGTTCATGCTACTTATCATTATTGTGGTCTCATGGATACATTTTACCACAATGTAGAACTAGAAAGCTAGTTGATATGAATGTTTATATGTGGGTTCTGAAAGTTAATCAATGTGGATCCAAATTTTGGGTACCAAAGTCTTCGCCTAATATTGTAGGCAGAGCATCTCGTATCAGGGCTTAGCACCGAGGAGTATGTTGGTGATTATAAAGCTACAAAGGTTATCTTCCACGCATTTGCACCAATATAAGTGTGGTCTCTTGAGCCACATTGTTAATGTGATAATTGATTCTTCTTAAAGTGGCTAAAGTTATAAAATCCAGCATATTTTTAATCAATATTTTGTTACTATATCTTATTGATATTTTAGTTGTTATTTATTTAAATTAATCTGAGATATATGAAACTAGCATGATTATTTTAATTCTCTCTTAATTCATGGCTAGTTACTTAGCTTAAGTGATTAGTTCAGACTATGAAATCATTTACTAACTTTCTATTAGTATGACATACTTGTCTATGCATGCTTTGTGCTTTTTTAAATTTTTATAATTTTAAATCATTTTAAATGGATTTCAAAAGTGATTTTTCAAAACGGTTTTATAAAAGAAGAAGTTTTTGTTGAACAATCCCCTGGTTTTGAAGATTTTTAATTTCATAATCATGTTTTCAAGTTAAAGAAAGCACAGTATGGACTCAAATAAGCCCCTCGTGCTTGGTATGAGCGCCTCAGTTCTTTCCTACTTGAAAAGATTTTTCAAACGGTAAAGTTAACACAACTCTTTTTATAAAAGCACATGATAACACTCTATTGTTAGTGTAGATTTATGTCGATGATATCATATTTGGTTCTACTGACAATATATTTTGTGAAGAATTTGCTTAGTGTATGCAGAGTGAGTTTGAAATGAGTATGATGGGAGAACTCATCTTCTTTCTTGGAATTCAAATCAAGCAACACTCACAAGGAACATTCATCAATTAAGCTAAGTACACCAAGGATTTACTGAAAATATTTGATATGGATAGTGCAAAACCTATTGGTACACCGATGGCTACATCTACTAAGCTCGATCTTGATGAAAATGGTGAACCAGTTGACACACGTAAGTATCGTGGTATGATCAGAAGTTTACTTTACTTAACTGCTAGTTGTCCCGATATAATGTACAGTGTTTGCCTATGTGCTAGATATCAGGCTAACCCTAAGGAATCATATTTAAGCGTAGTTAAGTGTATCTTTCGATACCTTAAAGGAACTTTAACGGTAGGCTTGTGGTATCCCACTACCAAAAAAAGTTAAATTAGCGACGCCTAAAAACGTCGCCAAATGACAAAAAAACGTCGCTAAACACGTTTAGCGACGTAATTAGCGACGTTTTAACTTAGTCGGAAGAAACCAAGTCGCTGAACGGAAAAACGTCGCTAAACGTCGCTATGCCGACGTTTTTTAGCGACTTTATTGAGTCGCTAAATGTAGCAACGTTTAGCGACGCGGCGTCACGAAATAGCGATGTTTCTTAAAGTCGCTAAACGTCGCTCATTAGCGACTTATATAGCGACGTAACAGCGACGTCTTTAATGACCTGGCAGTACTGCCATGTCAGCAATTTGCGACGTACATCGATATATTTAGCGACGTTTAGCGATATCGTTAGCGACGGCTAATGACATGTCGCTAATTAGCGACTTGTTTAGCGACTTATAAAAACGTCGCTAGACGTCGCTAAACGTCGCTAAATACGTCGCTAAATTAAAAAAAACAAAAAAAATGAATTGTTCCAAACTATTATTCCTGCAATTTATAAATTTCTAATTAAAAATAGACCCGGAGCAACCCTTCGTTGAATTCTATGGGTTCGCCGACCCTTCGGTAGAACACTCAACACCGGATTAACAATATTTAATATGAATAAAAGTATCACAGGCATACAATTAATACACACAAATATTATAGACAGACAATATAAGTATCACAGTCATAAAAGTATCACAGTATCACAGTCACACAAAATGGGCATAAACAGCATCACAAAATACATAATATATAAGTATCAGAGTATCACAGTAACACAAAATGCATAATATATAAGTATATGAAATATTATAGTATCAATCTCGAGGATTTCCAAAACGGGGCAGATATCAGTCCCTCAAATACTGCGTATAAACAACGTTTATGTTATCAAGCTCCGCTATGGGTGCTGGGTGACTGGAACTCCCCGTCTGAGATACAGCCGCGATAGGTGCTGGGTGACTGGAACTCCCCGCAGGTGGTATCTCTTCCTCCTTAACAGTAGGAGGCATCACTTCCTCCTTAACAGTAGGAGGCATCACTTCCTCCTTAACAGTAGGAGGTGTCACTCTCTTGGGTGCCATCTGGTAAGATAGATGAAAACAAAGAATTAGCAAAGAATTAGCTATTGGACCGGAACGGAAGAATTAGATGATTGACATAAAATAATTATGCATACTGAAAGACAGATATGGGTCTCTTCTTTCCTTCTTCCCAGAAATAAAATATCTCATTGTTGAACTAAATAAAGAATAACAAAATAATTATGCATACTGAACTAAATAAATAAACAATTAGTCAATATTACACAATTATATTCATTACCACATGATATCTTAATTCAGGTGTTAAATTTGTCATTCTTGACAAAATAAAGAATGAGTTTCAGATATTTATTGAGTTGTGTTCTTCTATAACATTTTGAAGCACTATGTATCCTAATTTTTGTCACTAGCAAAAAATACTACGTTTGTCAAGTATGAATTTATATCCCAATTACACACTCATGTCATGAATGTTTTGTAAATATTTTGCTATAAATATTAATGGCTATTCTCTAGTACTATTTTGTTGGAAATGCCACTCTTATATTGGCAATCAAATTATACATATAAAAATAACTGGTGATATTTGAATCATCTCATGAATAGCGGAATATGAAGGTTTCTTGATGCAGGTTCTGAATAGGGAGAAACACCAAGTACCGTGAATTCACTGAATTGAACAAATGCAACTTTGTTATGGAGAAAATATATACTGAGGTAATTGTAGAACATATATGCACATAACTGGTGTATCCCAAAAGTCAGGATATACTGAGGTAATTGTAGAACTTAGGTATCAGATGACACAGGTACTGAAACATTATAATTAAACACAGAGAAGACACCTATAGCTAATGCACTACAATATACAGAACAAATGCACATCATCAGCTGTTGAAACAAAAGCAAGACTTGAATTTAGTAGCACTGCAACAAATCGATAGCATCAACCAAAACAATTGATAGAGAGCTAGAAAAAAGGTGGGCATCACCAAAAAGTTACACTTGCCTAACTGATACAAGTTCTTCTTCTACAAGACATCCGAGAGCCAACTATCCAGAACCCTAACCCTAACCCTAACCCTAACCCTAGCCCTAACCCTAAACCTAACCCTAAACCCTAACCCTAACCCTAACCCTAGCCCTAACCCTAAACCTAACCCTAAACCTAACCCTAATCTGCGTCTGTGTGTGTGTCGTGTGTGTGTCTGCGTCTGTGTGTGTATGTGTGTCTGCGTCTGTGTGTGTGTCGTGTGTGTTTCTGCGTCTGTGTGTGTGTCTTGTGTCACATGAGAGAGAGAGAGAGATTACCTAAAGCTCGAGGAGGAGGAGGGGGATGCCGTGGAGATCCGGTCGCCGGAGAGGGGGGGCGCAGCCGTGGAGACCCGGTCGCGGGAGGGGGGGCGGGGGAAATCGAAACGATTTCGAAAATTTCGACAGATGGAGACAAGAAAACTGAGCCCTAATTAACCAAAATTTAGCGATGTTTAGCGACGTCATATAACAACGTCGCTAAAATAAAAATTAGCGACGCCAAAGACGTCGCTACATACGTTGCTAAATATTTTTGATAGATACGTCGCTAATTACGACGCTAAATGTCGCTAAATCAGATATATTAGCGATGTTTAGCGACCTTAATTAAATTTATAGCGACTATTCTTTTAAAATCTTAATAAAAGTCGCTAAACGTCGCTAAATATTGCCATTTAGCGACGCCTAGCGACGATTTGTACCGAGTCGCTAATTTAGCGACGTTTTTACTAGGAGTCGCTAAAATACGTCGCTAATCCCGCTTATTCTAGTAGTGTCCCAAAACTACGTCCCTTGACCTTATAGGTTACAAGGATGCTGATTTTGCCGGATGTTGTCACGCCCCGGTCCCGTAAACAATCTCTAGTTGAACAAGCATGGCAACAGTTCTGCTATCTCTTGTTACTAAGCATGCATTTCTATTCTTGTTTAGCATACAATAGAGAAAAATGTTCAAGCATACTTTTACTCTTGTTTAATAGCAATACGATAGGGACATATAGATATTTTTTTACTCTTGTTCATTAGCATAGCAATGGTTCGTTCAATAGAGGTGACGGTGTACTTAGCATGCAACATTCTTTTCTTGACTTAGCATGGCAGGGTTCTTTCATTGACAATCATTCAAGTTCTCTTATTAAGCATACATGGTCAAGTTATAGCATTTTTCTTTATGAACATTAATCTTCTTAGCAATAAGCGATTATAAAACCAGATTCTTTATTAGGCGTGAAAGAATCAGAGAATGCAGTTATGCCCACTCACCATGATCAATCATCTTCTGTTTCAACAAGGAGCTCTTCGAGAAGGCTTCTTCTCGAGCCAGCAAACCGATATCTCTTGTTATATAGTGCCAACGCGGAGCAGGGCAGTACATAATTATCCACCGAGAAAAACTTTTGTCTTTGAACTTCAAGGAGAAACTTACAATATTCAGAGCAGCGATAGTCCTCATCCCTAGCCATCATCAATCAAAAACTCTAGCACATCAGGAAATCATAACTCTCAAGTAATAAAATAATCTAAAAAACTTTTGCAGACATCTTTAAAAATATTTACGGACTTATTGAATGCTCATTGCAGCAACAATAGCAAGCGGCAAGAAAATATCTTTAGTTGGAGCGAAGCAACGGAATGGTTAAAGGATCGAGTTGCTCTGATACCACTTTTTCATGCCCCGATCCCGGAGGGCCGAAGTCACCACTAAGCGTGATGCCATGCAAGCCTAAGTTGCGCTTGCACAAGGCCAAGGCTTGTACAATAACAAAATAAGGTATTCTGAATTAGAAGCAGCGGCACAATATTGCAGAAATTGAATGAACACCATGGTATAAGGAAATAATATCTTTATTGACTATTTAAAATGATTACAAGGCTGTCATTACATTGCCAATAGGCTTACAACTCACTTGATCTATACAAAATACAATGACATCATTCCATATATTACATCCCTTTATACAGAAAATATCGCAAAGCTTCTCAAGGCATCTCATAGCATCTCCTGATTTTCGGCTCCTGAGTATGAGGATCTGCTATCGTTTCCTCGAACAATCCAGCACCTGCAGACAGAACTGGTGGGGGGTTAGCACTTTGGAAAAAGTACTGGTGAGTATAAAAGCAACGAACAGAAGCAACACCCTCTGAAACCAATACTAAGTCATCATGTTATAAAATATTGCATTATTAGTTATCTTGCCACTTTTACCTAAGCTCATTTTATGCAGTACAAGATCAGAGTCAGTTTACACTTTTTTGAAAATATCTTTGAAATAACTTTCATAAACATTTCATTCAAGCATACAATAGGGACAATTCATGCACGATAGTTATCATATTTCTATAGTGATGTGCGCAGCGTATTCATGAGCCATATTCGTTATTATAAGGACAAACAGCTGCATTCATTATTTAGTTCTTTACTATAAGCAGGGTACTGTCATTTCTAATGAGGCAACTTCTTTTTGCACTAGTACGCATGAATGTTAGAAGCTGTAACTCGGCTTCAGCTCTACTCTAACATACACGAATACTAGCGACAACTCTTGTGAACAGGAAGGCAACATTTCTTATAACAGGGGCTATTCTTAGAAGCAGCATACAATATGCAACATGAAACATAATAATATTCACATCACTTATTCAGTGATTCTTACCCTTCGCCAGACGGTTATCCCTTCAACAGACATACAAGTTAGTTACAAATTGTATATATCAATGATCTCAAGGGACTGGACATATATATCTCAAGGGACTTGGCATCTATATCACACATATATCTCAAGGGACTTAGTATCTATATCTAATCTATATCTCAAGGGTCTTAGCATCTATCGGTTAGGCTTGCAAGAAGGTTGTACCTAGCATGCTACCTAACTACATGATGGCCCATGAGAGTTCTTCCTCATGAATTAGCAACTGTGACTCAAGGTTTTGCTCTACACTAATGGACACAACACCCCACTAGATCTCAAGGATCGTCCCTTAGGGTGCTATCATAATCTCTTCCGGACCGACCGATTTTCAGTGTCCCAGAAACCGTTCGAGATACTATTACCTTGTACACAAGTTATCCGAGGCCGATGCAAGACATGAACTTCTATCAAATAAAATATATCACAAGCACGGTTCTAAACACAAGCACACACTTTCATCTTCTTTTTTACTTATTTAATAGCTACACCCCACTAGATCACAAGGACAGTACCTCAAGATGTACTATTAGTGCATTTTCTTATCTAATAACATACCCACTAGATCACAAGGACCGTACCGCAGGGTGCGCTATTAGTACCTCTTAATGTTTCTTTACAAGACAAGTATTTTCATACAGATCCATCTTTATAGCAGCGATAACAAAAATATGTAAACAATCTTTAGTTGAACTAGCATGACAATAATTCTGCTATCTCTTGTTACTAAGCGTGCATTTCTATTCTTGTTTAGCATATGACAAGGGACATGTTCAAGCATACTTCTACTCTTGTTTAATGGCAATACGATAGGGACATGTAGACATATTTTTACTCTTGTTCATTATCATAGCAATGGTTCGTTCAATAGAGGTGATAGTGTACTTAGCATGCAACATTCTTTTCTTGACTTAGCATGGCAGGGTTCTTTCATTGACAAGCATTCAAGTTCTCTTATTACGCATACATGGTCAAGTTTTAGCATTCTTCTTTATGAACATCAATCTTCTTAGCAACAAGCGATTATAAAACCAGATTCTTTATTAGGCATGAAAGAATCAGAGAATGCAGTTCTGCCCACTCACCAAGATCAATCGTCTTCTCTTTTAACAAAGATCTCTTCGAGAAGGCTTCTTCTCGAGCCAGCAAATCGATATCTCTTGTTACATAGTGCCAACGCGGAGTGGGGAACTATATATGTAAATTTGATCATAAAAGTATCAACGATATATGTCATTCTTAGGCAAGACATTAGTCTTTTGGTTTAGTAAGAAGCAAAATTGTGTTACATTATCAACTACTGAAGCTGAATACATAGTTGTATAACGTTGCTCTGTACAAATTTTATGGATGAAGTGGACCTTAGAAGACAATAATATGTTTTATAAGAACATTATCATATACTGTGACAACACTAGCACTATTAGTCTTACAAAGAACCCAATATGCCACTCACGTACTAAACACAAATAAATTAGACATTATTTTCTTAGAGACCACTAGTCACACAGACATATTTGTTTAGAATTTGTTGCTACTAAACATCAATTAACTGATATTTTATAAAATCTTTAGCTGAAGATCGCTTCAACTTTATTCGTCGAGAATTAGAGATTTTAAATTTTGATATTTTATAGAGATATAAGGTGCTTATATTCTTTTTAAATCTATAATTTGTATAGTAATGATTACTTTTGGGAACAGGCCGAAAGGGCCTTTCTGTCAAAAAGGCGCAAATAGCCTAAGCGACACGGTACTTAAGTGTCTTCGGACCACCGCTAGCTGGGATCTTGCCCCTACAACTAACCCAAGATGATCATGCTTTATAGAATGTATGATGTTGCAAAGTATATCTTGCACTTAGTTCTATAATATAGCCACAAAATTTAAATTGTTTCATATGACTTAAAGTTTGTGGTGTAATTTTGATGCTTGGATTTTTAATAATGTTTATAGTATATAATATGTGGCACATCTTTATTTCATCTATGTTTTCTGCATTTTATGTATTTCTTCATATTTTATATGTGTTTCTTCTCTCTACCTTTATGATACGTCAATGATTTCGGAAGAGCTTTTCCATTTTGACCAACTGATAAAGGGGGAGAAGATAAATGATACAAGATGAACGATACAAGTCGAAGAAGATGAACAAGATACAAGAGGAATGGAAAGGAGAAGAAAGAAGAAGAACTGTTGTTGTTAACGTTGCAAGTTTAGGCTAACAATTTGCAGAGGAGCATTGCAGATTACATCGTACCTTATTTGTATTGATGTATCGGTCATAGTTTGTCAATTATCAAAATATGGAAGATTATTGGCACAAGCATGTCACGGTCACCTTGATTTTGACAATCGATGAAATCCTGATTCGATATATGCAAGTACAAACTAAAGACTGTAATAGTACAAGATACAAGATTGACGAAGATTGCAACAACAGAGTATTTGTTTTTGGTCTAGGTATTTTTTATATTTTATTGATTCTAGGATTATGTACATCGAGTCACACTGGATTTAGGAAGCTTAAACCTATATCCTTACTCAGTCCACTCGACCCGACTCAAACATAATCGTTCAAGCCACAAATATAAGTCCATAAATGACCCAAAAAAACCTAGTCAAACTAGACTGATCTGACTTCCAAAGTGAGGCAGAGTTCTGGCCAAAATTAAACAGAACTCGGTCATCCAGGATTCAGTTCTTGCAAAGTCTCAGTCATCCACAAGTTCAGGTACAACTTTTAAAATTATGAACATTGGAGTGATCAAACTCTGGCTGAACTCGGTTCAAAAAAATGCTATAAATATGAAAGAGTTTCACCATTCCAACTCATTCATTCATTCATTCATTCATTCATTCATTCATTCATCTCTTCGCTCTTTCACACTCATTACCTGAGCCTAAACCTTTCTATTCCCAATAGCAACTCCAATAGCCTTCTAGTGCCAAGTGCGTCATCGATTAAAAAGTTGTTCGAGTTATAAAAGCTTGGATCGGTACTACCCATATATCTAAAATTATATTCTCTTTAATACATCATTATTTGCTAAAGTAATACAACTAAAAATGTAATGACCAGTATACCTATATATCTGACTTACATCGGGTACGAGCGTTCGTATTTTCGAAATAGGAGAAGACGAGAAACAATAATAAGGAGTTTTAAAAAAATATGACCGAATACAATTATGAGGTTCAAGGCGATGGTAAAATTCAAAAGACAGTTATCAAGACAGATGTGGATTGAGATCCTATTTTTGTCTATTTTTATTCGCAGGCTCGTACCATTATAGTTACGTAACTGATACAATATGCTCTGACATGTGTGGGCCATCACAAAAACTATGTCACGTCTCAGTCCCAAAATAAGTAGGACCAGAGTAAGTGAAAATGGTCAACTATGTATCAAATGGACTCCAGCCCAACTCAAATACGTATACGTTGTCTATACTAGGATACCATATCTAATATTGTATGTAAAACTATATCTCAATCCACATCAGTAATAAATATCAAGAGTGCACAATATGGTTCATGGTCTGCAGCCCACTAGTATATATGCTCGAATAGACTCGAAAGAAAATATGATTCTACAAAACTAGGCTATGAAGCAGAATAGTAAGTACTGATATAAATACATAATTATGGAGGATACCTGAACATGAAGAGATAATCACCAACAATACATCCACTGGACCAAGCCACGCAAAATCTACCCAACTAACTTGGAAAAGAACCAAGTCCTTAGAGGGACATAACAAGATAGATAGAAGCATGCCAAAATAAATACTACAATAAACATCCATATGGTCTCCTAACCATTCTATGTGATACATGCACTTTTGAGAACAACTTTCCTACGAAGGGGCTATCTGGCTAAAAATGGGATCGACATAATTCCTGCTTGGGAACCATGAGCCAAACGTGCATAACATCCATTGAATGTCAAAGGCCATATGCAAATAATATAAGGTTAATATCACCACACGTCTCCGACGGAGCGTGCGGGTAAGAAAAAGGAAATGTGCAAAGCAGCCCCTTACGCCTACTTATTTTTCTCCCCACCCAATGCTGCTATCCATGTCGTATCCATAACACAATACTTTTAAATAACTATCAAGTCTTCTAGAAAGCATTTCTATGAAATAGACATCACCAATATTAGTATGCATAGTAAAATCAAAATCATAAAGATGCCTCAAAATTATGGGGTGGTCTCTTAACTCTAAGTTAGTATGCATAGTAAAATCAAAAGACAAGTAAACGACGTATTCCGTCGTCGCACCCAAGTCTTTCTTAGATGCACAATTTAATAATAAATATAACTAAGAAATAAATAACAGAAATAAAATATGTTGAAATGAATGTAAATAAGCAGTAATTGTGGCAAGATATACTTGTCTGGTGGTGATTTGGTGTTGAGACGATATCCAAACTACAAACACAATGAACCAGAAAATATGAAAGGTGAACAAATATCTTCGGATGTTGAAATAGACATCACCAAAGATCCCAGAATGAATGAGATAGTCAAAAAATTATATCCATTCGTCCAATTTGGACACATGGGCAAAAAAGATAATTTTGGGTCAAAGTGGGATTCGTTTGTGGCCCACTTTACACCAAAAATGTGTCTGAACTAAAAGTCTCTAAATTTAGCTTATTATAGGTCAACAAAGTCTATAAGATGATACAAATTCAATGTATGTCCAAATTTGGATTTCGATAAGCCGATCACAAAATCGCTCGTCAAATTAGATCGTGGTGCCCGCAAAACAACGATCATGCCGACTGTCTCAGAATCGAACAAAACTTAGGTCACAAGATAAGTCAAACACAGTGAATCCAATGGCGCAAGTTTCATCACGATCAGATGAGCGAGTACAAAGAAATATACAATTTTGAAAAAGTACCGTCATGGGGACTTTTGGCGGATACGGGTCAAATTTGTCACGTACACACAACCAATTCGAATTTCGTCAAAGCCTACATTTCAAAAAATGCCGTACGTGCCTTTCGGTACAATCTGTACATAATGAGGCAGTCCTGTTTGTCGGAACGGACTCTGCATCGAAGTTTTTTAATGTGTTAGAAAACAAATTTTCATAATTTTTAATCTAAGTTTGTATTGATATTTTCTTTGAATTAACCTAAAGTAATTATGTGTTTCTATTGCTGGTTATTTATACTTTACATCTGAAAAAATAAAAAAAAACATGTTTTGTTGAATAAATTAGAAGAAAATTGCCTTCCTAAAGGGTCGTTTGAACTGATTTGGTCTATTTTAAATATTCAGAAAACCAAGTTTTTCTCGAGTTTTCGATCCCGATTATTGCAGAAATTAATACGAATTTATATAAACTAATTAATATGGTTTGAAGGGGCTAAGTTGTGATCAAAGCTGCGCAAACGAGATTGGAATTGATCCAACGATGATGAAGAAGAAGAATGCCTCGAAGAAGGAGGGGTCGGCCATGGTTACTGATGTTGTGCACGGTCGATACACAACGACGTCAGACTTCTCTGGCGGTCTATGCACGATCTTCGGATCAACTGCGGGTGGTGTAGGTGGAATCTTCTATGAGACATGAGACACTGTTTTCTGTACCGGAGGTGGAGCACCCCCAAAAGCTGTTGCAAAAATGCCCACCTGGAACTTTAAAGTGGACCTCTGAACTGAAGCTGCTGGAGCAGTATCTGCTGGTGCTACCCATAGAGGGGATGAAGTGACCAACCTCGCTGACACTGCGCCTGGGAGCTGGATCGCGTCTTCGGCGGCATCCTAAAGACAGATTGAAACAAATGAATCAATATTGGGTAAAATACGATATCATCAAAGAAGGACATAATTATTCCAAGTAAAGCAAGGATTCAAGTAGATAAGGATAGCAAAACAGATATTTGGAAATGTTCCCTATTTGTGATTGAGTATACTCTCGGCCTATATCATATATCCTAAAGCAGGCTCATAGTAGTATCTCAGACTTAGAGTACTACTACGATATCGCACTTGTTGCGACTCTAGATCTGCATGGGCCACCACTAAAAATGTGTCATAACCCACACCCGGAATAAGGGCACGAGTAGTGATCAACGCCCAGCCTACGCCACAGCATAAATGGTAGAACGCTGTCTGGGTCATCTATACTATCTAAATACCTCATACAATATATATATGGTACCTGTCAATGTCATCTCAACTCCAAACGGAAGAACAATATGGTATATGATAATGATAAACAATACTCAATCACAAAATAAAACTAAAAGAGGATGTAAGCACGATATGGAATAAAAGAGAGAAAATAAGAGTCATAATACATCCATAAGTCCAAATATATAAGTCTAGACATAGCTGCTCCCAAAATAATATATACATGCCATGGGTCTAGAAATGAGACTTATACAATATCCAAAAATATAAAACTAGGCCTCCTCGGTCACTGGCACTAGGTCCTCCTGCTCTAGGAAAGAATCCTCTAATGGCTCGCCGTCCTGCGACCCATAATAAGTGGGACACTAATCAACAAGCTAATCATCTGAAAAATATATCCAATCAGGAATGGAGCAAAGTACATACTCTTAAAGCAGTTTCAAATACATGGTAGAGCATATATGAAAAATAATAGAAAAGAATACGAGATAACTATCAATAGGAAATGGAATAAACTAGAGTAAACAGGTAATGTACTGAAAAGTAAAGAACAGGCAATATGAATAGCTGCAAGTGATAAAAAAAGATAAACTAGCTAACGTGCCATAGAGTACAAGTTCGTTATGTGATCGGTTTGGGTTACATACGAATACAATATGGTAACTCAATTACACATGTGAGATATAATCGATATATACACGAATACACTTGAACTTGATCACATAACCAACTCCTACTCCCTCATCCCCAACCAATACTCATGGATCCAATCACGATACGTTACAAACACGAATATAAGCACAATGAATACGAGCAGTGTGTGAACACGAAGTACATAATAATCAATATCCGATATACACGATAAAATACATGTAAAAGAGTACCCGCTAAACTCGGTAGGGGATAATATCCCATGACAAAATCTATTTAGTACCAGTCCGTGTAGCCACTATGTCAGAATCAAGTAAACAATTTTAGAACAAGTGATATATACACTATCATGAAATAAAAACTAACATAGAGTGTAAGCCCCCTCATTTTTTAATAGGGTTAATTTGGTATTTTTCAATTTATTTTATTTATTTTATTTTATTTTATGGATTAAAGTATTAATTTTTAAATCCTCTTTTATATATATGATCATTTGTCATGGCTTGGATATTTTAAGCAATGCACAACCTTTTTTCTCCCAACAAAAATTATATTACTAATCTTGATTGTGCCTAATATATTTGGGATATGGATGTTAAATTTGTTTGACCTCCCCCATGCTCCAAAAATATTGTCAAACATCTAGAACCATAATTACCATAAAAGTGCCTCATTTTGACTAGAACTTGACCCAAACCCTTACCCTAACAACTCTCTCCCCTTTTTGACCGACCCTCCCCTCTTTTTCATGTCTAAGAGTATCCTCCCTTGTCATCTACCCCTCACAATATCATCTCCTTCACCAAAAATTATCTTCTCTTTTCTAAAGCTCCACCTTTCATCATCCTTCCACCCAATCTCCACCAAACAACCATAAAGGCTCCACCATTGTCATCAAACCCATCAAGAATCCATTGCCATCATCATCAACCCATCAATAAGGGAGAAACAAGGCAAGCACAAGCAAGAATGTGCGTTCTTGAACAAGAAGATGCACCTTCATCCAAACCTTCAAAGCTTTCGGATAAGGATTCAAACTTTCCTTCTCAAATCCATATGGCATAAATCTCTTAGATTTATGTAAGTTTAATGTTCTATAACCCTCCCTTGCCATATTTTTCCACCATAAAAATCTATGAGAAATTTTATGTTAGATTGATGATAGATTGGACAACAGTAGGACTAGTTTTAGACTTTGTGACACGAATTTTGGAGGCCTTGTTGTTGATTCTTAAAACTAAATTTATTGGTGATTTATTACTGTAAAATAATTATTTTAGAATTATTTTTATGGTATTTTTATCAAAATTATGAACCCTAAAAATAAGGATCGCTAGCCTAGGTTTCAGGTGGCTTTATGGCATTGTTTTGCTCGTAATTAGAGGTTATTTTGGATGGAATAAAAGGTAATTACTTTCTATATTAAAAAAAATAAAATATGAAATAAAATAATTTTTTTCATGAATATAAACCATACCCATGGACTGGCAATGCTCCGAACAAGTTTCGGACAAAACTAGTCAACTTAAAGTAGCCCTAATATTAAAATATGATTATTTTATCAATTCAAGAATTTAATGGTTAAAAATTAATATAAATTAGGTTTAAATCAAGATTACATGATTTATTATGATTTATGTTCATGTCCTTCGATTGGGAACTTAACCGTAAAGTTTGGAAGTCATAAACCATGAAACTAGATTCTGATACCTCGTAAAACGTGTAAGTTGTTGTATCAAGAATTTACATGTTAGGATGAGATTGGACTTGGGTATTAATAGTTTATAATAAATTATACAATTTAGTTGCAGTTACATGATTCTTGATTAGATACTTAAAGTAGAAAATTTATTGTTTAGGTCAATCGGATTCCGGAGAAGGGGACGCGAGACCAACTTTGCAACTACATACTGCAGACCCAGGCAAGTGTACCTTGCCAAAATTATAGTAGATCATGTTACATTATCTGTTTGTGTTTATATATATATATATATATATATATATATATATATATATATATATATATATATATATATCGTGCTACGTTGCTTAGCGTCGGAACGAGATTTGGGTGTCGACGTCGTATTCAGAGTCGTGTATCGTCACTTAGAGAGTTAATTCCACGATCCTATTTTTACGTTCTTGCTTTATCAAGTACACCATACCGTAGGACACTTGACACTATTTCAAGTGACAAAATCTTTCTTGAGTTATTCATGGTGATTCTGTATAGGCCTATAGGATTCGTGATATGAGACTTCCATATTATATAGATATCATTATGACTCGTTGTACTAGCTAGATGTCATGATCTTGCGTGTTATGGACATGAGACTTTATGGACTTGAGACATGAGGTTATATTGGGTGGAGAGAGACACACATGCTACAGGCTGATTATGTTTATATATATAAACTATATTACTGGAGGTGCTTTAGTCTCTGTACCAGAGCTTGGCATATTTACTGGCCCTACGAGATACTACTTGCTGATATGGGATCCCTGACACAGAGCCTGTAGTGGTCTCATCCTGAGTACTAGTGATGCTCTCATTTGTATTTCACTTAGTTGGTCACATAGCTTGTCCTGAGGATCTGTTTTTACTTACTGCATTTTATTTGGCTTGAGTGTTTATTGTACCTTGCTATGTACCCTGAGGACCTGAATCCAGATTATGTCCCCAGATGTAGACGAAGAGAGCTATCTCGAGGTTTACAGGGCAGGTGCTGCTATTGGAGACGTACAGGTTATAGAGGACGAGGTTGTTCCGGAGGACTTCTCTTGAGCACAGAGTATTCTCACCATTCATTTATTGGGTTTAGTATTCTTAGATATTTGATCTTGTAGTGACTTCTGGATATTGTACTTGGAGTTATTTTTCTTTTCATTTTGATGACGGGTTGTTTCCTGTGATATTATTTATATTGCTTTGGTTGGACTGATCATTTTATATTATTGTGACTGGACTTGTCTCTTTGTGATTTCATTACTTATTGTGTATGAGATTAGATATATAAATTGTGATAGGTATTTATAGATAATTTTATATGTATTACAGCTTAAATATACTCTAACGGGTCCATTAAATTGGGTTTTCCCATTGGAGTTGTGCTGCTGGCCATTGCCACGTGGCTAATCCCTTGGTATTTTGAGACTGGGCGTGACTGAGAGATATACTCGCCTCGGGTCCTGAGCAAAAGGTATGACTCGGTATCCGAGCTGGTGTCACACAACCTTATATAAAAAATATCATGTCAATTTGGTGTAAGAAAAAGTAAACAAATTAAAATGCATTAGCATACTTCTAGGTCCATTCTAGGTCTCACTAGTCAAATGGTCTAAATTGGTCACTAATTAACTTACACTAGCTTATACTAGGTATTACCTTAGTTTTACTAAGTCATTACCTAGGTGTATGAGTGATACCGCAACTAACACCTACACTAACTAGCAAATAATCATAATCAAGTAACACTTGCTAACTAACTAATTGATACTTAGTATCTAACTTATTTTACTAACTTAGCTAATATAAATATAATAGCTTCCTGCTAATATATATGTAACATATGAGTATCCACTAATTGCTTCTATTACTATGTGATACTTAAAATCTCCAACTTAACCAAAATTCTCACTAACTAATCCTCACTATCAACTAACTGATAGCTTAGACCTCACTGCACTAACAATCACCCACCAATACTCATTACCAACTGATTCATACTAACTGGCATACAAAAATATGATACCAACTTGCACTGACTGAAACTATACACTAACTAGCATTAATTGGTAATAATACACTTCACTAATACTATATTCTAATTAATATCTAATAACTGACACTAATCAGTGCTAACTGATACATTACTAATTAACACTCACTACTAAACTATCTGACACACTAACTTCTAAACTGAGTACTTGACTGATACTAACCTATACTAACCAAATTCATCAATAACTACCCATAACTTACCTTTATACTAATATTCCCACTTAACACCTGCACATTCAGATATCAGCATTCTAATATCACTTGATATTCCCTCACATTGCCACTGTCAAGTTGGCCCAGACCCTTTGAAACCATTGCACTGCACAGCCAAAGCAATACAATATACCCCTCTCTATCTGCTCGAGTTCTCCTTCCCAGTGTTGCTCATTGCCAAGCATGCTGGATCAATATTCTCCCACTACATCACATGCCATACCCTCATATGAAACTCAATTTTATAGTACACCCATCATACTATTGCATTCACCAAACCCATCAACTGCTCCCCCCTTCCAGTCCATTGCAAACTCCCTATGTCACGCCCCGGTCCCAAAAATACACGGGACCAGGCCACGTGACAATGGCCAGCTGTCACATCTTCGAGGATATTCCAATTTAATAGATCCTAACGAAGAGTGCTACGCTGTCCTAAATACTAACATGTCCCATATAAATCATCAACAGGTAATCTAATCTCATCCACAAATAAACAGCAAGAATGTACTAATAATAACTACTGGAAGATAAATGCCAGTCTTCAAATATCATAGTACAACCAAGAATGTCAGGTGGGGACAAACCCACTGCTATGATGAAATAAAATACTGAAATGATGGATAAAAGATAATGACTAGGGCATCGGCTAACTAGATAATGATGCACCCAATCCTAGGCAGAAAGCCTACCAACTGATCACGGAAACTCTGACGGTAGCACCTCTAACTCCTCAGCTGTAGCGTACCTCGTCTCATGTCCTGGGCCATACACTGTAGGGTAATATACCTCGTCCAAATCTGGAAAGGTATCAGATCCTCAGAGGGACGTAACAAGATACATAGAAATATGCCACATATATAAATACTGAATAAAATAAATGCAATAAAGGGAGTGCTAACCATCTAAGTGAATGCAAATGTGAGGACAATATTGGTACGTATGGGTAGGTGTAGGCATAACGTCCATATCGCTCCGAAAAATGGGGCATCTGAATAATATAACGTCCATACCGCTCCGAAGAACGGGGTATCTGAATAATATAACGTCCATACCGCTCCGAAGAACGGGACATCTACATAAAGGGAGTCATTGGATACGTGGCTCCTCCGGATACCACGGATTCCAATGTGTATATCTCATACACCTACTAGCTGTCCTCCCCGCCCAATGTAGATACACAAATCGAATACTCGACGTGCATACCACGTATCTATATGCCAGACTCTAAGAATAAAATAACCCTGAGTTACTTACTAACCATGATACATGTCACACGCACCGATAGTTAGTCGAGTACGCGGACCTGCATCCCAATATAAATATGTCACAGTGAAGCATGTAAGTGTGTCAGGTCTTGGAAGATATCAGAGTATCCTCCAATGGGGTAAGTCTGCTAATGACTAGGTTAAGTACACCAATCATCGATGTATCCGTCGACTGCACCCAAATCAATCTCGGACGCGCACAATTGTATAAAATAAAGCAATAAGGATACAATACAACATATGCATAATTTAATTTAGACAGTAAATTTGGCAAGGTATCTTGCCTGAATCCTCAAGCTGTGAATGCCAATAGCCTGCTCCTGCGATATCTTCTGGCTGATCCAATGATCCTAAACACACCAATATAATATAGCAATCCATCACCAGACACTAAGTAATATATACACTACGTTGCTCTTCGATACTGACGCAAGGATCACGTCGGTCGAATATAGAGTCACGGGTGCATGTAGCTAAGATACACACGTGCCCTGTCTTCAGTCACCGTATATCTCGCGACAGTAAAATACTAAGGTCACAAGTCACCAACTAATTATGTTTAGTATAATTAATGGTCCTTATTATCCCTATTAAGCATACTTGTCGATGTCCAAGTTTTATTGATGCATTACAAGTCTTTAATAATAATTTCTGCTACAAGGACGTTCACTAAGTTATTGATTACTAACTTATTAGTCATTAAGCAATCTGATTAGGCATACATATATTCATAATTAGGGTTTCCTAATTAACTATCTCGTGTCCACGCCAAACACGACACGACAACACGGTGATAAAACTATTCATGGTACAAAGGGGAAGGAGTCCAACGAGAGTTACCTATTCGAGGAAGAATGTGGGGGGGGGTCTGCTCGTCGCCGTGCACACTCGCCGGTGGTCAGCGGAGCTCCGGTGTCGGCAGCAGATCTCGGCAGCAGCGGTGACAACTGCCGTAGTTGTAGCAGTGGCAACAGCGGCTTTGCAGCGGCAGCAGCGGCTGGCTGGAACGCTGCTGATCGGGGGAAGAGGTGTTGCTGGTCGGTGGACTATGCTGGAGGTGGTGGCGGAGGCTTTGAGCAGTCGGGCGGCTCGGCAAGGATGCTCGGGGTCGGTTGCGGTAGGGTTGATGGCGGCGGCGTGGGTTGCTGATGAACGTGGATGGGAGAGGAGGCCAGGCGGTGCGAATGGGTGGTCCGACGAGTCTGACGTGGGTGGCAGCGGTTGTCCGGTCGAAAACGGGGGGATGGGGGTGCTCGGGTTTATGGGGTTCGGCTAGGGTGTTGGTGATTTAGGGTTTCCAATGAAAGGGAGTATGTATATTTATAGGTGTTGGATCTCGTGGGCTATCCTTGATATTTGGGCTGCCAGGCTTGAGGGAGTGGGGCTGGTCCACATGGAAGTGTGCACATGGCTTGGTTAGGTTCTGTTTGAGGTGAATATGGCCTCAAATTAATTAGATTAATAATAAATGCGCAAGGCAATCATTTACAAATATTACGAAGCTAAGGTGAGACGAAATGACGAGTATCTAAGGTTGCACAAAGGTCATGAGGGTTCATATAATTGTCGCTCCTTAATTCTAATTAAGTTCAAATAAATCCTAGTCTCTCGATTATTTTCAAATTAAACCCTAAATTGGTCGAGGGGGGTTTACACCCTACATCAGTTGTTCGACCAGAGCTGCAGGCACTAACCCGAGCTTAAGAGCTCTGCACCACAGTAAGCCTAAACCTGCAATGCATTAGTGCACTTTCCCATAGCATAGCTGTTATGATGGCTCGATCACCTGATGCAGTGTAAGTGCTGCATCACCTTGTAGTTCCCCTTACCTCCATTGCACACTAATACACCACAACACACAGGACACAGTGCACACCCTCTACCCACTGTCACACTCCAACAGCAACACACAAACTAAACACTACACTACTCTATCATCTACCCATATGAACACACTCCCAACTCCAGGATAAAACCTCTGTGATACCACGCACAACTAAACACATCCTTATCACCAAAGTATAAACAACCCGACACTTACACACTTATACATATATATATATATATATATATATATAGCCACAATTAAGACTTGAAGGTGCACAATACACTCTAATAGTCATTCATCAAACACATTAAGTGCGCCATATGTAATACTCTTGGTACCCATCAAATTAAAGAGTCAAAACCCCCAAATACTCCACAATAATCCCCCCCCATATCAAATACACTAATATATAACTAATGCAACTTGCTACCTTAGAAATGAGAAGTAATTGCACAAAATACCCAAAATATAGCTCTATATCACACGGTATCATACTGTATCGTGATACGGCCTATTCGTATCCAATTGTGGACACGTAACTAGTATCACAACTCCGATCTAAGTCCACTATGACTAAATTAGTGTCATGACACACACTTGATGTGTTAATTTCTTAATTCCCCCAAAATAGACACAAATTATCATGTGGAAATCACCATACACAACCAAATAGCCTAAAATTTGTTCCTATATGTAGTCATAAGCCATGAGAGGGTTCCTAATGGTCAAATGTATGATTTAGAACCTATAATGAAGGTGAATTCAGAATTGTATTTATTGGGAGATAGATTCCCAATAAAATGCTCAAAGGACACGATCCAGATACGATCTTCTTGCCACAAGCTCCTCTTCCTAGTGCTCCTTACTAATCCAAGCTTCAATGCTTCATGCTAGGTGAAATTGAGGGAGAATAAAAATGAATTGATGGTGAATTGATGGAGGGATGGAGTGAATTGGGGATCTAGAGAATTGGAAATCTCAAAATAAATGCAAATGAATATGAGAGAAAGAATGAGCTATATGTGGCCGGCCCCTTATTTTCTTCCTCTCCAAGCAAATGCCAATGTCTAATTTACCCCTAATGGTTAATCATGAGGAATAATTAAACAGGGTATAATGAAAAGTCTCTATATTAATGCAAATTAGTCTTAATCCTCTTAATTAATTAAAGGGAATGGGTCTAATGGACCTAGTCCATGTTGGCTCAAAAAATTGTCATGACAAGTTTAACTGGGTTCACATGTGTCAAGTCTAACTAATAGGCTAGCCCACTATAATAAATAATACAAATCACAAATAATTATTTATTACACTCTAATTAATATTATGATCTATAAAAATAAAATAACTATGCAAAATTACTAAATTATCCCTGATTGGAAAAGTGAGGGTGACATTATATTCTATCCAACTTACAAAAAGTTTATCCTCGAAATTAAAACTAAACCATGATTTAAGAATAAGAGAATGCAATGCGGTAGAAAAAGAGCCAAGTACGAAAAATTGTACTTCGATTCTAGTAAGGATGGAAAAATAGTTTTGGTCGGAATCCTATTAGGATACAGAATCTTAAGGACTATATGATGACATGCTATCTAACTTAGAATTTAGTAAACAGTGCAATTGTCTTATTTAGATTCTATAAGTATTACCTCTCATAAAAATTCTCTTTAAATTTAATATCCTCGTCGTTATAAGATGTAAAATAAAATTGGTTAAGATATACAAGAAATTCTATGTGAAATTATGATGGCCTATTACTTTAAAATTTCCAAGGGGTGATAATTCTTAATTCTTAATATTAGAATAATTCTGATATTTTATACTTCACAGAACATGAGAAATAACTTACTCTAAATCTAAAGGAGGTAAAGTTGCACGATAAAATTTTATCATTGTATGAAGTACATGATTAATGAACTAGATTACAAGAATGGCATATGAGATTAATGAGTTAACCTCAATAAGAAAAGCAAAATAATTGAAAGAAGAAACTTATTTACATAGGGTTAGATTTAAAGGACATAACACCATTTGGAAGACGAATGAACAATTTAGTTATCGCGTGAAATAAGGAGTATCATAATTAGTGTTAAGGGAAATAAGGATTGGAAATAAAAATAAGTACTCATGCTCACACTAGGGAGTATACCTCTCCATCCTAGTTTTCTAAGATTCTGCTTACTAACTATCAAGCAAAAATCTAATTGTTAACTTCTCTTAACTCCTATATGGTATTACTTTTGTACTTACAAAATTCAAGTCCTTTTTTTAGTTTCTTCTTCCCAACATTTTTTTTGCCATTTGATTTCTATCCTCAAAATTTAAATTGATTTTTCAGCCCTTAAAATTTAACTTTTTAAATCTAAACCTCAAATTATAAATTTTAAATCCAACATATCAAAATTTTAAATTTAAATTTAATCATCAAGACACTTTTATCTTCAAAGTCAAATCCATATCCTCAAGCTTCTTATTCTTCATCTTTTTTTCGAATATTATCTCAAATAAATCGTACTTATTCTTCTAAAAATTTTGGAAATCAAAAGCATTTAAATCTCCCAGACTTACTTTACTTGATTGTCTTCTTACCCACCCTCTAAGAGTTTCACCTTCATCATATAATTTTTTTAACTATACTTTAAATTTGACAATACAACGTCTACCCAACTTAGAATCAATCAATCTTTCACACAAGATTATATCTTTAAGGAAAAATTTCTCAAAACAACCAATTGTGTTTGTTAATTATCAAAATTTTTTAATGCATTCATAACTTAAATTATATTCCCTTTAATACATCCTTAATTGCTAAAGTAAGACAACTAACAATGTAATGACCGCTACTACCCATATATCTGAATTACATCAGGTACGAGCGTTCGTATTTCCGAAATAAGAGAAGACGAGAAACAATAATAAGGATTTTAAAAAATATATGACCCAATACAATTATGAGGTTCAAGGCGATGATAGAATTCAAAAGACAGTTATCAAGACAGTTGTGGATTGAGATCCGATTTTGGTCTATTTCTATTCGCAGGCTCGTACCAGTATTGTTACGTAACCGATACGATATTCTCTGACCTGCATGGGCCACCACAAAAATTATGTCATATTTCGGTCCCAAAATACGTAGGACCGGAGTATATGGCAATGGTCAGCTATGTATCAAGTGGACTCCAGCCCAACTTGAATACGTATACGCTGTATATACTAGGATATCATGTCTAATATTGCATATAAAACTATATATCAATCCATATCAGTAATAAATATCAAGAGTGCACAATATGGTTATTGGTCTGTAGCCCACTAGCATATATGCCCGATTATACTCGAAAGAAAATATGAGTCTACAAAATAGGCTATAAAGCATAATAGTAAGTACTGATATAAATACATAATTACGGAGGATACCTGAACATGAAGAGATAATCACCAATAATACATCTACTAGACCAAGCTCAAGATGTATAATGGGCCGGGCCGGCCCGAGGCCCGGTTTGGCCGGATTCGGGTCGGTCCGAGCCCAAACCAGTGCAAAGAGCAGGCTGGTCCAGCCCGGTCGGATTGGCAGCCGACCCAGCTCGGAACCATGAACCGGTCCGCTGTAGACCGGCCGAATCGGTCTGGGTCAGGGCCGGTTCACGGTCGGGTCGGGCCAGGTCAGACCGATTTTTTTTTTAATTTTTTTTACTTTTATTTATATATATAATCTATATGATATAACTTATATGTTAATAAATTTAAGTTAAAATTTATAGGTTTTTAGTTACTAAGTTGATTTTGTATAATTTAAAATTTAAAAGTTATTTATTAGAATATTTTTTTGTATAATTTATGTAAAAATTTATATAAACATTAAGTAAGAAAAAATTACTTGATTTCTTTATATCAATATTTATATACCTTTAAGTATAAATTAAAATCTAAATATTTATAAGTTAAAAAAATTTGATTTTTTTTGAATTACTTATAAAAAAAATGTATAAATCTTTCTTTTTTTGAATTTAAATTTAAATTTATAACTTTAAATTTAAATAAGTTATTTATATAGACATAAAGAAGTTAAATGTAAACAACTAAGAACATTAAGTAAGAAAAAGTTGAATTTCTTTAATTAATGGCAATAAAATTATAAATGTATTATAACATTAAGTAACAAAAAATAGAAACTTATAAATGATACTTTATTTGCGTAAAGCTTGTAAAAAACTGTACAAGTCTTTTAAAAAAAATTGTCTCTGTCGTCCATCTTTTATTGAAGTTTATTACTCAGCTCCTCCTACAGTAGCGTCATCAATAGTAAGAGATTGAAAGTTCAGCTCTGAGATATCGACACTTTCATCTCTTGAGTCTTGAGTTCTTTTTTCAGCATGAGTCCAATCATGAACGTAGACACATGCTTCTAAAATATGTGGCAGCAATCGACTTCTCTTCATTCTTAGAATCCTTGAACCTGCACTAAAACAATATTTTGATGCTACCATGGACATCGGGACCATATGAATATCACATGTTATAGAAGATAGTACAGGATACGTTTTTTCGTGTCTTTTCCACCATTCTAAAATTGAATAATAAGATAAAGAGTCATCTTCATCTTCTTCATAAGGATTTAGATATAAGGACAATTTTTGAGTGGGTTGGGAAGAATTTTTTTGTTTCTTTCTTTGTAGTACACTTTTAGCATATGATAATTTAGACAAAAAACCAGAGCTACTACCTTGAACGGTTGTACCGGGTCGAGTGGATAAAACTCTTTCTTCATATAAAATAATTAAGCTATCTAAAACATCATTAATTTCTTCTTTCAAGCTACATATGTCAACTCTCATATTTTCTTCAAATTCGTCTAATAAAATAAATACATCATCTAATTTAATCTTGGGATCATAGTGGGTTGGAAGAATTTTTTTTGTTTCTTCCTTTGCAGTACACTTTTAGCATATGATAATTTAGACATAAAACCAGAGCTACTACCTTGAACGGTTGTACCGGGTCGGGTGGATACAACTCTTTCTTCATATAAAGAAATTAAACTATCTAAAAAATCCTTAATTTTACTTAGCTACCTACTTAAACTCTCATATTTTCTTCAAATTCATGTAATAAAATAAATACACCATCTAATTTAATCTTGGGATCAAAAATCGAAGCCAAACAATATAGAAGATGTATATTACCCCAATATTTTTTTAAATTTGGCTTCCATTTTGGAAACCACATAATCAAAACGATATTTCTATATCTAGAAAATAAATGAGATATGTTAAGAATTTATGATAAAGCTAAAGGAGAAGTTGGATAATAAACTCCAGATAGAATACATGTAACATTGTAAAATAATTCTAAAAATTCAAAATAGAAGTAGAAATTAACCAATCATTCTCAGTTACTTGATAATCAAAACTAGGATTAACATTACAATAATGTGTAATAATATCTTCAAACTTCGTAGAAGATTTCAACATTAAATAAGTAGAATTACACCTATGTGGTGCATCCTTAACAAATCGCCTAAAAGTAATACTATATTGTGTACATAAAATTTTAAAAGTTTGTTGTCTACTTGCAGAAGTGTTCAAACTTTGTAAACATAATCTAACATTTTCTAAATTTACTTGAAAGAATTAAAAACATTCTTGTACAATCAAATTAATAATATGACAAGCACATCTAATATGAAAAAGTCTACCTTCTAACATAGGAATAAATTATGTTTTTAAAACATTAATAAAAGTGTTATTACTAGCATTATCAAAAGAAATTGAAAATAGTTTATTGTGAATATCATATTTATGCACAAATTGTATTATAGCACCACCGATTACAGTACCGATATGTGGAAATTCTAAAGGTCTTAGACAAATGAAACATTTTTGTAGCATCCATCTTAGATCTATATAATGTGTCGTGATACAAATATAAGCATAATTTTGCTTAGTAGTCCATATATCAGAAGTTAGAGTTAATTTACTAACATGCATAAAACTTTTTTTTAAAGCAGCCTTATCTTTTTGAAAAAAAATCAGAGGCCCTTCTCTAGCAGAAGATCTATAAACTTTAGTAAAACAAGGATTAAGTATTACTTGCATAATTATAATAGAAATTACTCTCACCAAATATAAATATCACAAATAATATATCTTGCTAACTCAGTCTTGTTACGAGCATCAGAATAAGTAAAGTTATATATAGAAGATACTTGACCACCGATACTTAGCTGTGTTTGTCTAGACTTCAGTGTATCTTTGCCATAGCAACTTTCATAGTGCCTTTTTGAAGTGTCCATGTCATTATTATTTTCTTACATTTCTTACATTCTGCAGTCTTAGGTATTAATTTTTGATCTTTTGGATCTAAAATTGGTGCGCCCTCACTATCAGTAACAATATTTTTGTAAAATAATTCCATAAAAAAGATTTTTTTTTCTATTGTCAATATTTGTAGTCGTAGTCATACTTTTAACCTCATGTGTCGGTGGCGCAGAATCAGAAATAGGATTATTTTCAAACATATTATTCTAATAATCATAAATTTCAAAAGGGTGGTTTGAACCTTGTCCATCCATATTAAAAAAAATTCAAAAAAAATTAGAGCAAAATTAATTACTTCTCTACCAAGAGAGAGAGAGAGAGGGAGAGAGAGAGAGAGAAGAAATAAAAATCCTAAATTAGAAAATAAAATAAAATAACTATTCTGTAATATTAAAGTTACTCATCTTGACTGCATATAATGAGTCAGACTCTACCCAAAGGTTCCGAATGCCCATTCGCGAAGCCATCTCCACTGTATGGCAGATTGCATAAAGTTTCACCTTCCAAATCTCTCTCCACTCAACCGTCTTCTAGAAAGCCCAAAGAGGATGGCCGATTCCCTTGTTATCGCAACCGCAGCAGCCTCTATTGTTACTGAACTGTCTGTGTTCACTTTGATTTCCTGAGGGTTCGAAGAAGAGTCAGATTCAGCCATATATGGCTGAGCAGGGTGACCATGCACTCCCCAAAACTTAGTGCAAAAAGAGTCAATAACTGAGAATTGAATGGAGTTTTCCCGTATTTCGACCGGAGAATCTAACATAGACATTACTGTCGAGATTCTGACAAAAAAAATAAGACATTCCATGCCCTCGGAGAGCGCTTTCTCGTGCAAAGTCACTGACATATCCTGTGTCTTTTTCGGACCCGGATCGAAACGACTTTCCTGCTTGGAAATAAGGGCCCCTTTTTGTCTTAAAGAATCTCTGACCGCGCAGAATCTCCATAGCCAATTTGGAAAATTGGATTCTCAAATCAGAGGCTGCTTTTGGTACTAATCTTATTTCACACGATCCAGGAACTTCCATAACGTTGCGTGATTTGGTTTGAGCAACGGATCCTGACGTGATACATCTTAGTAATGAAAATGGAGTGGAAACATCATTATGAGTGTCACGCCCCAGTCCCAAAATGCCGAGGGACGGGAGACGTGAGCAATGGCCAGCAGCACGCACTGATGGACAATCCAATTTAATGGATCCATTAGGGAATGCTTAAGCTGTAGTCTAACAGGAAATAGAGCAATGATACAGGTCACAGACTAATCTATTCTCATCCACAACAGATAAACATAGAGTAACTGCCAGAAATAATGCAATAGAATAAATAAGCAAATCTCAATAAATATCTCGGGAAACAATCCGAGAATATGTCTGGTACAACAGATGCAAATGGACAAGAAATAATCAACTGGAAATAGAAATAAATGACTACATACGGCCAATGCTCAGGAGAAGTCTTCTGGTGCGAGCTCGTCTTCAGGTCCTGGTACAGCTCCTAGAAGTGCTCTGGTACGGGGTATCTCTGGATGGATCTCTTCAGCTATACCTGGGGACATAGTCCATTCCAGGTCCTCAGGGGAAATAATAAGGTACAGATAATACAAGCCAAAATATAAGCAGTGCAGCAATAAATGAACAGCAGGGTAAACTATGTAACCAGCTAAGTGATAAATGCAAGTTGAGAGCATCACTAGAACTCAGGCTGAGCCACTACCAGCTCTGTGTCGGGGAGCCGGTAGCAGTAATAACACGTAAAGGGTCTAGCTCTGCTGGAGAGTCTACGACCTCACACTAATAGTATATATATATGAAAACAGCCTGTAGCCTGTGTGTCTCTCCCCACCCAATGTAATCACACGTCTCATGTCCATGACACGCAAGATCATAACTAATGCAGCAGTCATATAGTATCTAGGAACAAACTATCTATGTCACAACCTGTATCCTATACAGAATCATCGAGAATATCTCAAGAGGATTCTGTCTCATGAATAGTGTCAAGTGTCCTGGGTTCAGGTGTACTTGATAGGACAAGTACCAAGAGTAAGGGTATCGAATATCCATCTCTAAATAACGTACCCAACACCGCGTACGGTATTGGCACCCGACTATGATCGGACACTAGGTACGTCACACGTTTCCTAGGTTAAGCAGTTAAAACAAGTTTACATTTAAATCGACAAGAAATCAAGTAAAATACTATGTCAAGAATTACTGAGAATTGGCAAGCTTTACTTGCCCACTGATGCAAAATATAACCAAGAAATATATAACCAGCTGCAGGGTTTGGCAAGCTTTACTTGCCCACTGATGTATAACTAAGTCCAGGAAATAGGTAGCAAAGCTGCAAGTTTTGGCAAGGTACACTTGCCTGTGGTTCCGGCTCTGTTTGCAGTTCTGACTTCGACGGAAATTGCAGGAGGTACTCCGGTTGCTGAAACAAACATCACCATCAGATCCAGAAAATATCAATCAGCTAGAAATGCCTGTCCTTGAGTCCAATTTGGAGACAAGGGCAAAAATGGTAATTTCGGGTCAAAACGGGGTCCACATGCGGGCCCGCTTTGCACCAAAAAATGTGTCAGGGTCAAAGGTCTCCAAATTCACCAAACTTAGTGTCAACAGGTCAGGAACGATGATACGAACCCAACGGAACTTCAAGAATTGGATTCCGATGAGCCGATCACAAAATCGCCCGTCGAGCGGGGCCTGTGGGGCCCACGACACGCGATTTCGTAAACGTTCTCAGAATTGAACCAAACTTGACCCACAGGACCAGCGTATTGCTATGAGTCCGATGGCGCAAGTTTCGTCTCGATCCGACGTGTGTACACAAAGTTAGGACGCGTTCCAGAAAGTACGGATACGCGTTGATCCCGGTGTGCACGCACACCCGAATCGACTTCTGCGAAATCCCACACGTCCGTATCAACGACGCGCACGTATCTGTGAAGATCGCGCGCGACCAAGTCGTCCCGTTTGGCGGGGCGTACTCGGTTCCGGGGTAAAACAGGGTCTGATTTTTTCCTGTTTTTGGATCGCGGTGTGCGATCACCACAGGACGCGATGCCCCGAGCGGTTTGTCCGGGCATCGAGAGGGTCATACAGGCTTCGCAACGCAATTTGCGGAATCGAAAACGGAGCTACGAGCAAAAAGTTACAAGTACCTGAAGGGGACCCAAAAACCGGGGTCTGGATCGTGTCCGACACGTGTCCGACACGTGTCGGATACCGGGCCAAAATTAGGGTTAGGGTTTGGGGATTCCTCGCCGGAGCTGGGCGGAGGGCAGCCGGGCTGAGGCGGAGGGGGCCGGGGCTGCTGCGGCGGAGGGCGGCGCGGCGCTCGGGCGGAGGCGGCGGCGCGGGGGCGGCCGGAGGCGTTGCCGTGGCCGCTGTTGCTGCTGTTGCTGCGGCTGGGTGCTGCCGGGGAGGCCGCCGGAGGGGGAAGGAGAAGGAGGCGGCGGAGCTGGGGGTCTGCACAGCGGGGCTGGCGGCGCTGCGGTGGCGGTCCGGTGGCATCGACGGGGAGGGAAGCGGTGGCTGAGGGGGTTTTTATAGAGAGGAGCGAGGGAGGGGTGGCGCCGGGCAAGGCGGAGTGGCCGGTGGGGTCAGGCGCAGCGGGCGGAGGTCGTGGGCGAGGTGGCCGGAGGATGCGGCGGGCGGCGCGGCGCCGGACGCGCCGGTGGATGCGGGAAGAGGGGGGACTCGGTCGACTGGGGGTGCGGGCGGGTAGCGGGTCGGGCGGCGGATCCGAGTTGGACGGACCCGCCCGACCCGATAGCAGAGGCTGGGCTGCTGAGCTCGGCCCACTGGGCCGGGTCGGGCCACGGGAATGGGCCGGGCTGGGTATTATATTAAAACAATAATAATAATAGTAATAATAATAAATAATTAATAAATAAATAAATAATTAAAATACTTTTTAGGCATTTAAAAATAGGTCTGAGACCCAATAAATTCCAGAAAATTGCCCTAAGTCTAGTTTTTCATTTTACACCCAAAAATATTATTTTCATAATATTTTAATATTGTTTAATATCAATTAAAAATTATTTAATAATTAAAACCTTGTTTTTAAATTACAGAAAATTCCCAGAAAATTCCTGAAAATTATGAAAATTCCAAGTTTGAAAATTTTAAAAAATCAGGGGGTTTACAATAAGATTGGACAAATTTTTTTTAGAATGAGCACTGTGAACTATCCGCTTCAAAAAGGATAGTTGATCGAACCGAAACCAACGTAAAGTCAACGACTAAATAACGGAGTAACTTCGTCATGCGGTATTTCCTTAGTGATTCTTTCAGGGTGTTTTGGCTCGCAATAAAGCTAGGGTCCTGATCGGGCAAGACGTAGTCCTATCTATCTACCTCTCCAGACACAATATCTTGAGTACCTATGATGGTGACTACATCTGCTGGCATGTGATGTTTGGACATAGAACCGAGTCCTTGTGAATGGGCAAAACCAGGTGCTCTTATTTTACGATGGTAGGGATGATTGCTTCCATTACTGACAAGAAAGACTCCAAATTCTCCTTTAGGTGCTTCAACTGCGGTATAGGTAGAAGGAGCTGGTACGGAAAAACCTTCTGTATAAGGTTCGAAATGGTGAATTGAGGTAGAGTAGAGCGAGGTTTTTCATATAAATGGATAGACGACCTGATGCCCCGTGTACTAGTTAGTTGGCAGAGGCAGATTCGAAACTACAACTACCTAGTAGGCTTCGCTTCCGTGGTAGGCTCTCCAGATTTGAAAGTTCGGACCTACCACCCCATAGTCGAGTCTTTTTCCCTATCTAAGCTATATCAACAAGGTAATGTCAATGAAACTCATCCGCTTGTAAATTCATGGTGTAATACTCACTCGTAAATGGAAAAAATGATTGGTGTAATAATTTTTCACTGATCAGGTGTGATCAGTCTCATCCGTGTAAGAATTAGGAATTCCTCTTCCAACCCATCCCGAAATGGGCGTTATGGCAAAGAACAAGAAGAAAAAGAAAGAAGAAATTTGTTCAATAGTCACAAATGGTGCCTCCACAGGTTGACATCCGATCCAACCTAGTAACAAGCGATCCTCCAAAAGCAACCAAAATATTCCTTGGTGAATCGGGCGAAAACTTGAACTACGCACATACATACTTTTAAAAAAGGGTAAAGCCAACAGAGATATAAAAACTGGTGCTATTGCGGCCACACCTCCCGATTTGTCAGGTATACTGCGAAGAATGGCATGGATCGGTAGGAAATACCATTCCGGCACAATATGAGGCAGGGTGGGCATCGGATTAGCAGGTATATAATTGTCGAGATGCCCCAAAACATTAGGAGCATAAAAAATCCAAATGGAAAAAAAGATAGCAAAAGCTACCCGACCTACTAGATCCTTTACATAAAAATAAGGGTAAGAAGCAATTTTTTCCATCTCTGAATGTACACCCAATGGATTATTTGATCCATATTGATGCAATGCGGCCAGATGAAGAGACTGACGCCTACTAAAATAAGGGGGAGTAAATGATGGAGACTAAAAAAAATGATTTAAGGTGGCATTGTCCACAGAGAAACCACCCCAAAGCCAAGTCACTATGGTATCTCCTACTACAGGTATGGCGCTACCTAAGCTTGTAATTACTGTAGCTCCCCAAAAGCTCATCTGACCCCAAGGTGGTACGTATCCTATAAAAGCTGTAACAATCATTAATAGGAATATAACAACTCCGAGACACCAAACTAATTCCCTAGGACTGCTATAACTCGCATGATATAGACCACGAAAAATATGAAGGTGAACCACAATGAGAAACATACTTGCCCCATTAGCATGCATATAACGGAGCAACCAGCCCCCTTCAACATCTCTCATAACATATTCTACGATGTTGAAAGCTAGATCCACATGAGGTGTGTGATGCATAGCTAAAAAAATGCCAGACACTATCTGAATGACTAAACAAATACCAGCTAACGGACCGAACCCCCCACCAATAACTAAGATTGCTCGGGGTTGGGTAATCTATCAAATGTTGGTTAAGTGTGGAGGATATAAGTTGTTTAAGAAGAAAGAATCATTGGTTCCTTATAGTCATTTCTCTTTTCTATCGTGACAACTCCTCTTCCCCCTTATTTACCCCCTTGCCTTGATGGAAATTGGCTTCGCTACGCCCTGAATAATCATTGAGAAGATTCATCCCATTTTGGCGAGAGGGAGGCAGTAAATCACCTGGGCTACGGATTTGTCGATTGGTTTATTCTCGAAATTCATTCGGGAAAAAAAAATTGTCGATTTTTTATGGGCGCTAGCACGAACGACTAGTCATTAAGAAACCCATGAAAGAAAAGGGATTACATCGCCTTTCATGAATCCGTTTTGCCTGCGTGCAAACTACCTACCCCTTTTCAAAAGAACGTCGATTTCAATCTCAACAAAGAAAGAACGAAAATGAAAGCAACATTGCTTGTTGTCCTATTACTCTTTATTTTTGCCTGCCTCGTGGAGCTTTGGAAAGGAGAGAATTTTCAGAAAGTCACTCTCGAAAACTCTTATTGGACGAGAGAGAGTCAATATGATATTGACGTTGATTCTACCAACGAAACGAAGAACTTTTTTGTCTTTTTCATTCAGAACCCTATTAGTAAGCGGGCTCACACCCAGACTCTGACTTCAATGGCCTCAGCACTATGGCGTGAACATGAACAAGAGTTCTCTTACATAATTGATTTATAATAGTGGTCGATCCCTCGTTCGTTACTTTCGATGTTGTTCACGCGATGATCTTCTATCTTTCCAAGAGCACTGTACTACCCTGTACGTAGTCTATGTCTGGGGAGACAAGTGCGGTAGAGTGGTCCCCCACTTCGATTCCTGTCCCATTAGCATCTCCGATCCAAGAGTTGGGATGACTCCATTAGGTCTTTTCGGTCCAGAGCCGGACGGTAATGGACCTACAACCCTTGCTTGTGGACCAGCTGCAGAGCTAACCTTTGTTCTATTGGTTTAATGGTTGCTACCAAGACGATTTCTTTATGCCCATCAAAGAACCTCGAGATGCTAATCCGCGAAAAACGATACGAGAAATGCGAAAGAACTCAACTACGGAACGAGGGCGACCCGTGGAATACATCGGTTTCTTACTCGTGCAAATGAACTATTTCTTGGCAACTTGGACAAATTATAACGATGTTTGTCCCGCATATCAAACGGAAGATCGGGATCTTTACTAAAGGCTTTATAAAGCTTTCGTCTCAATTCATATTTAGCCGCGAGCAATCGACGTTTGTGATCTCGTATATTTAACTTATCCGACATCTATCTTACTTAGTTTCCCCCTCATCTTTTAGCAAAAAGCCGCTCCACGGTGGTAAAGTCTGATCTTTTGTGTTGGAAAGACATTGAGGTGGCCCTGTCTTTCATGCACTTTCTCAGAGATATGGTGATGAGTAAGAAGAGTGTGACTCCTTATGTGAAGTCTGAAGAGCAGCTTGGTGATGTGTTCACATTTCAATTCACTTCGATTATTCAGGCCTCACATCGACATGGGAACAGAGCTGAAAGCAAGATGTCCAGTAACAGATGCTGACATCAAGCATTCCATCGATCAAAGACCCATGCTTGGGAAGTATCTCCTGTCTTTCTCTTACCTAGATATGGAAAAAGACTGAAAACAAGCAGCTCGTGGAACATCTCCCACTTGCCCTGCTTTTCTCAATCTTCTATCTCGGACTACGTCATGATCGAACAGCCAAGCAATGTATTTCACTCCTAGCGGTAGGAAGAGAGGTTCAGCGCAACATGTCCACAGGTTTATCCCTTGTTTCGGATAAGCACTGAAAGAGATCTAAAAGCAAACATTCTATTGATTGAGCACCCATTCCTGTGTTTGATGATGATCCAACCTGCTATCTTAATACATGGGATTTCCATTTAGATCTTGTTTCTCGGGGCACACAAAGTGACCACTTTGTCCAGGCCCTACAATTTCTTCTAGGATAGAAATAGTATGATTCTTCTCTGACATTGTCGTTTGATAGGATAGCACTTTTCGAATAAAATAGGAATAGGAGATAAAATCAAAGCTTCTGATGAGCTGGAGTCGATTATTTCCAAGATCTAATTCTTATTTTTTATTATGCCATGGAAACGCCTTACAATCTTCCGTTTTACGCTTAGGCTTAAGCGAAGAAATGTTCTTGTTGGATGCCGGACTTGGTACCCCCAAAATGTGTATGCAAGATGAGCTTACAGGAGTTCCAATGAAGCGAGCCACCATGTTTGAATAAGGTTGGATTCCTGAATGTAGTTTTGATGTTGAAAGTCAGTCTTCAGTTATCGTCTTCTACTTTCGCACTTTAATAGCTAAAGGCTGATAAATCACTGGCAATAAATAGTGCGTCACTTTCCTCTTTGTCCACCTTCTTCTTCCTAAGACCCTTCTCTCAAAGAAGTTCCTTCTTTCATGCTTGCTTAGCTTTCCGCTGCTGCTTTTGAAGAGCTAACTGTCTCATATCTTAACAAGGCTTCTCTTGGGAGAATGACTTCCTTTCAAGGCGCGTAGTGTTAAGCCCTCCATATATCCTCGTAACGTCGAGTCTTTCAGTTGGAAATGGCGTTAGCTTCTAATAACGAAAATCATTCTCATTATAATAAATTCTTATATAATATTCATTCTCATTCTAATAAATAGAATGAGAATTCTCTCCCTCTTTCACTTCTTAGATAAAAAAGAAAAGAAGCTGGTGTGGTAGTATTTGTATTGGAGGAATTGGCGTGGACACAACTCCCTTATCGAGGGAGATTGTGCTTAACGCTCTAACCGTCATCTTAGGACTCGTCAGATTGTAACGCCCCGCTCCGCGCCGGCGTTATGTATCAAGGTGAGTGGGCAGAACTTCGTTCTCTGATTCTTGCACGCCTTAATAATAACCTGAGTTTTTGCTTGCAATGTTTTCTTAAGAGAATGATAGAACCTGCCTTGCATGTTAATGAACGAACTCACCTAGCTTGTCTTTGAAACAATGCCTGCTTAACGAGAATCCTGAATCGCCTTCTTAGAGTGCATGAATATGTTCACTATCGTCTATGCTTCGAGAGAACCATACTGTGCCTGAACGTGTTCAAGTGATAAGTCGGATTGCCCCGCAACAATGAGTGTATTCTGATGGTTTGTCTCGTCTGCATACTAGAGTTTATTTGATAGTGTTCCATGCATTCGCACGCGGTCGGACAATGGCTATTGGTGGAGAGCTGAACTGCATGTGTCACGGCTGCTACCATGATAGTGCAAAGCAACCATGAGTCACAGCTGCCTCTAGCATCAGATAAAGAGTCATTGGTATGCTGTTCCACCAGCTGCCGATCCTGAGATACTCGGGGACTGCCCTGCATATAGCTAAGTCATTGTGTTGGCTTGGATAGTGACTGCCCCTAAGAATGTGCATCGTGTGTCTAGCTATGCATCTGACCCTCGAGTCGCACGAGACACGCTACACACACCCTGAAACATGAACGGTTTGCTTGCTTGCATATTCAATTATGAAACTCTGTTTCCAAACATGTTTCTAAACAAGTAAATTGACTCTGCTAGAACTGCATGAAACGAACCTAGGTAAAACTAGTAAGATCACTAGTAATGTAATGTTTTATAACATGATTACTTAGTGCCTGTTTGAGTGAATGCTTGTTTCTGTTCAGTTGATTTATCTCACCAGTACTTGTATAAAGTGCTGACCCACCAACAGTTTACTTGTTCGCAGGTACTGGATCGTCCGAGGGAGCGATAGGCGTGCCACACTCCCGAAGACCCGGAATCCTGGTTTCGATTGTTGCCCCGAGAATGCTATCGTATAAGGGGGCATAATGTATGGAACGAACGTGTGCCTTTGCTAAAGGAAACCCAAGTTGCCTCGATTGTCCCGAATACTCAGTTGGCTAATGCATTGCATTGCAACAAGTCCCTTTCCGCTGCTTACTCGATTGATGCGATGATAGCCAACTATCAACTTAAACGATTGGCCTTGCACGGGCGCAACCCCAGGCCCGTGCGGCATCACGTCCCCCGAAAGCTCGAACGGGCCATTCGCTTGGCTCCTTTCCTCCCTCGCACCCGCGGGACGGGCGCGGTGATTCGCGTCCGGCGCGCCGAGGCACGGTGATACGTGTCCGGTTCGTTAATTCCCGGCCGCACGGGCGCAGGGCAGGGCTGAGCGGCGGTCCGGGCGGGACCGGGGCGTGACACAGATGACGAAGACCAGATAACATAAGACGCATAATAGTCTATTCAAAGCCAATGTTCTGACCTTCGTCGCCTGAGGAAAATGGTTCTTTCCGTAACCTTAACGAGGACTCTGTCATCTGTGACATAGTTGAAGGCACGTGCAAGGATACAATGGACATCCAAACGGCGTATCCTCGAGGATCTATCTTTTCATAGAAGGCGAGCGAAGATGCACGCACCTTCGCATATTTCAACATTGAACATGTGCCAAGGAGACAGAACACAAAGGCAGATGCCCTAGCCAGTCTCGCAGCTCTCTGTCTTTACCAGAAGGAGAATCCATGATGGTTACGGTCTATGAGAAAAGAATCCTGCCACCACTCAACACCTATGATGTAGGCTAAACAACTAACAAAGCAAGCATTGAAGGACGCTCACCGAGTCCTTCTATCAAAGGAAGATCTCGCAGACTTCGTATGTCCATCCTCTACTCAGCCATTTTGGGTTAAGAAGATGTTCAATGCAAGTGCTGTGGAATGGAGATAAAAGATAGGACAGAGAAGGAGAAAGAGTGAAGTTCTGGTCTTTCTACTAGGTCCTCCTTTCGAGCCTTCAGATCAACTCGTTGGGAACAAAAGTTATGGTTCTATTCGAGCTCTATCTCCCTCTACCGCTGGCTTTGCCTCAAAGCCGGTGGAAGGTTCAAAGCAAGAAACTCAGCTTTCTTAACCTTCTCCATCTGCTGGTCTAAAGCACCCCGAGAGGCCGCTAAGGACCTGTAATCAAGTCTTTCTGTTGCCACCAATCTATCTGTCTATTCCATTTAGCTAACCGGCTCATAAGCAGAAAACCTAAAAAAAGAAGAACCAATTCTTTCACATCCAAGCCAATAGCAGCTCGTCGGATCTCCCTCTCCTTCTTATGCTTCTCTTCAAATGTAATCGTAAGAAACTGTGTTGAGAGGGAATAAGTTGGACTCCAGTAATTGCTTTGCTTCTAAACTTTGTAATTGTCTTGTTTCTAAACTTTGTAAGAGAGGGAAAAAAATTTGTAAGAGGGAAGAAATTAGGTTATATTTATTTTTCATGAATTATGGCCTATTTATAGGAATATTTTGTAATACCCCGTTCCGTTCTAGCGGACTGCCGACTCATTCGACAAAAGTGCAACTGTCCCGACCCGCTTTGCCTCAAACGAGAAGCAAAGGATATCCAGACTTGTCCCTACAGGAACCCGGCTAAGACTTTCAGAGGCTCGCTTGACGTATCGCTCTACCGAGGAGAATCATCGCTAAGGTGGGTGGCTACGGTGAACTTGTTTTTGCTTAGCCAGCACACATAAAATCTGAAAATGTTTTATGCTAGTCGCTAGGTGATTCACCCCCTGCATGCTAATAAATCCAACGCACCTAGCTAAGGGAATAATCCCAACTCGTATTGTTTATGCTAGAACATGGAAATTGAAATACTGCTTGTATTCAGACCCGCGTATGCTATGTCCCTAACGGTTTCATCTCTCAGCTTACCTTCGGGTCCGAGCAAACGTGTTTACTTATGTTCCTTAAAAACGCATGCTTGCCTGCTAACGAATGTCTAACATTATTATATTGTGCAATGTTTAAGCTCAATCCTGAATGCATGAATGGAACGTAGATGCAATATAAATGAATCATGCAATACTGCTTGTCTTGTACTCACGTAGCCTCCGGACGATAACTCACGTAGCCTCTGGGCGATAAATCACGTAGCCTTCGGGCGATAATCACGTAGCCTACGGGCGATAATCACGTAGCCTTCGGGCGAATGACTGTTATTGTTCGATCACGGACAACTTGTGCACAAGGTATAGTTCCTGCGGGCGGCTGCTGGGGCACTGGCACCGTTCCGGCTCCGGACGGAACTCACGTTTAGTCTCACATAATTGGACGGGTGGTATGCGGTGCCTCTCGTATTTGCACATAGCAAACCATCTTCGTCATAGACTAGTCCTTTATGGCTATCAAGCCAGTGATCATCAAGTATATTTGAACCTGTTGCATACTAACTTGTGTCTTCGTGGCAGGGAAGGCATGGTAAGTTATGCAGGTGATTCTAATAGTCAGGTAAAAGACACCGAACGGTGTCAAGTATATTTCAAGTAAATCATTGTATGCAACACACCTGATACTCCTGTAAATCGTATACTTGTAACGTGATCTTGCCCAAAACATCGTGTTTGCATATGATATACCTCCTGAATGTTTATACTTGCCCGTGCTTGAATTAATAATGTTTGCCTTGGACAGGGAAGGTAAAATGGTAAGTCTCGTCGTGTTTCCTCTAACATCGCACGACGCACTGCCACACGAACTAGGCTATTCAATATTTGCATGAAACTGATCATAAGGCAACTAGAAAGACAACTTAATAGTTGGTGCACGGAACTTATATTACGTGTTTGGATTTGTCGAGCGGGCGAGTAGCTTCCCCACCAGTGCATTCAATGTACTGATAATCCACCAGTTTGTATGCAGGGTACGGGAAAACCTTGTTCGGTGCGGATGCCTCCTACGTGCGTGCTTAGGCGTGGAGATCACTCCGTAGCAACGGTGCGTCCGGAACAGAAGCACATATACAAGACATAATGTTGGAACATAGCCCGAACTTGCCTGAACATCGCCTGTACAATCATTCCACAATTGTAGCCACTTGGCACGCTTTACTGTTTCAGAGAGAGAGGCTTGAGCGACTTGTAATCTCGGCTATACGCCGCCTGTAACACATGTTTATATCAATAAAAAGAGCTTGCTTTACTTCAACTTGTGTTTCAATGCTTCCGCTATATTGTCAACTCAGTGAACCTGTTACCAAATCGCTATGCGTTTATGACTCCGCTGCACTCGGACAATATGTGCGACTCTATGGCTTAGAACTCTTACCGCCAGCCAATGAACATTGCCTTGCACGGGCGTGGCTCACGTTCGTGCGGCATCACGCCCGGATGGGTTAAGCGATCGTTCCGCGGGAGCGCTGGCGAGGGTGATTCCCGCCTAGCGGGAACGGCCGATTTGCCTGCGGAAGATCGGGACGTGACATGTTTTGGGGCAAAATGATCCTAAATACCCTAAAAAAAGAGTTATTATAATGGGTATTTTGGTTGTTTTTAGCAAATGACCAAAATATCCTAAAACGGTTAAAAATATCCCAAAACAGTCAAAAATATGCCCCTAACATGGGAGTATTTTGGTAAAAATACCCCTAAGGGTTATATTCTAAAATAATAATAATAATTAAAAATTAGCCAAACCGGGCCTGTCTGGGTCGTCCGAATTATATCAGGCCCGAACGGGCAGATAGAGGGCCGGGTCGGGCTCGCGGGTCGGATCCTCCGACCCAGCCCGGACCCGGGGGGGAGTAGGCTGGACCAGGCCGATCCGTTGACCGGGTCCAGGCCGTCCGGGACCAATTTTGACCGGGTCGGGCCCGGACAGGGTTCCGGGCCGCCCGCCCATTCAAACACATTGAGACCAAGCCACGCAAAATCTGCTCAACTAACCTGGAAAAGAATTAGGTCCTCAGAGGGACGTACCAAGATACATAGAAGCATGACACAATAAATACTACAATACACATCCATATGGTCTCCTAATCGTTCTATGTGATACATGCACTTTTGAGAACAACTTTCCTACGAAGGGGCTATCTGGCTAAAAATGTGATCGGCATAATTTCCGCTTGGGAACCAGGGGCCAAACGTGCATAACATCCATTGAATGTCAGAGGCCATATGCAAATAATATAAGGGTCATATCACCACGCATCTACGGCTGAGTGTATGGGTTACAAAAAAAAGTGCAAAGTAGCCCCTTATGCCTACTAATTTTCCTCCCCATCCCATACTCCTATCCATGTCGTATCCATAACACAATACCTCTAAATAACTGCCAAGTCTTCTAGCATGCATTTCTATTATAAGTTATATCCTATCACACGTCATACGTATCGATGATCAGTCAATACGCAATTTCTTGTTCTACATGAGACTCATACTCGTGGTACACATGTGTTATAGCTAAATGAAACATAAAGATGCCTCAAAATCATGGGGTGCTCTCTTAACTCTAAGTCAACATGCATAGTAAAATCAAAAGACAAGTAAACGACGCATTCAATCGTCGCACCCAAGTCCTTCTTGGACGCGTGGTTTAATAACAAATATAACTAAAAAATAAATAATAAAAATGAAACATGCTGAAATGAATGTAAATAAGCAGTAATCGTGGCAATATATACTTGTCTGGTAGTGATTTGGTATTGAGTCGACGCCTAGACGGTAGACACAACGAACAAAAAAATGCGAAAGCTGAACACATTTCTCTGGATGCTGAAATAGACATCATCAAAGTTTTCGAAATGAATAAGATAGTCAGAAAAGCCTACCCACTAGTCCAATTTGGACACATGGACAAAAACGATAATTTGGGGTCAAAGCGGGATCCGCTTCTAGTCCACTTGTACCAAAAATGTATCTGAACTAAAAGTCTATAAATTCATCATATTATATGTCAAACAAAGTCTAAACGACGATACGAACTCAGCGGCATATCCAGATTTGGATTTCGATGAGCCGATCACAAAATCACTCATCGAATTGGATCCTAGGACCTGCGAAACGGCGATCATGTCGACTGTCTCGGAATCGAACGAAACTTGGGTCACAGGATAAGGCAGATGCTGTGAATCCAGTGGCGCAAGTTTCATCATGATCCGATAAACGAGTACAAAGAAATTAGGAAATTTATAAAAGTACCAATACAGGGACTTTCGACGGATACATGTCAAATTCATCGCGACCAATTCGAATTCCATCAAAGCCCACACGTTGGTGAATACTATACGTTCCTTTCGGTATAATCGGTACATGACGAGGCAGTCTGTTTTGTCGGGACGGACTCTGTATCAATTTTTTTTTAATGTTTTACAAAATATATTTTCATATTTTTCAATCTAAGTTTGTATTGATATTTTCTTTGAATTAACCTAAACTAATTATGGGTTTCTATTGCTGGTTATATATACTTTACATTTGAAAAAAAAAACCATATTTTGTTGAATAAATTGGAAGAAAATTGCCTTCCTAAAGGGGCGTTTGAACTGATTTGGTCTATTTTAAATATTCAGAAATCTAAGTTTTTCTTGAGTTTTTGATCCCGATTATTACAGAAATTACTACGAATTTATATAAAGTAATTAATAGGGTTTGAAGGGGGTTAAGTTGTGGTGGAACCTGCGCAAACTAGATTGGAATTGATCCAACGATGAAGGAGAAAAGTATCTCGAAGAAGGGGGGGTCGGCCATGGTTACTGCTGCTGTGCACGGTCGGGGCACAGCGACGTCAGGCTGCTCCAGTGGTCTATTCACAGTCGTCGGCGGTTTAGGGGCGTCGCAGGACCACGACAAGGGCCTGCATGTGGTCTGGGGTGAAGGCGAGGAAGGTTTGGTGATTTTGGAAGGATCGGGGTCGCCAGAAGGCGATGATGACAACAGTGGGGTTCTCTTATAGGCTCCAGAAGATATGGATAAGCAGAGACATGGTATTAAAATTACTAGGCATGATTTGATTCAATCCTTGGTTTTATCTTTATGTGGACGTGGTGTTCCTAGGGGGGGATTATTTTGGAAGAAGCTGTTAGCTGTTTTTTTTTTTTTTTTATTATATTTAAAGTATGTATAAGTGGTTATGCTGATCGAAGATTGATTCGGATTTTGTATAGGTAGAATTCAATCATGTGGTACTAATGTTTAAGAGAGGGAAACTTAATAATAATAAAATTTAGGATAATATCCATTGCTTATCTGTTAGTACACTTAATTGATATTTAGTTGTTCTATAATCACTTTATTTGTTTACCTTTAATTAGTTTGCGTTTGTATTTGATTTAAATTTTATTTTCTTCTAGGATACTGTATATGAATTTATAATAAAATCCTATTTTTTAAATTTTGCTATATCTTATTTATTAAAAAATAATTTCTTACTTGACTATAGTTTTATATATCTATACTGTTAGAATAAACGTAGAAGAAGGAAGAAGAAAATAGGAGATAAGATCTCTTATTAGTGTAATCCCATAGTGGGAGACAAAGGCCTTATTTATACAACCCAATGAATGTGTAATACTAATCTCTAACCAATGTGGAATTAAAATACAAAGTGGGAATCCAACTCTTTAGTAATCCACGTTATAACACTCCTCCTTTGGATGACCACCATCTCTAAGACTATTGTCTCGTTAAAACTTTGCCAGAAAAATCCATTAGGATAAAACATGTGCGAAAAAGAGAGTACAATATTTATGATGACTTAGATAGGTGTTGGCCACGTTTAATGTTGCCTCATTAAAACCTTGTCAGGAAAAACCCAATAAAAAATATATTTATGACTAAGGAAAAAGAGTACAACGCGGTATAGTCCATACAAAATATATCTCCCTCTGAAAATAACCACTCCCTCTGATGATGTTGATCCTGAACAGTCAGCTAATGAAGACTTCGCATTCCAATTACTTGAACTAATTTATGAAAAGTTGACTTTGGCAACGATTTGGTGAACAAGTCTGCAAGATTATCACTTGAGCAAACTTGTTGGATGTCAATATCAAAGTTCTTCTGAAGCTTATGAGTATAGAAAAACTTCAGTGAGATATGGTTGGTCTTGTCTCCTTTAATGAATTCACCTTGAATTTGTGCAATACATGCTGCATTATCCTCATGAATAACAGTTGGAGTATCTGTGGTAGGGAAAATGTGACATGAGCTATGAATGTGTTGAATCAACGATCTCAGCCAAATACATTCTCTATTTGCTTCATGGAGAGTCAATATTTCTGAGTAATTTGAGGAGGTAGCAACCATTGTCTGTTTTGTTGAACGCCAAGAAATAGCTACATTGCTATTAAAAAATACATATCCAGTTTGTGAACGACCTTTATGGGGATCAGATAAATAACCTGAATCTGCAAAGCCAACTAGTTCGCGATGTCAGATAAGCCACAAGTATAAAATAATCCCATGTCGGTAGTTCCACGAAGATATCTTATCACATGTTTAATGTTATTCCAAGGTCTACGAGTTGCCGTCGAGCTATATCTAGCCAACAGATTGACAGAGAATAATATATCTGGCCTTGTACATTATGATAGATACATTAATACCCCAATGGCACTAAGGTACGGTACTTCGGGTCCTAGCATCATTTTATTATCGTTCTTAGGACGATATGGATATTTATTGATATCTAAAGATCGAATAACCATTGGAGTGCTAAGGGGATGAGCTTTATCCATATTGTACTATTTTAATATATTTTTTGTGTATTTTGATTGATGCACTAAAATTCTATTAGTGCAATGCTCAATTTGTAATCCAAGATAATATTTCGTGTCTCCGAGATCTTTCATCTCAAACTCATTTTTCAGATAGTTTGCAGCCTTATTAATTTCATGTCTTGTCCCAATCAAGTTTATGTCATCGACATATACTGCAACTATAGCGAAACCCTTCTTAGATTTCTTTATGAAAACACATGGGCATATAATATTATTCTCATATCACCCTTTTCATATATTTACTAAGATGGTTGTACCACATCCTTCCGAATTATTTTAAATCGTACAATAAACGTCTTAGCTTTATGGAATGCATGTTCTTAGCTTTTGAGCTGGGTAGGTTAAATTCATCTAGAATTTTCATATAGATATCTCTATCTAAATCACCATATAGATAGGCTGTTACAACATCCATAAGTCTCATGTCCAGCTTTTTCTCAACTGTCAGACTTATCAAATAACGGAACGTTGTTGCATCCATTACGGGAGAATATGTCTCTTCGTAATCAATTCTGGGTCTCTGAGAAAATTCTTGTGCCACTAATCATGCCTTAAATTGAGCAATTTTATTCTTTTCATTTTGCTTTCTTTCAAACACCCACTTGTAACCTACCGGTCTGATGTCTTTTGGTGTTTGTACTATAGGTCCGAACACTCCATGTTTATTAAGGGAATCCAATTATGCTTGAATAGCATCCTTCCATTTTGGCCAATCTTTTCTTTGTCGACATTCTTCGATGCTACGTGGTTTAGTGTCATCAATGCCCTTAGATATTTCAGTAGCTATTGAGAATGAGAATATCTCATCTATTGTTATATCTTTGCAATCACGTACCTCTCTTGTATATGTATAAAATATAGATATCTCTTTGCTTTCAGGTACCTAAGCCTCCTCTTGGGCTTGTGTCTTTTCTAAGACAATAACCTCTTCTGAGTTTTCAGAGAGTATGGATTTGTCATTCATAACTCTTCTTGAGCGTTATGTGTAACCACCTTAAGAGCGTTACTTGGATATTTTCTCTTTCTAGGGACTAAGTCCTTCAAACCTATAGGTCTACCATGCTTCTGGCGTACAGTAGATTCATTAGCCACTCTACTATTTTTTTCTATGGGGATATCAATTTGAGCTGGCACATTTGCAGTGGACACATGTGATTTAATTACTTTAGCTGCATCAGTAAATGCATCTGACATTTGATTTGCAATCTCATGTAGATTCAATATCCTTCGTACCTTAGTTTCATATTGATTAGTACGAGGATCTAAATGAGATAGAGTGGGATTATCCTACGATATTCATGCTGTTTAATTATGACGAATGGTTCTGTAAGAACATTCTTTTCTTTCTTATCTCCCCCTAACGGTGGGAATTTAGTCTCATCAAAATGGTAATCTGCGAATCTAGCAGTAAAAATATTACTAGTTAAAGGTTCCAAATATCTAATGAATGAGGGCGAATCAAAACCAATATAAATTTTTAAACAGCGCTAAGATCCCATTTTAGAGCACTGGGGAGGGGGAATAGGAACATAAACAGCACAACCAAATTTACGTAAATAAGAGATGTTAGGTTGATGACCTGTCACAAGTTGTGATAGTAAAAATTTATGATATGTAGTTAGCCTAATAATGATCGATTTAGCAGCATGTAATATGGTATATCCCCAAGCTAAAATGGGTAAATTTGATTACATGAGTAAAGGTCTTGCTATGTGCTGAAAATGCTGAATCAAGGACTCTGTTAAACTATTTTGGGTATGAACATGAGGAAAAAATGTTCAACTTCTACTCCTATGGAAGCACAATAATCATCAAAAGTACGGAAAGTGAACTCAGATGCATTATCAAGTCGAATTATTCTAACATGTTTGTCAGAAAAATGATTCTTAAGCTTAATCAACTGAGAGAGTAGCTTGGAGAAGGAAAAATTTCTAGTTGAGAGTAAGAAAACATTTAACCATCGACTAGAAGCATCTATTAGAACCATAAAATATCTAAAAGGTCCGCTAGCAGGATCAATTGGTCCACAAATATCACCTTATATTCTCTGAAGGAATGGTGGTGATTCATAAGCTATTTTGAGAAGTGGAGGTCTTGTATACCCTGTGAACAATCCACACACAAATGTTTAGTTGGAAAGAAAAGACTTTGGTATGATAAATTATGCCCATTGGTATTGTTGATGACCTTTCTCAATATAGTCGATCCTGGATGACACAATCTGTCATGCCAAAGGATTAGATTTCTTAGATCCTTTAGTCTTTTGCTAGTGATGGGGTGAGATTATACTACCTTCAGAGTAGTTTGATATAGCTCCGAGGAGATTAACTTGTAGTTTTCTATTGTGAGCTTATTGCTTCCGATATTAGAGGTGATACAAAGATACTCTTTGCTATCATCGTTCATGGTTTCAACATGAAATCCGTTCATTCGAATATCTCTAAAGCTGAGTAGATTTCTATTAGATCTACTAGAGAATAATATATTTTAAATGACTAAGTGTGTTCCATTTGGCAACACAATATTGGCCTTACCATAACCTTTTATAATCTGCATGGGTCAAGCAATGGTGGTCATATTGGCAGTGTTTGAGGCATATGTTATGAAAAACTTCCTAGTTTTCAATATAGTGTAATTTGTTGCACTATCTATCAAGCATATGCCATCATCATTATCCATACATTTCAAAAATAAAAATTAATAATATATTAATATGCTACTAAATGGTTAAACTTGGCATATTGTCAATTATTACAACTTGATCTAAATCTAAATGAAACTGCTTCAAAAAAAGTAAACTACCTAGACTATTAATCATATAATGACCAATTTATTTAAAGTGGAAAGTAAATAAACTTAGATAAGCTTACAATAACTATTCATCGACTTCGCCTATCATGGCGTTGAACTGGTCTTCCGTAATTGTGTTTCCATCCTTATCTTGGAAAAAATTATTAAAATTCATGTGTGTTTTACTCTCCATGAGATTAGTCTCCACACCCTTTAGGCTTCATACTCGTTCACTTTCTTTTGTGAGGTGCGACAGTTTCGCATCCAATGACCAGCTCTTCCATAACGTTTGCAAATATCAGTTGGAGCAGCTGGATTAAGAATTTGAGCATTATTTTTTTGAGGATTAAATTCCTTATTTTTGAACTATATACCATTCCTTGGACCCGAATTGTAGCCATTTCTTTGGCTTACACGACGTCCATGCCCTCTACCACTGTAATTTCCTCGACCCCTAGTATTGGTTATATTTTTTTGAGCACTAGTCGCATTCATTTCAGCTAGAATTAGTGCAGACCCAGTTGGTCTACTAGTGTAGTTTTTGATTAATAACTCATTATTTTTCTCGGCCACGAGTAAGACAATAATAAGTTCATAATATTTCTTAAAATTCCTCTCCCTATACGTCTGTTGTAGGGTAATATTAGCCGAATGAAATATGATGAAAGTTTTCTCTATCATGGAATGCTCTGTCACTTCTTCACCACATAACTTCAATTGTGAAGAAATTCTGAACATAGCTAAATTATAGGCTACAACTGTCTTATAATCTTGGAAAGTAGATTGTGCCATTCATGGAGTGCACCTGGTAGTATGACCATTTTTTTGTGATTATATCTCTCAACTAGAGAATTCTATAGCACCAAGGGGTCCTTGACTGTTAAGTGCTCAGCCTTGAGATCATCATAAATATGATGTCTTAGAAAAATTAAAGCCTTCGCTTTATCTTGTGTAGATATTGTCTTATCAGCCACAATTGCGTCACCTAAGCTTTTGGCTTGAAGGTGTAATTCAACATCCAATCTCCAGTTGAGGAAGTTCTTGCCTTCTAAGTTTAAAGGCTTAAAATCATGCTTTGTGAGGCTCGACATATTGTTGTATAAGATCAATAATAATAAGTTAGCATAACAACTTGGTAAATCACCAAACAATTTATGTTCATGGTGTATGCTTCAAACAATGTTGTTTCAAAAGTCTATTTATACGGTATGCTTCAAACAATGATGTTCCAGAAGTCGTAGGTAAATACCAAACACTAGATGTTCATGGTATGCTTCGAACAATTATTATGTTTAAGAAGTCTTTCAAAAATACCACATATGGTATGCTTCGAACAATGATGTTCCAGAAGTCTTATATATATAAATCAAACAATTCATGGTCATGGTCATCAGAACTCTGATGACTTTAATATGAATGTATTAACATATATAAAGGAAATAAAGAAATAAAGAATAACTCCAGCGTTCTCTCCGAGAGATCTATATGCGATAACATTGGAGTGCTATCAGAGTTAACTAAAATAAGTGAGATGAATGGATAAAAATTATTCTTTTTGCCCTAGCGGTATGCCAAGAGATGTATAAACATCAACATCAGGCTGCGCCTAGGGTATATATATGCAAAAAAAAAAACATAAATAACCATACCTATTACCGAAGTAGAGAATCTACAAATGGCGGCTTCACTGAGATGCTCGCATTTATTTTCTTTCATTAGAGCTTCGTGCTGATAACATGTTAGAAAAAAACGTAGGAGGAGGAAGAAGAAAATAGGAGAGAAGATCTCTTATTAGTGTAATCCCATAGTGGGAGGCAAATGTCTTATTTATTATATATACAACCCAGTGAAGGTGTAATACTAGTCTCTAACCAATGTGGGACTAAAATACAAAGTGGAAATCCAACCCTTTAGTAACCCACGTTATAACATATACGTTATTTATATATTATTTATTATAAAAAAATTGTACATATGTATATACTATCACGAATACTTATTCGATTATATAAAATTGAACTAAAATTTATATTTAAAAATTAGGGTATTTATAGATTAGTCCACCACAAAAAAAATTAGTATAAAATCTCGGTATTTGTATTTGATTTCTAAACTTTGTTTACCTTATACTCTGTTTATACTCTGATCTTAGTCTTAGTCATTATAGCACTTTTATAAGTTTGTAATTGCCTTATTTTAATTAGATTATTGTCACATACACTCTATTCACCCCCCTCTAGAGTGACCATAGTTACCCCTTCAGTGTTCGTCGCCATTGTCGGACTGAACACATATCAACTGATTGCCCGTCTTCCTTCCAACAGAGGCCTGGAACTCTTTGAAATTGGGTAGCATATGATCCTTGGTCTTTAAAGCATAGACCTAAACAAAAGATTTTACCTACATTGGATCACAGCCTTCCAAGTGAACCAACTCGAGCAACACCGGCTTCCTTGAACTTGGGTAACTTTGGAAAGACACATATTTTTATTTTCCACTAAACAATGCGTTTATCTCTCCAACTTTATAGATTTGAGCCCCGAAATCACCTTCATGTTCAACAAGTAGCTCATTTCCTTCTCGCTAATATGGCTAAGCCGCATGTGCCATAACTAGATATACGCATCACTGAATGTGTTCACCTCATGTATCTCGTTTGCGCTCCCTTCCAAATAGTAGAGACCATACTTCTTGCTTCCTCTAGCAATCACCATCGAACATCTGGAAATCTTCTATTGATCATTCCCGAAGAGATTGAAGAATCCCTCATCATCTATCATTCCAATCGAAGCCAGGTTGAAACAGATATCAGGGACATGACGAACATCCTTAAGAACAAGAACTACGCCTGTCTTAGTTCTCAAATGCATATCTCCAATAGCAACAGTCTTCGACACATCTCCGTTGTCCATCTTCAACACTCCACATTGGCTTGCTGTGTAAGTGGCAAATAGTGCCCTGTTATGAGATACATGTGCTGAAGCACCTGAGTCCAACATCCAAAAATTGTTATCGCATGCGATGTTTTTGACTACTTTATCACCTATAATGATCACATTACCTACATGTCTCGAGGCAGCAGCTATTATGTTCTCACATTGCTTTCCCTTATCGCTCTTCTTCTCTCTCTTCCAAGCGAAACCGTTTTGCTTGATGTTTTCCTTTTTGCCACAATGGTAGCACTTAGAGTCCTTGTACCTACTCTTGGACTTGTCTCTGCTCTTGTCTCTGCCACCGTCAAGACCCCTGCTTTTATTCCTTCCACGACTCTCTGAAACAAACGTCTCTGAATAAAATAAGGACGAAGAGCCCTGAGATTTTTATCGCATCTCTTCATTGAACACCCTCGCTCTTGGCGAACTCTAGACTAACCACGCCTTCTGGAGCAAAAGCGGTCATGGACACTCGTACGGTCTCCCATGAGGCTAGAAAAGTACATAACAACCACAGCCCCTATACTTCATCGTCTAACTTTACTCCCATCGAGGATAGCTGGTCAACCACACCCTGGAACTCACTCAAGTGATCCGTGATAGATATACCATCTTTGTACCATAGACCCATCATCGTTTAGATTAGGAACAACTTGTTTAACCTGTCTTCTTCGAGTACAAATATTTTAGCTTCTCCCAAAGTGTGATAACATCTTCTATATTGGCAACATGATTGTACACGTTCTCGTCAACAAACTATATGATGTACCCGTACACCTGTACGTGCTCAAATTTTTAGTCCGCTTTGGATTTCTCCTTGGCTTCTCGGAAGTAAACACGATAAGGTGCAATTTATTGACGAATAGCAAATTCTTCATCTTGCTCCGCCAATAGTGGTAATTGGAACCGCTTAGATTTACCATGCGCACCGACTTCGCGTTCATCTCTTCTTCTTGATTTTATTGTCAAGCATGACACCAATAAATAGCTTTGATACCACGTGTTGATATCAGTAGAACCTGGCTCTGATACCACATGTTGGGGACGAAACGTGAAAATCGTTCTCCAAACCAAATAGACTGCGAGATAACCAAGCAATAAAAATGTACCAAAATCAAATTGCCAAAATCACAAAGAAAGCCAAACGCATACACATCAATTTTTGACGTGGAAAACACTTACGAAAAAAATCATAGGACAATTAGGGTTTAACCCTGAAAAGCCTCCACTAACGGAATAAGAAATACTCTAATCCTTACAAACTTCTCACTGATCCAAACGGATCACTATAACTCCTTAAGCAAGAAAACATGATTACAAGCACAAGAAGAACGCAAATGACGATAAAGAATTACCGAAACGATCTCATCTTCAATGTACCCGTCAATCCACTATTTTGCTTAAACTTACAACTAATCTGAACCATTGACGTATTCTTTTACATGTAGGAATACTCAATCAAACTCTGGGACGTTTGCTTAGGGAAATAATTTTCCCTATGTGTTTTAATCCTCAACTTGATCTCCTTAATTGTGATATGCTTCGAATAATGTTGGCAACCGTGTCATCTCTGTTGACCGGTTATTCTTTGATTGCGAGGACGCAATCCTCTTAAGGGGGGTAGATTGTAAACCCCCTGATTTTTCAAGAAATTTTAATTTGGATTTTACACAATTTTCTGGAATTTTCTGATGATTTTTCTGTAATTAAACTAAGATGTTTTAATTTTTAAATGATTTTTAAAAGATATTAATTAACATTAAAATGCTATGAAAATTATATTTTCTAGTGTAAAATGAAAATCTAGACATAGGATAATTTTTCGGGAATTTATTGGACCCCGGAAGTATTTTTAAAGCCCTAAAAACTATTGTTTAATTAAACCTAATAAACCAAACCAAATTGACCCGAACCGGCCAGTCTGACCGAACCAACCCAACCCAATCTTAACGGGTCGGATCCGGGTCCGACCCGACCCGCTTAAGACCTGACCCGTTTGGAGCCCTAACCCCCAATTCTTTCTCTTCCCCGACTCTTCACCTACCGGCGGCTGTTTCCGCCGCCGTGGCCGCCGGAGACCTTCCCACTTCACCTCCCCTCAACGCCGGGCCCCTTTCCCTTCCTATTCCGGCAACCTCCGACGAACTACCTCCCTTTTTCCCCTCTATTTAAACCCGCAGTCGACCGATTTCTTCCCTTCCCCTTTCCTCCGCCTCCGGCCCTCTTTCTCCGCCGCCCTCCAGCTTCGATAAACCCGACGCAGCCCTCCGCCCAGCCCCGCAGAGCCTGACTCCTGCCGTCCATCTCCCCATAACCCGATGCCTCCAGTACCCGCAGCCCGTCCCAGCCGAGCCCGATGCCTCCTGCCCTCACCCGACACCGCCAGAGCCTTCGATCCCCGCTGCAGCGCCGGCGAAGCCGCCTCCGGCCAGAGCCATCCCCGGCAGCCGCAGCCCCAGCCTCGGACCTCGTTGTCTCAGCCGGACACAGCCCCGATCTGCCTCCCTCCGGTAATCCCTAACCCTAGCACCCGGACTCGGTCAGGACACGGAAACAGTGTCAATTTGACACGAGGATACGAAGAAATCTCAATTTCTGGAGCCCTGTTCAGGTACCCATTTCTCTCTCCTTGCTGCCCCGTTTTTGATTCCGTCAGTTGTGTCGCGTAGGCTGCGTGACCCTCTCGATGCCCGTGTAACCCGCTCGGTGCATCACGGCCTGTGGCGATCGCGAACCGCGATCCAAAAACAGAAAAACCAACGCCCTGTTTCACCCCGGAACTGAGTACGTCCCGCCAAACTGAGTACGCCCTGTTTCACCCTAGAACTGAGTTCACCGAAATGTGCGCGCTGTTGATACGGACATGCAGGATTTTGCAGAAGTTGATTTGGATGTGCGTGTACACCGGAATCAACGCGTATCCGTCGACAACGTCCCATATCCGTCCTTTCTGGATCTCGCTGTAACTTAGTGTACACACGTCGGATCGAGACAAAACTTGTGCCATCGGACTCGTAGCAATACGCTGGTCCTGTGACCCAAGTTTGGTTCAATTCTGAGAACGTTGACAACATTGCGTATCGTGGGCCCACAGGCTCCACTTGACGGACGATTTTGTGATCGGCTCATCGGAATCCAATTCTGGAAGTTCCGTTGGGTTCGTATCATCGTTCCTGACATGTTGATACTAAGTTTGACAGATTTGGAGACCTTTGACCCTGACCCATTTTTCGGTGCAAAGCGGCCCACAAATGGACCCCGCTTTGACTTAAAAATATTATTTTTGCCCTTGTGTCCAAATTGGACTCAAGGACAGGCATTTCTAGCTGATTGATATTTTCTGGATCTGATGGTGATGTCTATTTCAGTAACCGGAGTATTGCCTGCAAATCCCGTTGCTGCGAGCTACAATTGGAGCTGGAACCCCAGGCAAGTGTACCTTGCCAACTTGCAGTTTTGTTACATATTACTTGGACTTAATTATAACTGTTGTACATGCTTAAACCTAGGACCGTGTGACTTACTTAGCTTCCGATTAATAGTCGGGTGCCAACACCGTACGTGGGGTTGTGTAAGGTCAACTGGAGATGGAAATCGTGATATTTACATTCTCGTACTTGCCATATCAAGTACATTATACCCAGGACACCTGACATGAATCATGAGACAGAATCTTCCTGAAATATTCAAGGTGGTTCTGTATAGGATACATATTTCATGACTTGGACTTTATTTCTTAGATCTTAATATATGATTTATTGCATTAGTTTGATCTTGCATGACATTAACATGAGATATTATGAAACTGTGACGTGAGATTACATTGGGTGGGGAAAGATTTACCATACAAAAGGCTGAATATATATATAATACTTTAATGGATTGTGCCTTAGACTCTGACACAGAGCTTTGGTACCTTACTGGCCCTTCGAGAAAATACTGCTATGGTTTCTTCGACACTGATCCTGTAGTAGTCTCAGCCCGAGTATGACTAAAAACTCTCACTTGCATATCACTTAGTTGGTTTATTTATTTACCCTATTATTTTCTTTATTTCTGCACTGCATTTATTTTAGCTTGTATTATCTGTACCTTGCTATGTCCCCTGAGGACCTGGAATGGATTATGTCTCCAGGATTAGCAGACGAGATCTACCCTGAGGTGTACGGAACATGAGCACTTCTCGGAACAGTACCAGACCCTGAGGACGAGGTGATCGCTGAGGACTTTTCCTGAACATCTGCTTCGCTATGCTTAATTTTTTTATGGCAATTAAACTCTTTATTTCCTGTTTAAGAGAACATTTGTAACAGACTTAATATCGGGTTGTTCCCCGATTTTATTTACTTGTGACTGGATGTTGTTTAATACTTTTTGTTGATATTGTTATGTTTATTCTATGGATGAGATTAGTAAACCCTGATCTTTGTAATACAGCTTAAGTATGCCCCGATGGATCCATTAAATTGGGTATGTCCATCGGTGCGTGCTGCTGGCCATTGCCACGTGTCCAGTTCCTCGATATTTTGGGACTGGGGCGTGACAATTATCAAGATGCATACACCTTCTAAATAAGTTAATGCATTTTTATTTTGTTATGATGTCAAATTTAAAATTCAGGACCTCTATAATGATTCTTATAAGCCCCGAACGCTTGAACCATCCCATATGGCAAAATCTATATCTATGTATTTATATATACTACTATATAATAAGGAAAGTTGATTTTATCGTACATTTTATTCTTCCAAACATGTCCTTATCTAGCTTTACTAATTAAAATTGTTCATTAAATTTAACGAGGATAACTAGGTAATTACGTATAAAACATTAACATAATTTGCTCTTGTGGTGCAATTTGCTCTTCCCAAAAAAAAAAAAAATAGTTGTACAACACACATGCATACTATATAATAAGAAAAATTTAGACTTTACCGTAAAACTTTTTCTTCCAAATATGTCCTTACCTATCTATACTAATTAAAATTGTTTATTAAATTTATAAAGAATAGTTATGTAATTATGTGTAGAATTTTTTTTTTAAAGAGTCGTCTTTTGCCCTTTCCAAATAGTCTTATATTTTTCCTTCACATATTGCTTAGTTAAAATATTCATGGTTATAATTAATGCAGGAAGTGATAAAATTTGTATTCATGATTATAATTAATGCAGGAAGTGATAAAATTTGTATTAATTCCTCTGCATGCATAAATATACATTTTTTTCATTCCTCTACATGCGTGCATGCATATTGCTAGGATTATTTTGTATAATGGTATATGATTAGATCTAATTAGATTTTGGGTTCTGAATTTGTTCGTTTTAAATTTTAAATATTTGAATTTATTTATTGACACATTTTAGTAACAAAATTAGACTTTTGGTGAAGTCTTTTAGTAACGAATGTTCGTCACTAAAATGTGTCGCTAAAAAATTCGAACCAAAGTCTAAAACGAACAAATTCAGTATCCAAAGTCTAACTAAGTTCTAAACTTTGTATCCTTATACAAAATAATCCTATATATTATTAATGTAAATTTTCAAAATGAGAGGATCTGTTATATTTTTTTTATGTGACAATGAAAGGATGCAAAGTAATCATCACAGCCACTAGAGATTTAGATTATGATTAGCACCCAAAATTTTCAAATTACATTAAGAATTGTACACGTGTCACATGCACAGACAAGTAAATTCAGATCCGACGGCCATGAAAGAGAGCCCTCCGCATAGAAGAAGTCGCACCGATAAATTCGAAGCCATACGAAGCACGAAACCCGGGAAAAAAAAGGAAAGAGCGGGGACGCACCTATCCCTACTCCACCAACCCACCCACCCACCGCCTCTCCCTACGAATCAAACTCCGGCGAATGCTGGTAAATATTCGCCGCGCATTCGCCGAATCATTCCGAACAATAGCCGCATATATTGCGGGTGGGCCGGTCGATCCGAATCATCCGCCCCCCCTTCCGAAATTATCGAAGGACGAGGTTGGCAGCAGCGAAGTTGCCATACTTTTTCCTCTTCCAATTTCTCTAGGGTTTGGGGAAAATAGGGTTTGTTTCCTTCTCTCCCCAAAGATCACATTTTTATTAGCAGAAATTATGACCTCTTCTGTTGTTAGGGCCAATTTTACTGATTTTTCTGTTCAATTCCGTGATTTATGCTGGGATCAGGTTTTGTAGATTCGTTGGAAACGTCATGAAGTTTGGAGAGACGTTCAAAGAGTATCTCCATGGGGAGCAGGAGTGGTTCCTGCACAACTGCTCGCACGTCGAGTACAAGCACCTCAAGAAGGTGCTCAAGAACTGCCGGGCCTGCCGCGCCGTGGAGGATTCCGACGGAGGCGGCAGCAGGCACGACGAGCTCTCGGACGTCTGCCATTGCATCTCTTGTCCAGGTATAATCTGTCCAGTCTAATGTATAATGTATTCCAGTAAGGTTTTTTTTTCCCCCAGATGTAAGGGTCTGCTTGGATTGAGGGGAAAAAAAATAAACAGGGTTACGAGGGGGAGGGGAGTCAAAACATATAACCTTGTTTGGATTGGATTGGAGGGAGAGTTAAGTGAGGTGAGTTTAATAACTCTTGTTTGGATTGGAGGTTTTGAGTGGAGGAAAGAGTTAAGTGGAGGTATATGTATGACTTTTTAAATAAAATTTCTCACTTTTCTCTCGTTACCTTCCGATTTGGGAGTTAAAAAAATAGCCAAAAGATGGTTAAACAAATCTCTCACTTAATCCTCTATTACTCTTTCTTCTAAACTTCCACACTCAAACCAAATATGGTCTTTTTTTTCCCTCACTTAATTTCCCCTCACTTAACTTTCTTAACTCTCAATCCAAACAGATCCTAAGTGAGGGTCATTATAAGTGCAACTTACTCCATTTCTTCCATCCATCCATACATACATATATACATAATATAAATCGTCTTCTAGACGGTTCAAAAGTGAGCCGTCTAAGCCGTAAGTAAATATTCAACCAATTAAATTTTAAAAAAATTGCTTACGGGAGATAAATAAAATCTTAAACCAACTTCCATCTTATCCGTCCAAACCGTTAATAAATACTCAACAAATTTAATTAACAAAAAAAAAAAAAACTAAATGGAGATTTAAAAAAAATCTAAAACCAACTTCATTTTCATTATCCGTAATCCATTCTTTACCTTATCATCCGTAACCCACTCTTTTCTTCACGTAATTAATAATTATTAATCCTCATGTAATTAATAATTAAAAATTCTTAAAAAAATTTAACTACCCTTGTACGTGTTTCCCTTTCATAGAAATATCTTAAAATTATTCTAATTATCTAAATATATATTCAAATGTATATAATGATATATATAACAAATCCAAATAAAAATATATTTAATATTCAAAATATATTTAAACTAATTTTTTATATCTAAACATATATCCACAGTTTTAAAAACACACACACACATATATAGCAAATTTTAATTTAAATATATTCAAATAAAATTTAAACCATTTTAATATAATTTAAATTTGTATTAAATTTTTCAATAATATCTATGATTTTTATAAATCTATTTTTTCAATATATATATATATATATATATATATATATATATAACAAATATTAATTTATAAATATTTAAACTATTTTCAACAATATTAGAAAAAAATATTTTACGTGCAACACGTGCATTTACTAGTCACTTATAAGTGCATTTATTAAACCTGTTTTTTTTCGATTGTAATTTCACTTGTAAGTGATTTTTTTTAACTTATAATTGTTATTTTACCATTATGCCCTCTCATATAAAAATGGATAATAGATGACAATCCAAAAATATGCAGACCAAAATATTGTACTACAAATACTAAAATGTTTAGTTCAACACAAATACACATATAATGTGTTCCATAATTCGGAGTTCGTCTTACACAAAATTATAGTTTTAAAAGCATTAAAATAATATCAATTTGGAAACATTTCATTCACTGCATCAGCAATTTGGTTTCGCAATACAATCATATAATTTTGATTTTGAGCAGTACTCTCGTTCACGCTTTCTTCCAGTCATCATTTGGGTTTTCCACTTCATCATTCATTTCCTGAAACTGTAAAAATAATTCATCATCTATTGCATATCGGCGCAGAAAGTTATGCATAGCCATGCATGCTATAACTATTCTTCTCTGTGTGGAAAAATCATAAGGACGCATCTTTTCCAATACATAGAACCTAGACTTAAGCACACCAAATATCCTCTTGATAATATTCCTTAGTTGGGAGTGAGCATGATTGAATTTTTTTCTCTATCTTTAGCTCTACCTCCACGTCGAAAGGCTCCCAACCAATATCTTTTATCTTGATATGGAGCCATGAATCCCTTTATGTGTGCGTACCATGCATCACATAAGTAATACTTATCTGCAATAAAATCAACATGTAAGGGTTTTTATTATAATTTAAACTCCTATCTTTGATCATTTATTTACATTGAAACATAAAAGATAAGAGTAATACTAAACCGGGGGAGGCATTTGAAAATTTGAATTTTGGATTTCGTATGGTCTTGACCAGTACCTTGAGTCATGATCCAACAACAACGTATGTGAATTTCGTATCGAAGTCACATATGACCAATACATTTTGATAACATTGTTTACCTCCCCTTCCTCTAAAAGGAATTTGTTTGTCTGATGGGATTACATCACGTATAAGTGTGCCATCCATTGCACCTACTGCTCCTTTGAACGGTTGTTTCCTATTTGTTCAACTGGTGCATCCCAATTGGGTGAAACTGTTCTCTCTCAATATTCCGTTCACACTTTGCTAAAACACAAGGAAATAGTCGATCCAGAATGTTGGAATCTCTGTTTTAGGAATCGATTCGACGAGTTATGATTTATTGTCATCAAGAAAATTCTCTTCCTTTCCTCCACATCAATATGTTTGCTATTAATTAAATAGCATTTCTTTCGAAAGTGATCGCATAAAGCAATAAATGCATCTTTGTTCATCCTAATTAACTGGTACAACACTGTTGAAGATCCATCCAAGAGTTCTTTCATATACATCTTCCCAGTAAGAGAAGAGGTAGACACAAAAGAAACTTAATTTTACTCAATTGTTCCACAAAATATCTATATAAAATTAACCTAAATTTAGATACTATAAAATGAAACTTGCCTTAATAAGTTCCTTTCGTATCGTCGTAATAAAAATATCCATGCTCTGCGTTATAATGTTCGTCAGATTTGGTTTTGAGATAACGTTATGCAATGTATTTTTCCTTCAAAGTGTCCAGTGTTCTAAAAATCGGTCTAGGCAGCCGCCGGCCACATCGGAAATCCCCTAGGCGGCTGTCCTAGCCGCTAAGCGTCCCTAGGCGGGAATTCAAAATTTTCGAATTTTAAATTTCAAAAAAAAATCCATATTTTAAAAAAATTCAACTTATTTTCAAAATTTTCAGAAAATTTTCAAAAAAAATTCAGAATTCAACTCAAAATTCAAAAATTCAAAAAAAATTATTTGCGGTCTCCTAGCCGACGCCTAGGTGCTAGGCGGAGGGCCGCCGCACGATTCCGCCTAGCGATTTTTAGAACACTGAAAGCGTCCCAATGGTTTTTGAGGAACTTTTGAGTAAAAGCAATCCCCGGATACTTTGCTGACAAAGCATCGCATATGCGAGTCCATGACCGGGCTTTCAAGGATGTTCCTTGATAACCAGTTGAGGCTATTTCTTCTAAGCATTTATCTACGAAATCTCTTGCTAAGTTAGGAGTTTGCAACCAAACTCTCTTCTTATTCTTCTCTGATTGGCTCTGTAGTTCCATTAACTAATTTCCAACTAAACCACATACAAAAATCCATTCACATTAGTATTGGAATGGACGATTCACAAAAAGCTCATTTCATTTGGGAGATACGGCAAATTTAGTTTCTAGATTGAAAACTATGTTTTCGGTAGAAATTACTAGATGAATACTTCTACAAAATATTTACTAGATCAAACCGAATCCAAAAAATCTTAAATTTTAGTATGTTATAGGTTTTCGTGTCAAATTTTCGAAAATATAAGTGATTCGGAGTTCTGGATCTCATGGAATCTCCAGATCATTGAGATGCATTTGTAATTCGGACAACTGTTACTAAAATTAATATACAGAATTAATGAGTTTGAATTTTGCTAATTAAATTAAATATTCAGAAAGGTTACCTCGAGATGATTCCGACAAAAAAACTGGAAGCGATTCGGACGTCGGAGCTAGGAGATATGGTCCTGCGAAGTCGCGATAGATGCTAAAAATGAGGCTGTTTTTTGGACGAATTTTGGAGCTGTTTTGGACTGGAAAGAGAGGGGATTCTTGTTTGTTAGGAAGAAAAATGGGAGAGAAAGGTGATTAGGTTTATATATAGGAAAACCAGTTTCTATTAGAATTTGAACAAGTGGTTTTTTTTAAAAGTTTGTACAGGAACATAATAAACTTTTCGAATGCAATAAGTACTTAAACAACCCAATAAGTGAAACAAAAAATACTTATGAATTTGGAGCTACTTATAAGTGCGAAAAATAAACGCATTTATTGGGACCAAATTCACTTATAAGTGAGGCCCCACAAAGAATAAATGAAATTCACTTATAAGTGAAAAAAAGAACACCCCCTAAACTTATCAAAAGTTGTTATCACGATCTTATGTAAAGTAAAGTTCTCGTGTACAATGCAAGGGGTGTGGTAAAAATATGCTATTCAATTACAAAATTATTGAAACTCAACATGTACTATTGGTAATTAAAATGAAAGGATTTAGATAAAACTAAAGGGTATTTTTGTAAAAGTGAATATGATAAGCGTAGGCTGAGTTTGGGATTGCGTACCATGGCTGCTTCTGCTTATTTTTGTGAAAATTGATCCAAAAACTATTTGGTAACAACTTATTGGAAAGAATTTGAAAATAAGATTCAATTTTGGAACAACTTCTGAAGAGAATTTTGGGACAACTTCTATAGAGACTGATGTTAAAACATGCCACAGTTTTTAAAAAAGCACCATGAACCACAAACTATGCCTTAAACAACTTTTGAAAACAAACCTCTTTCCTTTCAAAAACACTTGAAGTTCAATGCTTCTGGAATAATATTTTTTTTCATATTCTGAATGGATCTATACAGGTTAGGGGTGATTGTTTGGTTTATTCGGTTTCAATTGAACCTAAATAGTCAAAATCGAATACACTGAACTTCCAAAAATCCAAAATCGAAATCGATCCGAAATTACCCATAACCAAAACTGAACCGATAATCGATTCGATTTGTTCCGTCTGTTCGTTTTGGTTATTTTTATTGTTTAATGGACCAGACATAAAGTTGGGATTGTAGTTAAACTATATTAAAAAAAACAATTTTTATATATACGTTCGTTGTATTTCAAAGTTGGGTCTAAAGTTGGACTACTTGTTAAATTACAATTTGGGCTTCAAAAAACATACATAGAATTATTGTTTTCAAAATATACACAAAAATATACACATTTTTAATAATAAAAAATGCATAAACTTGAGGGTATTTACATAATTGAGTAAGTCTTATTCGATTTTTGGTTTTGGACCGAAACCGAATAAGAAATTTTAGTATTTCAAAACCGAAATTGAATTTTTTTTTTTCCAAAATGAATCGAATATCTTCGGTTCTCGGTCCAAAATCGAATAATACTCATCCCTAATACATGTACATACCAAATTTCCATGAAAAAGTTACTTTCTTTGTTCTTCTTCATTCTCAACCAGAAAATATCAACAAAATCGCCTTTCCGAAGTCTTTTATTGAATTGCTCATTTAATGAGCATTCTCGGTATTATATTATGCTATGACGAGGACTCGAACCTCCACGCTCTTTAACATGAGATTTTGAGTCTTACGTGTCTACCATTTCACCATAAAGACATCTTGAAAGTGTTTAAAGTAATTCGTTGATCCACTGAATCGCTTCTTTGATCATCCTAAAACTGGTTATTAGGAAAGTTGGGTTGACTGTATAATGATCCCGAGAAAAGCCTATCATCATCGGATGGACGGTTAAGAACCCCTTCAATGCCATTTTCTTCTTTGCCGCTTCAATATGAAATAAAGTTATTTCAGACAATCTCAAGGCCAAGACCTATCATCGAGCGAGCATTATGGAAAAGCTTAACCCCGGTGAGGAGAGATCGACGACCGATAAGGAGTAGGGAGGACATAAAAATACGAGAGATGTCCCTTCGCACATCCATGTACAAAAATTCACATGGTTTGATGGAGGATATTTTCATGTAATATCCTTAGTTCTGAAAAACAAGGGTTCCTGGCCAAAACGAGAGAACCGTTGGAGGCGGATAATAGAGTCTAGCCAAGAAGCTTTCATCGTTGGGGTGGAACAAACTTAGAGGGAGGTGTGCCACAATAAAAAGGATTTTCGAAAAAAAAATCACCATGTAGAAAAATGGATCAATAATTAGATCTTACAATCACTCGTACAATCAAGCTAACATATATGTCCATCCTTAATGATAGAGATCCTACAATTGCTCTTATAATAATTAAATCCTACAATTATTCCTACAATCAAGCTTACATATATGTATGTCTTTATTGAATATATTATACAATATCTCTAGAATATGAAACTCTCAACACTCCCTCTCAAGTTGGTGCATAGATATCACACATGCTCAACTTGCCCAAAAACTTTAAGAACATTTGATTTGGAACCGCTTTGATTAGGATATCGGCCAACTGATCCTATGACCGAATCTTGGATAACTCTAGGATTTTCTCATCCAACTTCTCCTTGATGAAAATCTGTCTACTTTTACATGCTTGGTACGATCATATTGAACCAAATTATGGAAAATACCACATGATGTTTTATTATCACGTCTTAACCATAATACTCTACAAAATTCAAGTGCCACCCTTTATATTCAGCTTCTGCACTTGATCGTGCAACACCGTTTTGTTTTTTGCTTCTTCATGTAACAAGGTCACCACCTATAAAAGTGAACTAATCTGAGATACAGTGCCTGTCATCTACTGCTCCGGCCCAATCAACATTAGTATATGCATCCATGCTTAGATGATCTACATTCTTAGTAAATAAAATTCCGTCACCAGGAGCAGAACTCAAATACCTCAAAATTCGCATAGCTGCATTCATATATTTTGGTCTCCAGGATTACACATAAACTGACTGACAATACTCAAATGCATAGGCAAGGTTTGACCTTGTGTGTGCTAAATACATCAATCTTCCTACAAAAGTCTCTGGTATCTCCCTTTATCAACCGATACCTAATTTGGTAACTTAGGTTCAACACATAGCTTCAATCCTTCTTCCACAGGTGTATCGGCCGGTTGGCTGACATACTTGTTATTGTAACAAGTATACTTTTTTGAGACAAATATCGCTTTATCTGATCGAGATACTTCGATCCCCAAAAAATATTTCAAGGGCCAAGGTCATTAATCTCAAACTCTCTAGACAAGTAACTTTGCAGGGCCTTCCTCTCCTCACTATCATTTCCTGTAACCACCATGTCATCAACATACACAATAAGTGCAGTGATCTGACCCTCTTGTCTCTTCGAGAATAATGTGGCTCTGGTGATAACCAAAGGCTCTCATAGATTTTGTGAACCTTCCAAACCAAGCTCTCGGAGATTGTTTCAACCTATACAATGATTTCCTTAACCTGCACACCTTTCGACTATGCATTTCGAGTATCATGCACTCTGGTGGAAGATCCATGTAAACTTCTTATGACAACTCCTATTTAGAAATACTTTTTTTCACATCAAATTGTTGTAATAGTCCATCCAAGTTTGCAACTAGAGACATCAAGACTCGACTGTGTTGATTTTAGCTACAGAATCAAATGTCTCTGTATAATCAATCTCCTAGGTCTGGATGTACCCTTTTGCTACCCATCTTGCCTTAAATTGTTCAATTGTATCATCTGCTTTGTACTTCATAATATAAACCCACTGACATCCAACTAGTTTCTTTTCCACTGGACGATCAACAAGTTTCCATGTTCCATTTTTCTGACTTCATTCATAGCAGCTTTCCATCTTGGGTCAACTAAGGCTTCTTGCACACTGTTAGAAATAAATACAACAGATACTTGATTTACAAATGATTGATTTGATTCTGACAAACAAACGATGGTGACACATAATGACTCGTGATATTTAACTTCATTAGAAAGTTCAGGTTCATATGTGGGTTTAGGGATATCTCTGGTGCAACGATCTGGTTTTCTCTTTTAGGTGGTTTATGACACCAAACCAGGAACATCGTCAACAAGCGATTTGTGTGGTGTTACCGTTGCCCCTGGCGTGGAAGACTCAAACGGAGATGGAGGGTGTGGGAGACTCATACGAAGATGAAAGCACAACTTCATTTTTTAGGTGTTATCACTAATTTGAGATATTCTACTTATTTCCAAGTTACTCACATCATGCTTACCAGGTTCAGGGAGTTCCCCTACTTCAAATATGATAATACCATAACCATAATCTAGAGTGTGATCTTCCTCATACTCCCCCTGAAGTTCAGACCGAGAGGAGAATTACATCAAATTTTTATGAAAGAGAACATCCAATGCAATAAACATTTGTTGAGTTAAAGTGTGATCGTACCCGTTTGGATGAGCAATATACCCTAGAAAGACATAACGCACTGTTCGAGGAGTCAATTTACTGTGTTGATGCTTTTGTGGATATACGAAGGCTACAATACCGAAGACATATGGAGGTAAGTTTGGGATGGCTGGGACTACAACTGCTTCACCGAGAACCTATTTATGGTTCTCAAAAATCAATGATGCTAGAGGTACCCAATTGATTAAATATGCTGCAGAGATAAGTGCTTCACCCTAATAGGACAATGACATATGAGCTTCTATTAACGAAGCACGGACAACCTCCAACAAGTGACGATTCTTCCGCTTTGCGACATTTTGTTAGGGTGTTTAGCTACAAGTAGTTTGATGAACAATTCCGTCTGCTGACAAATATTTCTAAAATTCAAAACTCAAATATTCTCCTCCGTTATCACTTTGGAGAACCTGAACCTGCGCATTTTACTAGGCATTAAGTATAAAACAATTTATAATTTTTTTGAATAACAAGTTCACTTCCCCTTTAGATTTCATCAAGCACACCCAGGTCATCCTGGCGTAGTTGTCAATAAAAGTAAAACCAACGGGATCCACTCAAGTTAGTGACTTGGGACAGACCCCAAATATTAGAATGTATAACTATAAAAGGAACTGAACTCTTATTCGAATGTGATGGAAAAGAAGTACGATTGTTTTTTGTAAGTTCGCAAACATCACATCGGAGACTAGTAACACCAAAATTTGCAAATAAACTAGGAACAATTTTTTCAAGTAACCAAAGGAGCATGCCCCAAATGTCGATACCATAACTAGATGTCAGATTTTCTCTTCTCCCCCTCATATGCATCCATTGTCAAAACTTGTCGCAACTTGTCCACACTCTTTGACACCAAGTCTAAGTTATACAACTTCTCTCGCTAACACCACAACCAATCGTTTGTCTCGTTCGGATGTCCTTAAGCACAAAATTTAGGCCAAAAAATTACAACACAAAATAAGGCAATAGTTATTTGGGTGACTGGAAAAAGATTATAATTCAAAGATGGAACAACTAAAACAGAATCTAAATTCATAGTATAAGTGAGTGGCACGGATCTTTCTCCAATAACTGGGAGTGGGGTACCATTGGCAGTGGAAACAAACTTTTGTGAGGATGGGTTAAGGGGTGAGACATGTCTAGAATCAAATGTCATATAATCAGTGGTACTCGAATCAATTATTCATGCACTATTTGAAACAAATGCAAACATATTAAAAATCTTACCACCATTACCTGCAACTTCTACCAATGCCAAGGCTTTCCCAGTGATATCAACATCATCCTTTGTTTTTGTTTCAACAACATCAACAATAGAGGTCTACATGGAATTCCTCTTCCGTGGATCATGGATGTTATCCCACTATTCTGAGAACCCTATGATTTCAATGTACCGATTTTTGGTGTGACTAGTTCTCCGTAATAATCAGACTTTAGATGGAATTGTCAACGCCATTAGTTGTCTTAGAATTGTTGGATTTGGTTCTATCGTGCTGGTTCTGAGGATGCCAGTTCTGATCGGATTGGTTCTGGGCCACCATAGCTGAAGCTTCAGGATTCACAAGTTCTCCAATTCATTATTGTGCGCTGAACAGATTCACGACAGACCAAATCAATACACTCTTCCAATTCAGACATAGGCTCTTTTTGCAAAATTTCACCACGAATCTGTTCGAATTCACAATTCAAACCAACAAGGCATATGTGCACTCTTTTCCTTTCAATCGACTTCCTCTATGCTGCAATATCATCAACGTGCTTCATAACCACCTTATCACGGTTATTTAGCTCATGGAAATTTCAATCAATTCTCCATAATAAACAAAGATTTTTTCCACTTTGTTTAGCCTAAGGCCTTTCGATTCAAGGTACTATACACATGCAATTCATCACTTCCATCATAGACTACCTTTGAGACTTCCATCATAGACAACCTTTGAGAGGGCATCCTAGATTTCTCGAACAATCGGTAAGCGTACATATCGCTTCGTGATTTCAGGAGCCATCGACATCAACCACCATTGCTTGACTCTGATTTTATGCATACTTTTTCTCGCACCCTTCATTTGATTATGCATTTTGGTTGGTTTTACCTCATATGTACGAGAGTTTTTCATGTTTTTGTGATGTGCATCTCAATAATTTGAGACCACACATCTACTTTGATTCAATAAGGGTGATTCTTGCCTTGAATCTCGGCTGCTCATATTGAACGATGATAGACTTGGTACCTGATGATTCGACATCTTTATTTTCCATTGTAAACTTCTGCAAGATAGGTTGTGGGGTGGTGATGGAAGATTTGTGGTGGAGGGAGAGAGAGAGAGTTTCGTTCAAGCCCTTGCAATACTCATTCAATAGTGCACACAAGGATTTCATGAGTGCATGCAAGGATTCAAGAATAGAAGATGTTTTTTTATCATGCCCCCTTACCAACTTGAAGTTCAATGCTTCTGGAATAATATTTTTTAATATTCTGAATGAATCTGTAAATGTACATATATATGTTGGAGTGGGTGGGGTTCCCAACCTATGTGAAAAATATCCCAGAGTAGGATTGAGTAATTCTACATATAATAGGAATACCTCAATTTATTTGGATTGAATATTCCTAAATATAATAGGAATATCTCAATGGATTTGGATTGGATATTCCTACATATAATAAGAATATGTCAATGGATTTGGATTTGGAATGGATATTCCTATCTATAATAGGAATGCTAGTTGTGGGTTTGAGGCTATATATAGGTCTCCTGACCATAAAATATATCTCTCTAAAAAAATATAGCAACAAGGAGAGAAAAGGAGACAAAAGTGCCATTGCAACATTGGAGAGGAGAAAGAAGGATTGTAGGCCGTTTTGAAGAAGGAGATCAGTTTCGGGTACTTCTCGTTGTCTTTCTTCTTCGTGATTATAATCTATTTTTTGTTCCAAAAGAGTTGTGGTGATCCGTTTGGATCGGTGAGAAGTTTGTAAGGAGTCGGTGTATTTCTTATTCCATTAGTGGAGGCTTTTCAGGGTTGGATTCCGATCGTCCCGTGGTTTTTCTCGCAAGGATTTTCCACGTCAAAAATCTGTGTCTGAGATTTGTGTTTGGCGTTTTTGGTTTATGCGTTTTGTTCGGTTCTTTCGCAGGTACTCTCTGGTTTGGGGAACGGTTTTCGCACTTTCGTTCCCAACAAAGTGGTATCAGAGCCAGGTTCTGGAATTTCAGAAGGGTGTCAGGAGTTGATAGGCTAACCAAGGAGGAGAGATGGACGCGAAGCCGATGCGCATGGTAAACCTGAACGGTACCAACTATCACTACTGGAGGAACAAGATGAAGGATCTGCTATTTTGTCAAGAAGCTGCATCTGCCGGTATTTGCTTCCGAGAGGTCCAGTGACAAATCCGAAGAGGACTGAAATTTCGAGCATATACAGGTGTGTGGGTACATCAGGTAGTTCGTTGACGAGAACGTGTACAACAACGTTGCCAGTATTGAGCACGCGAGGACACTGTGGGATAAGTTAGAATTTTTGTATGCGAAAAAGATCAGGGTAAATAAATTATTCCTGATCCGGATGATGATGGGTCTGCGGTACAAAGATGGGGCGTCTATTACGGATCACTTGAGTGAGTTCCAGGGCGTGGTTGACCAGCTATCCTTGATGGGAGTCAAGTTCGACGACGATGTTCAGGGACTATGACTGCTGTGTACATTGTCAGACTCGTGGGAGACCGTACGAGTGTTTGTGATCGCTTCTGCTCCGGAAGGCGTGGTCAGTCTGGAGTTTGCCAAGAGGGGGTACTAAATGAAGAGATGCGAAGACGTTCTCAGGGCACTTCATCCACATCCAACTCAGAGGCGCTTGTTTCAGAGAGCCGCAAAAGGGGTAAAAGCAGGGGTCCACGCGGTCGCAGAGACAAGCTGGAAAAGGTCCAAGGGTCGGTACGAGGACTCAGAGTGTTACCATTGTGGCAAGAAGGGCCACATCAAGTGGAACTGTTTTGCTTGGAAGAGAGAAGAAGGGTCACATCAAGCGGAAGTGTTTCGCTTGGAAGAGAGAAGAAGAGCGACAAGGGGAAGCAAAGTGAGAACACTACAGCGGCGGCCTCGACACATGAAGGCTGCGTGATCATTGTAGGTGATGAGGTAGTTATGAACCTCGCCTGCGATGACAACTCTTGGCTGGTGGACTCAGGTGCTTCAACGCACGTATCTCACAACATGACACTATTTGCTACATACACAACATGCGACTGTGGAGTGTTGAAGATGGGCAATGGAGATGTGTCGAAGGCGGTTGCCATTAGAGATGTGCATTTGAGGACAAAGACGTGCAGTTCTTGTTCTCAAAGATGTTCGTCATGTCCCTGATATCCGTTTCAACCTGGTGTCGGTTGGAAGGTTGGATGACGAGGGTTTCTTCAGTCTCTTCGGGAACAATCAGTGGAAGCTTTCCAGAGGTTCGATGGTGATTGCCAGAGGAAGCAAGAGGTCCAGACTCTACTATATGGAAGGGAGCGCACATGAGGTTAACGCAGCTACTGGTGCGTCTACTGAGTTGTGGCACAGGCGGCTCAGCCATATCAATGAGAAGAGGATGAGCTACTTGGTGAACAAGAAGGTGGTTCCAGGGCTAAAGATTACAAAGTTGGAGAAGTGCACGCACTATTTGGCGGGAAAGCAAAATATGATGTCTTTTCAAAGTCACCCAAGTTCAAGGAAGCCAACGTTGCTCGAGTTGATTCACTCGGATGTCTGCAGTCCTATGAAGATAAAATCCATTGGTGGTGCTTATTTTGTAGCATTTATTGATGACTGTTCCAGGAATATTTGGGTCTATACCTTAAAGACCAAGGATCAGGTGTTGCCCACTTTCAAGGAGTTTCAGACCTTTGTTGAAAGGGAGACGGGCAAGAAGCTGCTTTATGTTCGGTCGAACAATTACGGCGAGTATATCGGTCCCTTTGATGCTTATTGCAGAGAGCAAGTGATACGACACCAGAAGACTCCACCAAAGACACCGTAGCTCAACGGTGTAGCAGAGCGGATGAACATGACGCTAATGGAGAGGGTGCAGTATTTGCTGTCAGAAGCAAACTTGCCAGACAGCTATTGGGGTAAGGCACTTTACACAGCTGCTTATGTTATTAATTTATCTCCTAGTGCTCCTTTGGAGGGTGATGTGCCTGACAAAGTATGGTACGACAAAGAGCGGTCATACAATAACCTGCGAGTGTTTGGTTGTAAGGCCTTCGTGCATGTACCGAAGGACGAGAAATCCAAACTTGAGCCAAAGACGAGGCGGTGTGTCTTTGTCGGCTTAGGTCGGGATGAGTTTGACTATAAACTCTACGATCCAGTGGGAAGAAAGCTCTACAGAAGCAGGGACGTGGTATTCGTCGGGGATCAGACCATGACCAACACTCAGAATTCCGAGATGCCTTCTGAGGCTGAGTAATTGCCTGAGTTAGAGTCATTTCGCTTCGAGCAGTTTTCAGAGTACATCTCAGAGGATCTAGTTATGGGGGAGCCAGTACATGAAGTTGCTCCCAACCTTGATCATCAGCCTGCTGATGGTGGTCAGGGTGACCCTCAGGAGGATGAGCATGCCGAGAAGGCAATTCCTGGAGGGGAGGAGGCTGTAGATATACAGCCAGCACCAGTGGTTCCGTTGAGGAGGAGCGATAGAGAGCGTCGACCATCTACGAGATACTCACCGGGTGAGTATGTGCTACTGACTGGCGGGAGAGAATCCGAAAGTTTCACAGAGGCTATGGAAGATGAACACAGGCAAGAGTGGATGGAGGCCATGCAGGAGGGGATGAGTTCCTTGGAGGCCAACTCTACTTATAATCTGGTGCGGTAAGAAGGCTTTGAAGAATCGATGGGTGTTCAGAGTGAAGCAGACCGATGATGCTACTCGCCCTCGATACAAAGCGAGGCTGGTAGTTAAAGGCTACGGTTAGCGGAAATGCGTAAATTATGATCAGATCTTTTCGCCAGTCGTCAAACAGTCGTCTATACGGGTGGTGCTAGCATTGGCAGCCAGTTTCGACTTGGAGGTCGAGCAAATGGACGTGAAGACGACATTTCTCCACGGCGATCTTGAGGAGGAGTTGTACATGGAGCAGCCAGAGGGATTTTGTGAGAAGGACAAGTCACACCGCCAGTTGAGGAAGAGCTTGTATGGTCTGAAACAGGCTCCGATGCAGTGGTACAGGAAGTTCGAGCCGTTTATGGGGGAGCATGGCTATGCACGGACGACGTCGGATCATTGTGTTTTTGTGAGGTACTTCGTCGAGGATGATTTCATCATTTTGTTGCTTTATGTTGATGACATGCTGTTGGTGGGTCGGAATGCTACCAGGATAGCAGAGTTGAAGGCGCTAACTGGGCGCGGCCTTCTCTATGAAGGATTTCGGCGCAACGAAAACTATTCTTGGGATGAAGATCAGCCGAGAGAGAGAGTCCAAGCTGCTACACTTGTCCCAAAAGAAGTACATTTACCGGGTACTTCAGCGTTTCGGGATGGACGGATCGAAGAAAGTGAGTAACCCCCTTGCAGCTCACTTTAAGTTCACTGAGGAGCAGTGTCCATCTACCGAGGACGAGAAGGAAAATATGGAGCGAGTTCCATATGCCTCAGCCGTGGGGAGTCTTATGTATGCTATGGTATGTACGAGGCCAGACATTGCTCACGCAGTCGAAACAGTTAGCAGGTACACTTCCAATCCTGGAAGGGTACATTGGAGTGGGGTCAAGTGGATTCTACGATATCTTCAAGGTACTGCCGATTGGAGACTTTTATTTGGTGGTGACGAGCCGAAGCTGGTTGGATATACCGACGCTGATATGGCTGAGATGTAGAGACGAGGCGATCGACTTTGAGCTATGTGATGATGTTTGCTGGTGGAGCGGTATCGTGGCAGTCGCGTTTACAGAAGTGTGTTGCCTTGTCGATGACATGCATAATACATTGCGGCGACAGAGGCTTGCAAGGAGTTGCTGTGGATGAAGAAGCTGCTGCAGGAAATTGGGCTAAAGCAGGAACAATATCCTTTGCTTTGCGATAGTCAGAGTGTTATTCACCTTGTGAAGAACCAGACATTTCCTCAATTTATTTGGATCGGATATTCCTAAATATAATAGGAATATCTCAATGGATTTAGATTGGATATTCCTACATATAATAGGAATATGTCAATGGATTTGGATTTGTATTGGATATTTCTATCTATAATAGGAATGCTAGTTGTGGGTTTGAGGCTATATATATGTCTCCTGGCCCTAAAATATATCTCTCTAAAAAAAATATAACAATAAGGAGAGAAAATGAGGCAAGAGTGCCATTGCAACATTGGAGAGGAGAAAGAAGGATTGGAGGCCGTTTCAAAGAAGGAGATCAGCTTCGGGTATTTCTCGTTGTCTTTCTTCTTCGTGGTTATAATATATTTTCTGTTCCAAAAGAGTTGTGGTGATCCATTTGGATCGGTTAGAAGTTTGTAAGGAGTCGGTATATTTCTTATTTCATTAGTGGAGGCTTTTCAGGATTGGATTTCGATCGTCCCGTGGTTTTTCCCGCAAGAATTTTTCACGTCATAAATTTTTGTGCCTGCGATTTCTGTTTGGCATTTTTGGTTTGTGCGTTTTGCTCGGTACTCTCTGGTTTGGGAAACGGTTTCCACATTTTCGTTCCCAACAATAAGGTGATGGATCAATAATTAGAATCAGATCCTACCAAGCTGACATATCCATCTATCTTTAATGATATAGATCCTACAATCACTCCTACAATAATTAGATCTTACAATCACTCCGACAATAATTAGATCCTACAATCAAGCTAACATATTTCTATCTTTAATGCTATAGATACAACATCTCTAGAATGGGAAAATCTCAACAAAAACAACCAAAAAAAGCCTCTTTTCCAAATTAAAAAAAAAAAAAAAAAAAAAATCAGCTTTTACCAAATGCAATTACGTTATAGCAGAAGTGGCTTTGATAAGTTGCACCAAACCCAACTTTATTGTTCTAATTAGGATTTTAGTTGCAATCTTGGTAGTGAAAATGTATTTTTTAATCTTAATGTGTAGCGTGCGATCAGAAGTTCTTCTCTGAGCTAACGAGGGAGGCTTCCGAGATAGCGGGATGTTTCAGTTCTCGAGTACAACGCCTGCTCCATCTTCATGCCTCGTCGCCGCTGCAGAGGTGCATGTGGCGGGTACGATATTGCTTCATGGACGACCAACAAATTCTGATTCGGGAAGGAAGGATGTTACTTGATTACGTAACAGTGAATGCTATTGCCATACGGAAGATACTTAAGAAATATGACAAAGTACGGAACATTCTTAACTGTAGATTTCTTATATGATTTCTCATATACTTACTCTTTGGGCAGGTACATGGTTCTGTTAATGGCAGAAATTTTAAGACAAAAATGAGGGCTGAGAAAATAGAGCTTTTGCAGTCGCCTTGGCTCATAGAACTGGGTGCATTTTATTTGAATTTCCGCAGGTCTGAGATTGGAGAACCGGGCGAGTTCTTCCGTGAATTCACTTGTGATCTGAGTGGAACTCAGCCAGTAATGACCATGACTCTTTCCGACTCCGTGAAGTATGAATACAGTCTTACATGTGCTGTTTGTTTGGTAAGCTTGTATTCCTTTTTATCCTGTGGAATTCTGTTTGGAGTATCTCATTGGATAACAAATTTAACGCATACCAGAGTGAACAGCTTTGTGATAAATGTTCCTTTTCTTTCATAACTAACACAACCGTAAAATTAATTAAATACCAGCCATAAAAATAAACCTGCTCCAAATTGGTAATATATTTCTCATGTGATGAATACTGTTTTTAGTTTTACTGTTCATTTTGTGAGAAAAGATGTCATGCATGCTTCTGTTTTATCATTACATCCTTTGTCCAGGTTTAGCTTATTCAGCTACATATGCAATTGTATATATTTTGTAGCATAAAAGAGGGATGATTTCTGTCACATTCTCAAATTACATAAGTATTAGGTCAGCCAAGAATAGGAGGAATGCCGTTACCCATATTCCCGCTGGCTTCCAAACCCCAACTTTTGTACCAGCTGCCGGCATGCATGGTACCACATTCCAACTAAATATAAACGTCTGTCAGAGGGAACATGGGCAACATTATTCCTATTCTTGGACAACCTAACCCTTTCTCCTCAACTTAGTGCACCTTCATAATTGTTGCTCTTTTTTGTGTGCTTCACTTGGTTGCAAACATTCTATAAACACCTATTGGACTTCTCATCATAACTACTTACCATGTTTTAAATATAATTGATACATTGGTGGACTACTAAGACACATTGTTATAATGGGGATACACTCTTTTTTCTCAAGAAAATTCTGGCAGAGTTCTAGCAATCATATTCTTGTTAAATTGGCCCATTTTAAATATTTACAGGACACTGTATTCAACCCATATGCTCTGAGTTGTGGACATCTTTTTTGCAAAAGCTGTGCTTGTTCTTCTGCTTCTGTGCTAATCTTTCAAGGCCTCAAGACAGCGCCTCATGGAGCCAAATGCCCTGTTTGCAGAAATGTATGTACTTGATGCTATTATCTTGTTTACATTATAATTTTAGTTTTATCCGGATCCTAGTGTGAAACTGTTGCCATATAGAACCTCATATTCTTTATTTCTATTTCTTTTTGGATATCTGAAGCATTGCAATTTACAGCAACAACAAAGCCTTTATCCTAGAATTTTGATATCTGATGCACTGCATTTGAAAATTTCTTTATTTGCCTCACTGAGATTTTCATTTAATAAGATAGACAAGTTGGCTGCTTTGAAGAGAGCCTAATCAAAGAATCAATTGTCTGGAAAGTTCTATTTGAAAACAGAGTTTTATTTAAGGTACATGACATCCCAAGATAGCAAATTAGTGGGCCGATGTCTCAGACTTGATCTCATTCTTTGACCCCTCTGAGAGTTGAGACTACAATCCACTTCACACATTGCTCTTATTATGCTTGTCCATGTTAGGTCAGTCCCTCTAATTCTCTATTCCTTCAACACAAGTTTATTTGTTGTGCCTCTCTAGAACCTATTTTTCTTCCTTGTTCCCGCATTAATGATGGTGCAATTGCTACACTCCTGATAACATTTTTTTTACTTTATCTTTCTAATTTTACCTCACATAAACTGTAGCTTTCTTAGGGAGAATAACACGAATCAACATATTACTAATGTGCAACGTAGTATGAAGATATAAATTAATTCGACGGAACTTTTGCTGAAGTCATGGAGTATAGGTAACTTACTGCAGGAAAAATATAATTTTTGGAACAATGTATGGAACTGGCAAATCTTTCCCATAAATCTGAACATTCTATGAGTAGCTCTTGAGTCGTTTAGTAAGTACAAACAATTTTTTTACGGTAGAAAGTAGCTCAATTAGTTTACTCCCTTATCAGATCTACTGAAAACTACAGCATAATAACTATCCTTTAATCATAGATGATCAATTTCATAATTCGTTTAATTACTGTGGCTGATATGTGTGTCTTTCATTTATTGCCTTCAAAAGTCCTATTTGTTTGAGCTAGCATCATGGTTAGAGTAGAAGCAAAAAGTATTGAAAAATGATCCTGTACGAGGACAAGATGAGAGAAAATCCCGCAACATCATTTACGTGCAACTAAACAATGGATTTGCAACACCACCTACAACAACAAATGCTACATGCAACATATGTTGCATGTGATTTCTATTTAGTGGCAACCAAACAGCCCCTTAGTGTTATAGAGGACGTGATCATTGAAGAGCCGAAATGGAAGAAGAGGATTCAAATAGCCGACCTCAAAATTTTTGTATAAAGGCTTTGTTTTTGTTGTTGTTTGTAGGTAAATGTCCCTGTATGTGCATACTTCCTTCATTGTCGTCCTTCACCTATAGCAGTTTGAATTATGAAAAACATAAAAAAAATTATATTTTATATTTGCTTCTCAAGTTCTCCCTTCCATTTGTTGCCTTTAGAGGTTATTTCTTTTGGAGATGCCCCAAAAGGTTGAGCGAAGTGTGATCCAATGTTGCTACCTAGTGAGTACCTTTAGGCTATAGGTGGAAATATTATCCAACCCCCAAACCCCAAAGTAGCAAGAAGGTTCTGACTTCTGTTGACTATTTCTCTTAATGCCTCTTGGGAAGAAGATGAAAGAATCGAAGAAGATTGAAAGAATCAACAACAAACTCAATACTACAACAAAGAAAAGAAGATGCAATGATTCCAGCTCACTGTTCTAAAAGGTGGCCGCCTAGGCGCTAGGCGGCTGGTGTCCGCCAGGTGCCCATCTAGGCGCCTGTCTAATTCCCCTCCGACGCCCGACTATGCATGTTCTGAAGATTGATAGCATTCGGCAAGACTGTCAAATATAGCACAAGAAGGCTTGTGGCGATCCTTGTTCAAAAATCACAATCCCTGGGTGTTTAGGCTCCCTTGCAGATCCAACACACAACAAATCCCATGCCCATTGTGTCTAGGCCCCTTGCAAATAAAAGTAGCATTGGATGCCCTCTTAGGGATAGTATTAGGGTTCTGTTGTTGAACATGAACACTATTCCTTTGTGGGGCATACTGACAAATCCCATACCTCCTGTGGTTGGCAGGATCCTACCTCATTTCTGTCTTCTTCCCACCACAGTGTTCCAGCTCTCCTCCTTAGTGGAGACAGGGGACTGAGCATTCGAATCACCCTTCCCAAGGAAGCTTTCTTGCACTGTATCAAGAGCAGGTTGCAAAATGTTAATAGTCCCCATCTGGCTTCAACAGCCTAAGATTAACCTAATCATTATTTTAACAGTGTGAAACTATTATTTTTCCATTTCTTCTTCCTCAAAATTTTATAACTCTACCATTAGCTTAAGAAGAAGCCATGAACCTCTTTTGTCTACCAAGAGTTTAGGAGAATGAACCCAAATAGAATCCATTGCCTATAAAACGGTGTTTGGTAAGAGCTCAAGAAAACCCATGATCTCATTGTTTACATGATCTCAAGAGAAACCAATTAACCTAAGAAAATATTAACTACCCGTGAATCAATTAATTGCCTACCACAAGCTTGTTCAATAAAAAAAACCATGAACATGTTTCTACAATGAGTTTAGTAAGAACGTATGAATTCATTATCAATCATGGGCTTAAGAAGAGCCTATTCGTTGAAATAAGGGAGGAAAGAGGAGAGAGGATAAATACCTAGGCAAAATGTCAAAAATTATAATTTCGTTAAAGTTGACAAAGGTGCTTGTGACGGCTAAGGTGAAAGTTTTAAAAGATCTCGACCGAAATGGGATAGGAATGAAAGTTTGCTGATGGGAAAGGAAAATATCCCTTAGCGAAAGAGTTAAATTAACCTTGGGGACTCTTAACTTATATTGTTGGAGATTTGGAGACTTTACGTAATTATCAATATTTGAGGTATATATATATATATATATATATATATATATATATATATATATATATATATATATGAAACAAAGGTAAAATTTTATTAATCTATCAAAACATATTACATATCATACATTTTCAGTCCCTCATAGTGGTGTCATAGCACCAACATCAAATTCAATATTGTGTAAAATTCTAACGAAAGAAGTTTGGAGTCCCTCAAAGGTGTCTGTTACGCTCTCGCCACACATGCCACACCGTCGCTGCAAGGCGTAGACGTGCCTCTTTAAACCATAGCATCCCTCTTCTTCTCATGGCACAAATCTCCACGATGATTCCGCCGATGTCTTTCACTTCCCCGTAGCTCCCCAATCGCTTGCAGCATTGCTCATACCAAAGGAACCAAGTCAGTCCGCATTCGAAGAACAGATGCCAGAGTGACTCGTTGCTTTGGTTGCATAGCACACAAAGTTGATTTGGGAGTCGAACACCAAAGTGGGCAAGTCTGTCCTTGGTAAGAAGGCGGTCCAGCAATAGCGGATACATGTAGAGCTGCATCTTGCGAGCGAGCCTCTAGAACCATATAAAGTCATAGTTATCCAGCTTGTGGTGTGTCGACTGCACGAAGTTGTAACACCTCCCGAACTTGAAGTCCCCTCCGCCTGCAACACCCCTCGGCGGGTTCCACACCCATCTGTCAGCATCGATGCTAGTATCAATTTGGACCGTTCGGATACTGTCTCCATGCATGATCGAGTAATAATATACGTCAGGCTATCATTCTCCATTTGAGATGAGGGACTGCACCCTCATTTTCCTACCCGCCTCCAACTGTAGCTGTTGACCCGATATCTCTTGTAAACTCCGATGAGCCAGCCGTGGGTCAAGCCATAGGTCGGTATTCCTACCATCCCGTGTGATCCGATGTATGATAGTTTTAATAGCTTCCCTATTGTGTAGCAAGTGTTTGAAGGTAACAGAAGCATTGTTGTTGTACCTGCAGGACCAAAAATTGTCTCCTTTCAGATACCTACTTGCCATTCATTCTGCATATAGAGAACCTCCACGCACAAACTTCCACGTCAGCTTCATTCCTGCTGCATCTCGGACTGTTTGCAACGGCCGAAGTCCTATTCCCCTTCCTCCCAAGGTATACACAGTTGCTCTCAGGCGATAGCATGCATGCCATCCCTCCAAATAAAGTTAGAGCAGATACGCTCCACTTTTCGGAGGGTAGTCGTCGGCACCAGAATAGACTGCAGCTAGAATAAAGCTGTCGAAAATGACAGACCGTACAAGCTCAAAATGTCCTCCAAATGATAGACATTGTGCCTGTCAGCCCTCCACCCTCCGTTGGGTATACTCAACTAAACTGTGGCATTCCAAATCCCTTGCATAGTTGACTGACAACGGAAGTCCAAGATACTTTACAGGCATATCCCCCTTCTCGACCCCCAGCACCAATGCACACTCCTCCTTTAGAAGACAGAGAGAGCTAAAGTACACTCGGCTCTTGTCCATATTATGCCTCGGTTTCGCAGAACCGAACGTCCTGACGTGATGTCGTGCGAGCCTAAGTTGGGCTTGCGCAAGGCAAGTACGGAAACGGTCGAGGTAAATGCTAAGCCACAGAGTCGCACATATAGTCCCTAAGTAGAAAAGTTGAAGAACACATGATATATAAGAAACTTAATATCTTTATTAATATGGAATAGAGGTTACAACGATGCTGGACCAAAATTACAATCGCTCAAGCTCTCTTTCTCGCATACAATGAATAATGTCTGAAGGCTTACAACTTTAAGAATGATACAAATGATGATGTTCCAATACATTATGTCCTGTATATGGTGCTTTAGCTCCGGCCGCAATGCTCCAAGGCGCAAGAACGAACTCCACGCCTTAGCGCACGAAGGAAACTCTGCACCGAACGAAATGCTCCCGTACCCTGCAAGCAATCTGATGGGTTATCAGTACATTGAATGCACTGGTTGGGAGGCCTCTCGCTCAACAAAACCAACACGTTCATTAAGTTCTGTGCACCGACTTATTATGTTTTCTTTCTAATCTTGCCTTAGGATCATTTCAAAACATATAATGAATATAAAGTACTCGTGTCACATGCATAGCATAAGTGTCACGAAATAAGTAACCGAGTATACTTTACCTTCACTTACCATTCGTCATTCCCTGTCCAATGATACATCAACTTATCCAATTACATATAATGCAACAAAGTAATAACTACGTTATCCAAGTAATATGATGAAACAAGGGAACATAAGTATAAACTCAGTGTCTCGAATGTGTTTTTGTAGCAGGCATGTTATGCTCAAAACTCTACAGTGTATCGTGCATCCATTTTCTAAATGTATAGCGCGATGTGCATCCATTACTAGCCTCAAAATTCAATGACTCGTATGCGGATTGTCGCTAGCGAGCTGACTTAATCTATATGAAGGTCACTGGCACCACAAGCCATTTTGGACACTGAGTGAGATGACTGTCTTTCCGGTTCGGTAGCGAGCCTTACCGGACGTCCCAAACTCACCAACGAGACGGTTGACTTTCCAGTTCGATTGCTAGCCTTATTGGACGTCCCGAACTCGTTATGTGCTAGGACTTCCTTCCTTAGCACCGTTCTTCCGGGCCGACACGATTTCGATGTCTCGGATATCGTTCGAGAACTTAAACCTTGTGCGCACAAGTTGTCTGTGACCATGCAAGTCTTTTCTTCCAAGCTTTCCATACTGCTCAAGCATTCTTTAAATCTAAACTTCTCATCTCTATGCAACTCCCTGTCTGGAGACTGCCTCGGCCACCTGATTGTCCCAAAATTCTTCTATGGATCTACCTCTGAACCCAGAAATGACTAATTATAGTCTTCCTAATAGGTAGCCCTAATAAATAATGCTAGTTACCAATAATATCAAACTGGCGAGCAAGTACCGAAAATGTTATGCTTATCTCTAACTCGGAACGACTACTTGATAGTCTTCGTGTCTAACTGAATGAACCATGTTCTATGAAACATTGGTATAATCTACGTGACAAACATTGCAACTGTGCGAAGATATATGATATGAAGGCATAAGAAAACTCTACTTGCACGAAATGAAACACAAATGAAAGATACTATCTCTAGTAGCAAGTTACTTTCTCCATGTTCTATACAATGTGATATAAGTTGGAATTATTCCCTATGTGGGTTCACTTCTTTTATTAGCATGCAATAGTTATCGCCTTATCAACTAGCATGTAACATCCATTTCTTATGTATGAAGGCTCGGCGAGTTCATCGATGCCACCCACCTGAACGAGGGTTCGCCTCGACCAAACGGGACTTCGTGCTCACCACTAAACTCCGAACGTCAAGTCCGAACGCCGTTGCACCAAAGCTTTATCTCGCTGAGCTGAACGGAGTGGTTCGTTACATAATACACCACTCAAAAAAAGTTTCGTCTTCGAAACTTCTTGAGCACACTCATCCAATTGAACATCACTATCGCTCGAACCACTGAACATCTCGCTCCATGATATATCTCCTCAAAATTCAATTGATCACGTCATGCCTAAGTTCCAAGATCGCCTTAATATCGCTCGTTGCACTTCCTATTCGTTTTCTCGATCCACGCCACGTTTATGCCTTAGCCAAATTTCCTCAAATAACTATGTTGCACACATCGACCCGACTATATCCACAACATATCCATTGCGTTCACTTTCTCAATCCCTATTGTGCCTAGTGCAAAGCTGCACTACTCAAAATTTGGGTATGCTATAACTCATCGCACAAAGTCATGCTTAGAACTAGACGAACTTACCCAAACGCTTATACTCAATCCTTCTGAATCCCGGCACATGACCTAGCCGATCAACCGACTTCTTCAAAATTAAAACCGAGTGTTACACCTCAACCAAACCAAACAATCCTCAAGACTTCGCATACGAATCCCAACCAATCTTGCAAACTCGTCTTGCATCAAGGTCTAAATCCGATCGTATACCGTTACACAAATTTTTGTCTCGAGCTATTGCTTATTCTCGCTAAGGAACTTCACTATCTTCCGAAGTCATCGCTCGATTCGTCTACGTTCTATCTTTTGGAACTTATAGATCCAAGAAGCACCTAGCTAAATTCCGAATCACTTCCTATGTGCACCTTAATCACACTCTTCCAAACACGATTGTAATCCCGATGACATCGTTCAATCCGATCAAGTGTAGATCCTTCTTCATCCCATCCTCAAAGACAAATTTCTAATACATCTCTCGTTTGCGACATATAAACTTGCATCTTTCTTGTACCTTAATAACTCTTCTCATAACATGAAATCAAAATCTCCCTCTCATTCGTTCCATTAGCTAGTTATTTACACTTCCAATCAACTCTTACAATGACACGATCAATTATCCCAAGTATTCTCGTCTTGTGAAATCACCATATTATCTCGAGCAAGATCGATCAAAATCCAAGTCATTTCTAATCCAATTTGAGCCCAAGTATTGTACTACCATTAGTACGTCTTCTAAACACATGATTTCAATTTACAATTCAAGTCGTCTCCGAACTTCCTCGATCAATTCCATGCGTCCGACAATAACATCAATTCGATAGGGGCTGTTTGGAACGCTGCAACTCCCCTGCAACTGGGAGTCTGTTGCAAATTAGCACTGCAATCGGGAGTTTCAGTGTTTGGTTGTGGACCGCAACTACGCTGCAGGTGAGAATTTTCTGACAAAACTCAGTTGTTATCCCCTCTTTTTTTCTACACTCCAGTTGCATAAAAAAAGTGAGGAAACTGACTGTAAGTCGGCGACCTTGAGGAAGCTCTTGGCAGACCTGCTCCGGTCACGGAGGAGAGTTACCGCAGACTCTGGAGCCCGTCCTCGCTGCCGGAGGAGAGATCGAAGTCCTCAGCGACTCGAGGAGGCCTCTGGGCGGCTGATCCGATCCGATACGAGCGCAGACGCCAGAGGAGAGGCCGTCACTTCCAGATATGGGTCGAAAAAAGCGGCGGAGAGGTGGTCACTTCAGATACTCGTGGTGGTGGGAGTGGCTGGGGGAGGAGAGGGACAGGGAGAGGGAGAGGGAGAGGAGGCTGCTGACGGAGAAGAAGGCGGAGGAGAGACTCTGACCGGGCTTGTGCTTGGAGGAGGAGGGGAGAGTGGCGCAGCTGCCAGCGCCGACGAAGGAGGGCATTTTTTTGGGGGTTTGGTAGTTGAGAGAGAGAGACGAGAATGGAAAAGCCAGAAGAGCAATAGAGGAATTTTTTTTAAGTGAATTTTTTTGAGTGAATTTTTTGAGTGATCGGTGGCATCAAAAAATGACAATAGAAAAAGCCAGAAGAGCATTAGAGAGTCCGATGACATCAAAAAAAAAATTAAATTTTGATTTTTGTATTTATTTTGCAAAAGAAGAACAATAGAGAGGAAAGTCATACATGGCATCCAAACACTAAAAGTTATCCTATTCACTTGCAGGAGACAAAAAGTACACTATCAAAACACATTTTGGACTCAACATGCTGCAAGTGCAACTTTTATACTTTCAAAGTGTCACTTCTATCCAAACAGCCTCTTAGTCCTCAATACCATCTCGTTCCTTTGATCGCAACGTCTATCCAATCTAGCAACTAACATCCAAGTTTCATCGTCCATTCCGTTCGCCTCAAACATCAAATTTCTTTAGAATGTATATCCAAAATCCAAGTCCTAACTTTAATTCTTGTTGCCCCAGCTCTATAGTTTTACCTAGGCAACTCTTCTAAGGTCGATCACACCGGTTCTATCTCTCGACACAGGGTCGTCTACCTAACCACTAGGTCAGCTCACTAGCTCAAAGTCACGTATCAAATCACCATCCTCGATATGCAACCGAAATCTATTGTACTCATCCAAATCCTAGGGTCAAACCATTGTCCGATCGTACGGGATATTCTACCCAAGCCTGCCTCACTCAGATTTCTAAACATCGAGCATAGATTATCCTACTTGCATTAACAACATTCCGTTCAAGGGTCCGAGTCTGTTCAGCAAATCCATTCCTAGGATAAATTTATCCAACCGAATCCTCGACATATAATCATCGACAACATCCATCCAAGCGACGCACGTAGTCCTAGTACTCACGTCTATGCGATAGCGTCCACCAAGTCTAGTTTTACATCATCGAATCGTAACTCAATATTCGAAATCACCATTCTCAGTTGCTACTCTAAACCACTAATCGTAAGTCATATTTCCTAAGTCACCAAATCTCAAATCGAAATCTCTAAGTCGTCCAACATCAGTACCTATTCGATCACAAATCCACCGAACATAACTTCGATTCAAATTCTAGAATAGCGCGTCTTCAACACGTACTCCAATTCGCTTGTATCCTCAAACTTGCTTTATCGTCAAACCACAACTCTGTGCAATCCCAAACTCATCGAACACTTCACCGTTACAGATTCGTTTCATCCAAGTCATAGATCGATTCAAGTTTTCCTCCTAAACCATTAGTCTTGTTACGTTGAATCCAGATCAATCATCAATAATTTTTTCGTCCATTAAGTCGCGTCATACTAACGTTCGTTCATGCCATGATCAACATTCACCTACCCAAGTCGTCTGAAACTTCAACGTTATCATCCGATCATTTCATAGTCCATAATCTAGCATTTCTCAAAACAACCAAGTCCAAAAATCAATTCGATAATCTACTCGTCGTTCGTTCAACTTGAATATCCTCGAGCGATTATCTATCTTTGATACACTTCGTCACCATCAAGTATTTTTATAACCAAGAAGAACATTCAATTGCTGATTCAAATTCATTTCCATCCATGCTATCTTCCGAACTATATTCAATATCGATTCGTCCAACTCAAGATCACTTTGCTATCGCCTATCTCATATCATCGAACAATACGATTCTTTCCTATTCGTCAATCCGTATTATCTTCCGAATATCGATATCGTATCAACCCATCCGGATTCGAAACCAAAACATCCATACTCAACTCAATTCTACCGAGCAACATTCTTCTCAATCCTAAGTCAATTCCATAAATTCCAGTCCGAACTTCCATGCACGCTATTTTTCTATCGCACTAACTCCGATCGCATTTTCGAGTCTTCAATCTCAACACTAAATTTTGATCCGTTCGATTTAATCCGTAATTACGTATACGATCAACAATGCTTCCTCGACCAAGCCATTAATTCCATTACTCAAAATCCCTATCGGATATAATCTCAACATTTACTCAACTCATTCTCAATAGTTCGAACCACTCTCTTTCGAGGCACTCGAATTCACGACTGATTAAGCATCACTCATTCTAAGGCTTTGCACTATCTTGCTTGTTGCTGATAAACTCGTTGCTACCCCGAAACTCTCGATCCGTCGAACGTTCTCCACGATTACCCCATACACCACTTATGATTCAAACCATTTAACACATTCTCGAAACTGAATTTAATTTCCAACTAATTTCGCTCGCATATCCGACCGAACCCTTCCTTAACATCCAAGCACGTTCCTTATGTTCGCTTAACGATATCTTCCAACAGCATCTCTATTGATCCTTATCAAAAAATTCATGATCTGAATCCAACTTATCCTCATCCGAACGACATTCTGATCCGGTACATAAACTTACTCGAACCAACATAAGTCCAATATGTAATGTCCAACACAACTCAGCCAACAAGACCTTCCACAAAGCTATCTCTGGTCAACCAAAACACCCGATGAGATTCATAAAATATCTAAACTTATTGTATGGAACATCCCGCGAAACATCGAGAGAGAGCATCAATAACATTGATAGCGAGCGCACTCAAAAGTGAAAGAGAATCGAACACGAGTACAAGGACGTAGAGCTGTGCTCTGATACCAATATGTCACGTCCCGGTTTCGCAGAACCGAACGTCCTCGCTGGACGTGATGCCGCGCAACCCTAAGTTGCGGTTGTGCAAAGCAAGCACCGAAACGACCGAGGTAAATGCTAAGCCACAGAGCCGCACAGATAGTCTCCAAGCAAAAAAGTAGAATAATACAGGATATATAAGAAAATAAATATCTTTATTGATATGGAATAGAGATTACAATGACGCTAGGCCAAATATTACAATCGCTCAAGCTCTTTCTCGCATACAATGAATCATGTCCGAAGGCTTACAACTTTAAGAATGATACAAAGGATGATGTTCCAATACATTATGTCATGTATATGGTGCTTCAGCTCCGGCCGCTACGTTCCAAGGCGCCAGAACGAACTCCACGTCTTAGCGCGCACGAAGGAAACTCTGTACCGAACGAGATGCTCCCGCACCCTGCAAGCAATCTGGTGGGTTATCAGTATATTGAATGCACTGGTGGAGATGTCTCTCGTCCACTCAACAAAACCAACACGTTCATTAAGTTCTGTGCACCGACTAATTAGATTATCTTTCTAATCTTGTCTTAGGATCAATTTTATAGCATATAATGAATATAAAGTACTGGTGTCATAGGAATAGTATAAGTGACACAAAATAAGTAACCAAGTATGCGTTACCTTTACTTACCATTCGTCCTTCCATGCTCAATGATACATCAAGTTATCCAATTACATATAATGCAACAAAGTAATAACTACGTTATCCAAGTAATATGATGAAACATGGGAACATAAGTATAAACTCAGTGTCTCGAATGTGTTTTTGTAGCAGGCATGTTATGCTCAAAACTCTATAGTTTATCGTGCATCCATTCTCTAAATGTATAGTGCGTTGTGCATCTATTACTAGCCTCAAAATTCAATGACTCACACGCGGATGGCCGCTAGCGAGCTGACTTAATCTATATGAAGGTCACTGGCACCACAAGTCATTTTGGACACTGGGTGAGACAACTATTATTTTGGTTCGGTAGCGAGTCTTACTGGACGTTCCGAACTCACTGACGAGACGACTGTCTTTCCAGTTCGGTTGCTTGTCTTACTGGACGTCCCGGACTCATCCTGTGCTAGGACTTCCTTCCTTAGCACCGTTCTTCCGGCCGACACGATTCCGATGCCTCGAATATCGTTCGAGAACTTAAACCTTGTACGCACAAGTTGTCTGTGACCATGCCAGTCTCTTCTTCTAATCTTTTTATACTGCTCAAACATTCTTTAAATCTCAACTTCTCATCTCTATGCAGCTCCCTGTCTGGAGACTGCCTCGACCACCTGATTGTAGTCTTCCTGAAAAGTAGCCATGCTATGTTTATCTCTGACTTGGAACGACTACTTGATAGTCTTCATGTTTAACTAAATGAACCATGTTCCGTGAAACAGTGGTATAATCAACGTGACAAGCATTGCAACCGTGCGGAGATATATGATATGACGATATAAGAAAACTCTACTTGCACGAAATGAAACGCAAATGAAAGATACTGTCTCTGGTAGCAAGTTACTATTTTCATGTTCTATACAATGTGATATAAGTTAGGATTATTCCCTTAGCTATGTGGCTTCACTTCTTTTATTAGCATGTAAGAGTTATCGCCTTCTCAACTAGCATGTAACATCCATTTCTTATGTATGAAGGCTCGACAAAGACGAGTTCACCGAAGCCACCCACCTGAACGAGGGTTCCCCTCGACCGAGCGGGGCTTCGTGCTCGCCACTGAACAAGCCGAAACGCCAAATCCGAAAGTCGTTGCACCAATGCTTCATATCGCTGAGCTGAGCGGAACGGGTCGTTACAATCCATGTTTAGTTGAAGTCCTGACAGCCTCCTGAACACTTCCATGATCTCCGAAGTAGTAGCGAGACCCTCTATCGACGGCCGCAAGAAGACCAAAAGGTCATCCGCATAGATCAAATGGGACATATGTGAAGTGACCCTCTTGTAGAGCGGTACAATTCTCCTCTGATGCACTGCCTTATCCATTAGACACGAAAAATACTCCATGACTAGTGTGAAAAGATATGGGGATATAGGGTCCCCTTGTCGTAGCCCCCTATTACTCCTGATAAATCCATAGGGGATGTCCTGAATAAGCACCGAAAAAGTAGCAGAAGTAATGCACTCCCTAATCCTTGCAACCCACATATCATCAAAACTCATGGAGAGCATAAGCTGACAACGAAATCACGGTTCACCATATCATAAGCCTTTCTGAGGTCTACTTTCATGCAATCATTTATGCCCCTACTTTATTGATTTCTTGTACCATCTCATGCGCTGGGAGACTGTGCTCTGCAATCGACCTGCCCTTAATGAAGGTTGCCTGTTTTGCTGAAACCAATCCCTGCATAATCTTATCCATTCGCTGACACAGTAGGTGTGTAGTTATTTTATAAAAATAATTAAAACACGCAATGGGCCTGAAGTCGGCCAGGGACATAGCACACTCTTTTTTAAGAACTAGCGTCAAGAACGTATGATTCAGGTCTTTCAGCAACTTGTCCTTTGTGAAAAACTCCTGCACCGTCTCAAGGACCTGATATTTGAGTGTCTTCCAATGGATTTTGAAGAATTTGCTGTTGGAGCCATCCGGACCAGACGTCTTATTGGGGTCCGCGCCCATTACTATTGCCTCAACCTCCTCCAGTCTAACCGGGACTAGTAATTGGCTATTGCCATATGTTGTGACCAGTCTCTTGCATACAAGATCAAGGAAAACAGTAATCTAATCAGACTGATTATACAACTCAGAATAGTACCTGATAGCCTTCGACTGTTTGCCTGAGGGCGTATCCACTAGCTTTCTTTCCGCTTCCATTAGCTGGTTGAAGTTATGATGTTGGTGAGCGCGGACCACATCGTAGAAGAATTGGAGCATCTGTCTCCCGCCTTCAGCCACGAGCATTTGGCACGTTGGGCACTTTGGATCTCCTGTAGTCGTATCAGGTTGACCTCCTCTGTCAGTTTCTTCTCACGACCTGCCAAGTCCTCGTCCATCATGTCTAACTGCATGCGGTCTTGGATCAAGCGGAGCTTCTTCTCCTTTTCGCCAGGAGCAGACGAGGACGGTCCCGAACCTAGCTCCTAAGCTCAGCCTTGGTGGACTTTAGCACCTGCATCATATTAAATTGAGCAGTGCCTCGGCCCACCGGCCGCATCCCCTGTGCCACCGCCTCCGCGTACCCCTCGGAAAGGTGCCAACTGTTGTTGTACCGAAAATGACTAGATCTCCAAGGAGGCTTCTCTGTGAAACCAACTCGGAGAGGAGAGTGATCGCTCGTTCCAGTTGGCCTACCCTCCGTAACCAAGTGGGGGAACCTGCTAACCAAGCACTATTGCCTAAGGCTCTATCTAGCTAACAAGCAACCATCTTCCGAACTGCTTTGTTGTGCCAGGTCCAAATATGTCCCGACCTCTCCAGGCCCTGTAGTCCCGATTGCATCAGGCAATGTTGGAAGTCATACATAATCGAATCATGTATATGTCGGCCTCCCACCTTCTCCCTTCTGTACATGATAGCGTTAAAGTCTCTCATGAGTAAGAGCGGTAGATTTGAGCTCCCTGCTATCACGCTCACATGAATAATCTTGTGCCATAGCTCCTCCATTCTCCTCCTATCGTTAGGACCATAGACCGCGCCGAAGATGAAGTGGAAGCCTCCCTTGCTATAGAAGTCCATAGCTATCACCTGCTCGGACATATGTACCATTCTCCCATCCCAACAACGACTATCCCATCGGACCCAGACCCTGGCCATGGTACATTAGTGGAGGTTATGCGCCTGTGACCAATGGGATGGGGTTCTTCTCGCCAAAATTCCCTCCGAATTTATCTTAGTTTCCAGTAGTGCAATGATTAAACATTTCTTTTTTCGCAGAAACTTGCTGATCTCCTTCCACCTACCCAGGGAGCACGCTCCACGAACGTTCTATGAGACGACCGACATTAATTAATGGCCATGTCCCCATGCATCTCATCTGACCCGGCACCCTGGGTCCATGGCTCGATCTTGGGACCGTCCGTCACCGAGCCTCCCCTCATATGCCTCTTCTCCGTGTCCTCTCTCTCTCTCTCTCTCTCTCTATATATATATATATATATATATATATATATATATATAAGTTCCTTGGGGTTAATATCCAATTCTTATTACTCTCCCTTAAGTTGGATCATATATATCATGCATGCTAAGCTTGAACATAAAAGAAAAAAATGGGAAGATGGTTAGGGGCTTCATGAACAGATTTGTACTTTGGTCCTCTGGTCGAGTGAAGGGAGTACAAATATGGCTTCTTGTAACCGCATTACGAATAAAGTGATGATAAAGTTTAATGTGCTTGGTACTCTCATGGAAGAATTGTCACGCCCCAGTCCCAAAATTACGTAGGATTAGGAACACGTAACACGCCCAGCCGTATGTATACGAACTCCAATATATGGAAATCATATACACGCGTACGCTGTAAATGAATATGCAATCCACCAGTGGTAATATACTGTCACAACAAGTCACACACAATCTATATCTCATCCACATCACAGATAATACGTAGGAACAAAGAGCTGAATAACAACTGAATATCCAAGATAAGTATCAAGTCTGATAGTCAGGTGGAAACAAATCCACTACAAAACGACTATACTGAAGTAGTAACAAAAATCTTAAAACAGTGGAAACAGGTCATAGCTACTCTGAGGGTAAGACCTCCTCAGTCTGGTATGTAGAGTCAGGTCCAGGTCCGTACTCCTGTGGTTGCTCCTGTTCGTCCATATCTGGAAAGGGACCAGGTCCTCAGAGGGATGTAACAAGATACATAATAACATGCCAATAAGTACTGAAATATAAACATCCACTGGGTCGCCTAACCGTCTAAGTGAATGCAATTTGAGAACAACTTTCCCAACGCGTGGGCTATCTGGCCATAATGGAATTGGCATGATTCTCTAGGAGAATCAGGGGCCTACAAGCGTACCGTCTTTTGAACGGCAAAGGCCGCCTGCAATATATATAGGATCACAACCACCCGTTTCTCCAGCGGAGAATCCGTGCGAACTAGGGAAAGTGTAAAGGAGCCCAAACGCCTTGTTGTTCTCTCCACCCCATGCTCTAAGCATGCCACATTCATGACACGATAAAACCTCTAAATAACTGTCAGGTCTACTAGCATACAAAATTTCTATCAGCAGTCATCTCTAACGCACGGCCAATACGTACAGGAGGTCAGACCTGTCCCGCAGTCCGTGATCTATATGAGACTCATAACTCGTGTAACAACTGTTACACAGCCAATTAATCTAATGATGCTCCATAATACTGGGGTGGTCTCATAAAATAGGTCCAAAATCTACATAAATAAACATTTATATAAGCCGAATTAAACATGCATGTATTGGTTGGAATGTAAATATCAGTACAATGGCATGGTATACTTGCCGAGCAAAGTTCTGTAGAGTGCAACGTTCAGCACAGTGTTTTAGTTCGTTGTAAGAAGAAGGGTTTAGGGTTTGAAAGAGTTTGTAATAATACATATATATATATAGTGATAAGGGACGGTGGAAGTTACTTAATGCTTAAGGAATTACTGCTGCTGCTGTTTTTTTTTCATTGGTTTAGATTTCGGTTGAGGGGTGTTTAGTAATAATAGTGTTTAATGAGTGGTGGAATGAGAAGCTTACACGTGTGGGAAAGCAAGGCAAAGTAAAATTGGGTTTTGCTTCTGCTGTTGATATTTTCTTCTCAATGGGTTGTGTTTTGGGTTTTACGCGCGGTGAAAGGAAGAGTTTACGCGGAGTGAACTGCTGCTGCTGAGGAGTTTTACGCGCGGTGAAATATATGCGGGGTAATGAGCTGCTGCTAATTAACTCCTTACTTTACGCGGGAAGGGTGGTTAACGGTTTGCGGGTTTGATCCAATAGGGAATTCTATTTTCTCTATTTAGCTCATAATTACTATAAATAATAAATTACATAATTTAATAAATAATAGAGAAATACGGTTTTCAGAATTAGGGTTCTTACATTCTACCCAACTTATAAAAATTTCGTCCTCGAAATTAAAACTAAGTCACGATACATTTTAGTGCCCCCAGGATGAATAGAATATATCGAACTATGAGCTTTTGTCATCAGCTCCTGTCGAATTTCTCCATTTGGAACATAAAGATGATCACCACATCGTAATGTCCCATCATCATGGATGCGCAGTCCTGTCTGCTCTCCGGCCTCTGTCCTTTCCTTTAATCTTCTGAATCTAGCGTCTGTAGGTAATGCTGCCTTGATTCTCTTTACTAATGATGATTGTATTTGCAAGTTGGCTAGTGTCCCGTCTGCTCCGGGTAATATTACTTCAATGCCAAGACCTTGCAAATCCTTCAATAATTCCTTCTGTGTTGTTAGGAAATAAGTTGTTGGCTTCCGGCTTAACGCATCTGCTACCACATTAGCCTTGCCTGGATGATAATGTAGCTCTATCTCGAAATCTTTCATTAGTTCAAGCCATCGACGTTGTCTCATATTTAACTCCTTCTGCGTGAAGACGTACTTGAGGCTTTTGTGGTCTGTATATATTTCCACTCGTTCCCCATATAAGTAGTGTTTCCATAACTTTAGAGTAAATACAACGGCTGCAAGTTCCAAGTCATGAATTGGATAATTCTTCTCATGTACTCGTAACTGTCTAGATGCATATGCAATCACCTTGCTATGCTGCATCAATACGCATCCCAAACTTTTTCCTGATGCGTCACTGTAGATCACATAACCTCCTGATCCTGATGGAATAGTTAATACCGGTGCTGTAGTCAGTCGCTTCTTTAATTCCTCGAAAGCGGCTTGACACTCGTTGGTCCATATGAACTCTTGATCTTTGCAAGTCAACCGAGTCATAGGTGTTGCTATCCTTGAGAAGTTCTCCACGAACCGTCGGTAATATCCCGCAATTTCAAGGGAACTTCTCACCTCTGCTGCTGATTTAGGAACATGTCATGTCTTGACTGCAGAGATCTTTTCTGGATCAACATAAATTCTATCTCCTGTAATAACATGTCCAAGAAATGAGACTATGTTCAAGAAGAACTCACATTTACTGAGTTTTGCATATAACTGCTCTTTTCTTAAAGTTTCGAGAACAATCCGCAGGTACTTTTCGTGCTCCTCGTGGCTCTTTGAATAGACAAGTATATCGTCTATAAAGACGACCACGAACTGGTCCAAATACTGATTGAAGACTCGATTCATTAAGTCCATAAAGATAGCTGGAGCATTGGTCAATCCAAATGGCATGACCAAGAACTCGTAGTGCCCATATCTTGTCCGGAATGCGGTCTTCGGAATGTCCTCCTTCCGTACCTTTACCTGGCGATATCCCGATCTCAAATCTATCTTTGAGAACATCTTGGCTCCACTAAGTTGATCGAATAAGTCATCAATGCGTGCCAGTGGATATTTATTCTTCACTGTCACTGCATTTAAGGCTCTATAGTCAATGCACATACGCACTGACCCATCCTTCTTTGGTACAAACAACACTGGCGCTCCCCAGGGTGATGCACTTGGTCGGATGAAACCTTTCTCTTATAGTTCTTTCAATTGTGTCTTCAGCTCATCCATCTCCTTCTTTGCTAGTCTATAAACATGGGATGCTATGGGTGCTGCTCCCGGTGTCAATTCAATTGAGAATTCTACATCTCTATCTGGGGGTAATCCTGGTAATTTCTCTGGAAAGATGTCTTGGAATTCTGAAATAATGGGATGATAGACAACATTGTCCATTGCGAGTTGCATACCATCAAGGATTTCTGTGGATCCTCGTGAAAACTTAAGTTCAGGTTGACTGGGTACCTTAAAAAGAATGCTTCCTCCAAAGCAATCGAAGAAAGCGTGGTACTTGCTTAGCCAGTCCATTCCAAGCACAATATCAAAAGTCGGTATGGGAAGGACTAAGAGTCGGGCATTCATCTCTCTGCCACGTATCACTATAGGACACGATCTACAAATTCTACTAATAGGTACAACTCCTCCCCCAGTGAGAATTCTAATAAAACTAGGTAAAGGTGTAGAGGCAATGTTGTGTTTGGCAATAAAACTAGATAATATGAATGAGTGGGTGGCTCCCGTATCAAACAATGTCGTAGCAGGAAAAGTAAAAGCAAGAGTGATACCTGTTATGACATCAATCTCCTGATCCATGTCATCCTCTTCCATTACAAAGGCTTGTCCGTTCCTCCGGGTTTGTCCGTCTGACCTTTTCGAATTGATCCTCCTGTGTAGGTAGTGGTGGTCCTCGCTGAAATTCTCTTGCTGTTGGAGGTTGAGGTGTTGGAAGCGCTAGTCTCTGTACTGGCGGTGGAAGTGTCTGCTGCTTTGGACAATTTCTTGCCTGGTGCTGTCCAGAACCACATCTCATACAATGTCCCAAACGGGCCCGACAGTCTCTTGAGATGTGCCCGCGTCTCCCACAATAGTTACATTGGAGCTTATCTGGAACCTGGTATGGTCCCACTCTATGCTGATACTGTTGTTGCTGAGCTAAAGGACGTCTGATAGGTCCTCCTTGTTGTGTTCTCGCTGGTCCTTGCTGCGTCCTTAACTGACCTCCCATTTCTCTGCTGATGGTTTCTTGTAATCTGGCTTCTGTCAGTAATTCGGCATAAGAGATTCGGGACTGGAAGCTAGTGTAGTGTTGTAGCTCCTGAGTTAGTCCACGATGAAATCTCTTGGCCTTGGCCAAGTCATCTAGTATCAAGGCAGCGCCATATTTACTGAGGTGACTAAACTCAGCATCATACTCATCCACCGTTCTGTACTCCTGCTCCAGGTGGAGAAACTGATCGTACAATGCGTCTCTGACGGTGTCCGGAAAATACTTCCTTTCAAAGCACTCCAGGAACTGCTACCAAGTCTGGTATGTACCCAACTGGCGCTCCATGGATTCCCACCAGTGATGAGCATTACCATCTAGAAGCGTCCTTACACCCGTCATCCATAGGTCTGCAGGTAGCCGCGACGCTTCTAATAACTTCCGAGTGTGAGTAATCCAGTTGGTAGTTTCCTCTGGACTTTCAATGCCTTTGTATGGCCTCGGACCCATTTGTACAAAGTCCTTTACTGAACCAACTCTAGCTCGAGGTTCTGGAGCTAGTGCTTGAGCTGGTACAGTAGTCTTTGCAGCCATCCTTTCAAGAGCTGCTAGGAACTCTTGTCTCTGTTCTGCTGCTTGCTGTCTCTGCTCTGCAGCTAGTGTGGCGGCCTGTTGTCGCTGTTCCTGTATTACCATCTGGAAGAATTGGAATAGTTGTGCCTGGCCATCCTGCGGTGTCGGTGAGACTGGAAGGTTCCCATTAGGTGGAATGGGAAGTTCAGATGGAACTGGATTGTGAATCTGTCCATCTGGTCCCGGAAGTCTAGGAGTTGAGGTCTCTCCTTGAGTCTGACCATTGACTCCAGGAGTTGTGTCACAATCTGTAACAGTACATCCCTTCTGCATATCCATTTTTCTGCAGGTGATGTATACAACGTTCAGAAGGAGTACAAGAATCAAATATGATGCAAGTATAAAATAGAATATAGAAGCATGAAATACGCTGGGGAATTGTCTGCGTAGTCAAAATCCCCAACATACATGAAATCCTTTCCCTGTGTAAACAGGCTTTTAGATAGTTGGCGTAAAACGGGTAGATAAGCTTCCTGCGCAAAGCAGAGCTTGAAGATAATTTGGCGTAAAGTAAGACTTTAGAGCTGTCTGCGTAAAGCAGAAAGTTGAGGAAATTTTGGCGTAAAGTTGGGTTTCAGAATTGTCTGGATAAAAGTGTACGTAAAGGGTTCCATGCGTAAAGTTGGTGCGTAAAAGATCGGCTGCGTAAAGATATGCTGTGTAAAATCTGTCTGTGTAAAAGTTCTGCGTGCGTAAATTCTGCGCATAAAGTCTTGCTACACTTTCTGCGTAAGGCTCGTGTGAAAGGTCTGCGCGTAAAAGATGTATAAAAATCTGTGTGTAAAAAAATCTAACATACGTTGTGGCGTAAGGTTTGTACGAGGAACTCAGTCAGTCAAATCAGTGAACCTGATATCTGACAAAAGTACTGCACGACAATTGAGAGGACGGTTGTGATGATGATTTTTTGCAAATAGACCCAGGTTGTCGTTTAGTAACATATTTGTTACAAGTCGGTTTTTACGCATTTTTAGAAGGAGAAAAAGTGGAGGCTTCGGAATACGCTGTCTACAGGAATGAGTTTTTACGCTCAAGGTGAGACAAAATCAGACGCCACGTCAAAAGCTATTTCTGCACAGGGCTCGAGGCATATCTCTGTATTTAATGCAAGAGATTCGGTTCTAACTAGTCATGACTGGAAAAACTAAGGTTGTGACAAATACGCTCACATCCTATCCTTACATTTTACGCCTAATCAGCTGCTCTACGTTGGTTATCTACTATTAAGGAATCATCGAGTTTACGCTGGGATAGTTTACCTACATGGCTTGCATGACGTGTCCTATAGATTGAAAAGACTAAGGAAACGTAGTTTAGCAGTTGTCATATCCGCAGCGTAAAGTAAACAATCTTCTGCATAGTTTGGTTTTTTCTCCAACAGATTGGTTACTCTATATAAACAGAGGTCCCTAGTCTCAGCGTAAAGGGTTCCTGGCGTAAAACTTAAGGAAGAATGAGGTTTCAGTCAAGTGTGGATGAGATCCTTATACTCTATTCCTATACGCAGGCTTGTTTGGTACAGTTACGTAACCAAGACAATATATTCGTAGACCTGCATGGGCCACCACTAAAAACATGTCACGCCCCAGTCCCAAAATACGTAGGACTAGGAACACGTAACACGCCCAGTCGTATGTATACGAACTCCAATATATGGAAATCATATACACACGTACGCTGTAAATGAATATGCAATCCACCAGTGGTAATATACTGTCACAATAAGTCACACACAATCTATATCTCATCCACATCACAGATAATACGTAGGAACAAAGAGCTGAATAACAACTGAATATCCAAGATAAGTATCAAGTCTGATAGACAGGTGGAAACAAATCCACTACAAAACGACTATACTGAAGTAGTAACAAAAATCTCAAAACAGTAGAAACAGGTCATAGCTACTCTGAGGGTAAGACCTCCTCAGTCTGGTATGTAGAGTCAGGTCCAGGTCCGTACTCCTGTGGGTGCTCCTGTTCGTCCATATCTGGAAAGGGACCAGGTCCTCAGAGGGACGTAACAAGATACATAATAATATGCCAATAAGTACTGAAATATAAACATCTACTGGGTCGCCTAACCGTCTAAGTGAATGCAATTTGAGAACAACTTTCCCAACGCGTGGGCTATCTGGCCATAATGGGATTGGCATGATTCTCTAGGAGAATCAGGGGCCTACAAGCGTATCGTCTTTTGAACGACAAAGGCCGCCTGCAATATATATAGGATCACAACCACCCGTTTCTCCAGCGGAGAATCCGTGCGAACTAGGGAAAGTGTAAAGGAGTCCAAACGCCTTGTTGTTCTTCCCACCCCATGCTCTAAGCATGCCACATTCATGACACGATAAAACCTCTAAATAACTGCCAGGTCTACTAGCATACAAAGTTTCTATCAGCAGTCATCCCTAACGCACGACCAATACGTACAAGAGGCCAGACCTGTCCCGCAGTCCGTGATCTATATGAGACTCATAATGTGTCACAGCCAATGAATCTAATGATGCTCCATAATACTGGGGTGGTTTCATAAAATAGGTCCAAAATCTACATAAATAAACATTTATATAAGCCGAATTAAACATGCATGTATTGGTTGGAATGTAAATATCAGTACAATGACAAGGTATACTTGCCGAGCAAAGTTCTGTAGAGTGCAACGTTCAGCACATTGTTTTAGTTCGTTGTAAGAAGAAGTGGGGTTTAGGGTTTGAAAGAGTTTGTAATAATACATATATATATAGTGATAAGGGGCGGTGGAAGTTACTTAATGCTTAAGGAATTACTGCTGCTGCTGTTTTCTTTTTATTGGTTTAGATTTCGGTTGAGGGGTGTTTAGTAATAATAGTGTTTAATGAGTGGTGGAATGAGAAGCTTACACGTGTGGAAAAGCAAAGCAAAGTAAAATTGGGTTTTGCTTCTGTTGTTGATATTTTCTTCTCTCAATGGGTTGTGTTTTGGGTTTTACGCGCGGTGAAAGGAAGAGTTTACGCGGGGTGAACTGCTGCTGCTGAGGAGTTTTACGCACGGTGAAATATATGCGGGGTGATGAGCTGCTGCTAATTAACTCCTTACTTTACGCGGGAAGGGTGGTTAACGGTTTGCGGGTTTGATCCAATAGGGAATTCTATTTTCTCTATTTAGCTCATAATTACTATAAATAATAAATTACATAATTTAATAAATAATAGAGAAATACGGTTTTCAGAATTAGGGTTCTTACAAGAATGCTGGCAATAAAGATGGCAGGTTTTGTTACAGTACACAAGGGCACAATATATCGAAGAACAAGAATACCTTTTAAGAGTTCTAAACCACATTATCTAAGAAACTGTGTGAGCCATCACTTGTTATTCTGACTCTGTACTCGACCAGACTACAACAATATCCTTTATGCTGTTCTAAGTGATGAGATTATTGCAGGCTTAAGTCCAAGAACCATATATCGGTCTTCGATCCAACATAATTGGTATCAAATTAGGATTCGATTCGGAGATAGTTGAGATGTTCATACATAAAACCTTTCCCATACGACCTCTTAATATATCTGAAGATCCTTAAGGTTGCCTCCAGGCAAGGTTTGCACCCTTCTTACGAGTTTCGGTAGTTTCGGCGGTTTCGAAGCGCAAAAAGATAATAAAAATTAATTAAAAAACTAGAAAATATTTGAGAATTTAGCCATAATCTTATGTATTACATGTTCGATATCATTGTTCATTTTACTTTTATAACGAAGCCCCATAATATATAGTTTTGAATGAAATAATATTACGATATACGAACATTGATAATTTATCGTATAAAACTTTGGCAAGTAGTAATGGTTACGTTGTGTTGATGAATTTTATCGACACCCTCTAGCATGTTGCTCTTCAAAAAGATCGAAATTGTGTCTACATTGCTTGTATCATAGTTATGTCTGTTTTTTTTTTTTTTTTTTCCTTCCAAAAATGTTGGGCCACAATTCGGTATTGGCTGGTATCTGTTGGGGTATCAAATCAGACATGCCAAAATTAATACGCTATGACCGATATCGGACGATAGTGTGAACCTTGCTTCCAGGTGGTACCACTTGGTATTTTTCATGAACCTTCTAACTAGACCAACACCAAAGGATATAGCCTACTTATGGTCAAGTATGTTAGCTTCCCAAGAAGTCTTTGACTTGTCATCAAAATCCTGATCATTATCAGATTACAAATTCATATTTTATTACATATGAGTATCAAGGGGTACAAGTAATCCAATATTTTGCAGCAAATCAATGACATTTCTTTGAGAAAGAACTATTCCCTTCTTGTTATATGCTTGCTCGATACTAGAAAATTGTGGGTGGGGGTTGGGGGGCTAGATCATTAGTAACAAAATGCTTAATGTAAACTAACTTTAGTTTCCTATTAGTGCATATTGCTTCCAAATAATAAGATATCATCAACATAGACCATCAGAAACAACCCAAGGTTATGTGTTTTGGAGAAATACAAAGTGATCTACATGATGTTTGAAACCAGCTTCTGTGGCAATCTCAAACCAGGCATGCCGTATATTGCTTTCTTAATTTTACACACATAATTCTCCCCCCTAGCAACGAATATGAGAGGTTGTTCCATATAGACCTCCTTGTTAAGATTGTCATATAGGAAGACATTTTTGACATATTTGGTTTACCGCTCGAAAGATTTAAGAGTATAGAACGTGCATGTAATTTTGCCAAGCAAGTCCCGAAGTAGTCAACACCTTAAGTCGGTGAAGCCTTTCACTACAACATGTGCTTGATAGCCATCTATATAGAACTATTTAACAGGTACTTGATGTGCTTCATAGTGATCTATATAGAACTATTTAATAGGTACTTAAGAGTTAAATTGTTGACATCTTTGTCCTTGAGCTAATTCTTTATTATAAATGGGTTTATATCAAGGTTCGAAGTATCGGCCGATACGTATCGGTATCAGCCGGATCGGATCGGTTTTGAAGGTGTCCGATCCGATACTCGGATAAAAATATTGGTATCAGCCGATACATAGTATAAATTTATTGTATCGGTCCGTATCGGCCGATACGGACCTGATACTTACCAATATAGACTAATACATATATGTGCCAAAAAAGAAAGAATACCGATATACAGTCAAAAAAGAAAGAAAATCTTACAAAAAATACCTCAAGTAGATTTGTGCTTCGTCGCATGTGTCGTGTGTGCTCTGTGACGTGTGCTCGAGGTGGGGAGGCGGAGAGGGAAGTAGAGGAGAAGAGGAGAGAGACTGGAGAGAGAGGCTGAAGAGAGAGAGAGAGAGAGAGAGAGAGAGAGAGAGAGGAGAAAATGGGTGAAATTCCCTCTCCTCTTCGATATTACTGTAACATTTAATTTATTGGAACTGGGTTGTTAAGCTGTCAACTCTGATATTTTGCAAACGAGTTTGACTACAAGAACTCAAATAAAAACTTAAAATAAAAACTTGCAATAGGTATACGACATGTGGCATTTTTTCTATTTAGCCGCAACAACTATTCATTGAGTTTAAACCAAGATTCATAGTATCAGTATATATCAGTATCAAACCATTTTTATGAACATCAGTATCGACAATATTGATAATTTCGGATCGGAGTACCATATTTTTTGGTATCGGAAAACAAATAATTATTAATAAATTACACATTTTAGAAAATATATTTATATATTAATAAATTATACATTTTAGAAAATATATTTATATATTTACACATAATTTTAAGTATTTTCAGTGTTGCTTTTTAGTAGTTTAGAAATTTGAATGAAATAGTAGTCACCTTTGCCGATTGGTTTACATGCATAAATAAGTTTTCTTCTTTACATGTTTTTACAATCTTATTATGCTTTTACACGCTTGTTGATTGGTCTTTTTCGTTCAATATTCTTTACTGAATTGATCGGAAAAGAAACCTCCAATGTTGGTATTGGTCAGTATCTAGTATCGGTTGGTATCAGATCGTTATCGGACGATACTGCAAACTATGGTTTAAATAATTAAGAACTCATGAGTTCCTGGATTTTTATAAACAAGGACAAAAAAAAAGATAAAGAGAAGGAGAATACTATCACCAATGGGCCCTACTTGTCTACATGCCTATTCTAGTCTTCTCTCTTTATAGCTTGAATTTTCTCTCATCCATATTTTACTGTATTAAAAAAAAAATAATAATAAGACAAGGACATTAGTCACATCACTCATGGTCCTTTTACTCTGCCCAAAAAGTAAAAGAGGCTAAATTGTCTACTCAATGGGTCTCTAAAAGCAACTTGAATACTGTCAGCAATTTGAATACGGTCAGCAGTGGGTCTCTAAAAGCTGTAGTTTAGTTCAATATATATATATATATATATATATATATATATATGGAACTGGTAATTTCATTAATAAAAGAATAACTTACAACTCAAGGCCTTAAGCCTGCCTCCTCCTACCAAATCCCAAACATTTTACATCAGCTTCAATAGTAAGAATAATTTCATTCTGGGTATTTGTCAGGCCCTCAAAGGGATGCTCCTTCCCGCGGGGCTCCGTAACCGCCCCCAAACCTCCCCTCTGAGACAATCTATCGCCTCCTAATCCCACTGCTGCTTGCGTATCCATCAGGGCGGATCCTCCACCCAGCCTTGGTGCGAATCCCTACACCACACCACCACCTCGTCTCAACGGCAACAACGTCTCCAACTCCTGCACTACCTGCCCCCCTATGGAAGCGCCAGCAGGGGAGGGTCCAGGTGGCCCTTGACTCCTTTCCTCGGGGTCTTCGAAAAATCGCCCACGGTTTTAGAGTCTCGATCCCTGAGGATCTCCTTCCCTCTGATCAAATTCCTTTCATCCTCGTGTCTTTCTCGCGTCCGAAGGGGAGCAGCCTTCCGTTGTCGCCGCGTGACAATAGACCAGGCACCCTAGAACGGATCCGACCATTCCTCCTTGTTCCCCAGTCGGAATGCCACCACCCTCACATCTTAAGCCAGCACAACTACTCCCTAACACTTGATCCCAACCATCGACACCAACGCGCATGTCCGGGGAGACCGATAGCAGTCTGGAGGCCCTCGTGTCCTAGCGCTTGGGAGCCGCCACCTAGCACACGCGGGAGGCCACAGTCTTCGACGCGCATAACCGAGGTAGGGAAACCATTGCTAACATCCGCATGAGGGAGAATGGGCGCACGCTGGAGGCCACCGTCTCCAACATGCATAGCCAGGCTGGGGGAACCATTGCGAACATGCACGGGAGGGAGGATGGGACCATCGTTGGACACAGACATGAGGCCCGCGAACCCTTGGATTTGGGCATCGCCATCGCCCGGGTCCCCAAGTAAAAACTAAGACATTATATATATATATATATATATATATATATATATATATATATATATAAACAAACAAACAATTTATTGATAGGAAAATAGTTGGGTGGGGGAGACCCATAATTATTTACAGGTTTAGAATATGATTTAGATGGTTAGATTATGATTCTATGTTTTCATGATAGTATTAGATATAAACTATGATTGTGCTTTGATTGTCGAAGTGTTCATTGCAAGTAAATGGCAAACTTGATTCGTGTCATCCAAAGATCGTTGAATAGTTCAATAATCTTACGATGCATTAGATAATATCGAATTAAATTCGAGACTCTGATGGGATATGGACAAAGTGTGCAACGTTGACGAGAATCAGATGATGTGTTACCTAAGCAGTTTTTGATCAATTACCTAGGGCGGTATTGGCTTAGTAAACATCTTTTTGATTTTTCTCGGCTTAGTAAACATAGTCCCGTTAGATACGTAAATAATTTATGCATCAATGAACCTAGCAATTGGAACGTTGTACTATTGTCCCTGTTAAGCGTTATATTAGATAGTGGGCTTTAGTCCCACATCGGGTAGAATAATAGAGACTATATATCAGTCTCTCCTATATAAATGTAGTCTTTTCCATTAATGAGAACCAATCCATTATTCTAATTCTACATGGTATCAGAGCCATAACCCATCCACCTCTCCCCACAAACCCTAACCCTAGCCGCTAACCCCTTCCCCCTGTCCAGCCCCCCCTTCCGCCTCCCTGTCCAGCGTACCCCCCCCCCCCCCCCGCCTCCCTGTCCAGGCCCCCCCTGCTAGGACCTCCCATAGCGCACCCCTCCCGGCTTCGCTATGCAGCCCCAAACCCTAACCCTAACCCTAACACGCCTCTGTAGCCGCCGCCCCTCCTTTCTGTGTAAACCCTAATTTCCAAAAAAAAAGAAAAAAAAGTCGTATATCAAAGCCAGAGGGTAGACATTAATTTGTTTACACAACCTTTGTTCCTAGATTACGACTTCAGAAGCGTATATCGAAGCCAGATGGTAGACAATGATTTGTTTGCACAACCTTTGTTCCTAGATTACGACTTTATGAGTTAACAAAGAGTAAACAAGTTGATTGTTTTCGTGGGAGTCTTTGTTTCCTTTCTACCCCGATATCCGTATCAGGATCTACACATAGAGTGAATTGGGTTACTTCTGTGTCCTGGCATGTGATCCCTATACGATCTTTCATTTCTATGCGCGTGTCGGTTCTGGCCACGTTGATAGCGCACTGGTAAAGTTGATGTGATTATTGGGGTTGGAAAGATTCAGTGACGATCGAATCAAGTGCATTATGACAAACTCTGAGGTTGCTGGCAGTAATACCAGTGTTGGTAATGCATTGGCGGGACCAACGGGCACTGACACGATGATCTCTTCGATTCGACTTGTCGATCAGCGGTTGGACGGACCAGACGGATACTCAACATGGCGAAATAAGGCTGAGAAGACACTTCAGGGTAAGCGGTTGTCCAAGCATCTGACTGACAATCCTCCGGAGACGACTGATCCCACGTTTGAGCAGTGGGAGACGGATGATAGTCGACTGTTTACACAGTTAATGAACTCCATGGAACCATCGGTAGAGGACATGGTTCAAAACACGGACACAGTAAAGGAGCTATGGGAGGTCCTAGCGACTGTGTTTGATGGAAAATACAACTTGTCTCGTATCTACGACTCGGTTGTCGGCGTCTACCGGACAGAACAGGACGACAAGTCTCATAAGGACCATTTTTGGGCTTTTGAGGCTATGGTCGATGAAATGGACCGTGTATTACCTCTGACGACGGATATCAATGGAGCGATGGCTCAACGTGAGCAACTTCATGTGATGGCATATCTTGCCTCTCTCTCCGTCCTGATGCAGACTCAGCTCGCTCTCAGATCATTGTCGGAACCGAGGTTCCATATCTAATGGAAGCACATTTTCGTGTTCTACGGGCAGCAAAGGTCGTCGAGACCTCTCCAAGTGATGCTCCTGCTGATCGATCTGCTCTTCGTGCCGCTCGTACTGGATTTCGCGGTGGTCGTGGTGGACGACGTGGTGACCGCAATATTGGTCGTGATGGTGGACGAGGCATTGGCGGTCGTGATGGAGGTCGACAGTGCACCTGCTTCAACTGTGATTTACATGGTCATTTCTAGTGGCAATGTACTAAAGCTCCTGCCGTCAATGTTACCTCAGATACTCCTGATCTTGGCGGCCGATCAGTACAAATGACTGATGAAGCATATGCAGACTTTGTTGAGTTTCAAGCTCAACGTCGAGGTGAAGCCTCTACTTCTGGGTCTACAGCAGGGTACTCAGTAGCATGTGTGATTTAGTCAAAGCAATGGGTCCTTGATTCTAGTGCGTCTGCTCACTTGACATGCGACGCAGGTATGATACGAAACTATGCACCGGTTGGTCATATGTCTAATATTACATGTGCTAATAGTGGTTCGCTGACAGTTCGTGGAAAATAATTTGTCCGTCTTTCTTCGGGACTGTCACTACATTCTGTATTACATACCTCTGTAAACCCATTCAGCTTACTCTCAATTAGTCGGATTACTCGCGATATGCACTGCTCGGTAACATTCTTTCCTGATGTGTTTTTCAGGACCTAAAGACTGGACGGACTACCGTTAGGGGACATGTTGCTGGAGGTTTGTACCTGTTTGACGAAACTTTCTCTGTTGTCTGTGCTGGTGTGAAACTCGATCTTTTTGAGTTACACTGGCGGTTAGAACATCCATCCGTCCAAGCACTCCAGAAAATGTATCCATCGTTAGATATTTTTTTTTCATTGTGAGTCATGTAGCTTGGCTAAGCATCACCGGATTTCCTATCCGGTTAGTCAGAATAAAATTGCTTCCGCTCCCTTCGAGTTAGTACATTCCGATATATAGGGACCGTGTCCGCTTGAACCTGTGATAGAATTCAAGTATTTTGTTACATTTGTTGATGACTACTCATGTGTCACTTTTGTTTATCTCATGAAAAATTGTTCCGAATTATTTAACATTTGGTGCAATTTTTATGCGGAAATCAGAACACAATTTGGTGTTCCGATTAAATGCGTTCAAAGTGACAATGGTCGTGAGTATATCTCTCATGAGTTTGTTTCACGTCTGTCTCGGAATGACATCATCCACCAAACCTCATGTCCTTACACACCACAATAGAATGGTGTGACTGAACGCAAAAATCGTCATCTCTTAGAAACAACGCGTGCTCTTATGTTCCAAGCACGTACTCCAAAAAGATTTGGGACGGATGTCGTTCTTATGGCTTGCTATCTCATTAATCGCATGGCGTCGTCTGTCCTCAAATGGTAATATTCCCTTCTCTCGGTTATATCCTAAACGAGAGCCGTTTCCTCCACCTCTCCGAATCTTTGGTTGCTTGTGTTATGTTAGAGATATCCGACCAACTCTTTCTAAATTGGGTCCAAAGGCTATCCAATGTATTTTTCTTGGGTATCCTAAGGATCAGAAAGGGTATCAGTGTTTTTTTCAGTCTTGAAGCGATATTTTTTCTCTCGGGATGTTACCTTTGTTGAAACCAAGTTTCCTCCACTTCACAAACTCCAGGACCAGTGTCCCAAGTTTACCCAGAAGAGGACTTCTTGTTGTTTCCAGTTAAAGCACAACAGCCCCCCGTTAGGTTGCCCTCCCCTATCGAGCCAGTGCTCCAGTTCGACGGTCTGGTCATCACCACCGTCGTCTGATCGATCGTCGCAAATAATGCCCATAGTCACAGAGTCATCCTCCTCCTCTGGCTCGACTGATTCGTCTCCGCCTGTTCCACCAGCTCGACCTCGTCGTGCCTGTCGAGATCATCCCTTGAATATTGAAAACTACACAGGGCTTGCGAGCCACACTCGGTCCTTAATAGCTACTATTGATGGGATTCAAATTCCTAATTCTGCCGAGGAGGGTCTCAAACATCCCGGTTGGCGTGTTGCTATGGAAGAGGAGATGAAAGTGCTTCAGGAGAACCATACTTGGGACTTGGTAAATTTGTCGCCTGGTAAACAGGCTGTCGGTTGCAAATGAGTGTTCACGATCAAAGTGAAACCAGATGGCACCCTTGATCGACTAAATGCACGTCTGGTAGCTAAAGGATATTTCCAAACTTAAGGTGGGGATTATTTTGAGACATTCTTTCCAGTTGTCAGGATAACCTTTGTGCATGTACTCTTGGCCTTAGCTGTTCGCTATGACTGGCCGCTACTCCAGCTGGATATCAAGAATGCCTTCCTCCACGGGGACCTTGATGAAGAGGTATATATGGTGCAACCTCCCAGGTTCGTTTCAAGGGAGGGTAAAGTGTGTCATCTGAGGAAGGCCCTCTATGGTCTCAAACAATCATCTCGTGTATGGTTTAGTCGGTTTATAGATGTGGTCACTCAGTTTGGCATGTGTCAATCAAAGAATGATCATTTAGTATTTTACCGACAGACATCGACGGAAAGGATATTCCTTGGTGTTTATGTTGATGATATTGTAATCACAGGAGACGACAATCAGGACATTGCGGGACTGAAGAAGTTCCTGGGAGAACAGTTTCAGACCAAGTATATGGGATCATTAAACTATTTCTTGGGTGTTGAAGTCATACGGGAAAAGAAGCGCATTGTCATGTCGCAGAGAAAGTATGTGCTAGACATACTACATGATGTAGGAATGATGCAAGCCAAGGGAGCAATGTCGCCGATGGACCTAGGAGAAAAGTTACTCCCAGACGAGGGGATACTAATGACGAATCCGGATCAATATCGTCGAGTAGATGGAAAACTCAACTACTTGGCGGTTATGACTCGTCCAGATATTTCTTTTGCCGTCAGTGTCGCGAGTAGATTTATGTCTTCTCCACGAGTTCCACATTGGTAGACAGTTCTCAGAATTCTGCGCTATTTAGTCTAGAATCCTGGAAAATACATTCGCATGGAGAACCAGGGACATACAAATGTTGATTGCTTTATCGATGCCGACTGGGGTGCAAGCCTGACAGATAGACGATCTACATCTGGTTATTCGGTATTTATTGGCGGAAACTTGGTATCATGGAAGAGTAAGAAGCAGAGTGTGATCGCACGATCAAGTTCCGAAACAGAATATTGAGCCATTGCTCATGGCACGGCAAAAGTATTATATCTGCAGCATCTTCTACAAGAGCTGGGAGAAGAAGAAGGATCTAAAATAGCAGATATGTGGTGTGATAACCAATCTGCTCTCCATATTGCTACCAATCATGTATTTCATGAAAGGACGAAGAACATTGAAATTGATGTCCATTTCGTCCGTGACGAGTATAAAAAGGGAATGATAAAGTTCTATCACGTGAGGATCGGTGATCAGATAGCCGATATCTTCACGGAATCTCTTTTGGGTTCTCAGGTACAATTTTTATGTAACAAGCTGGGCATGATTGATATATATGCACCAACTTGAGGGAGGGTGTTAAGCGTTATATTAGTTAGTGGACTTTAGTCCCACATCGAGTAGAATAATAGAGAGAGGGGTCAGCCTCTCATATATATATGCAGTCTTTTCCATCAATGAGAACCAATCCATTATTCTAATTCTACAGTCCCCATTACTTATAGGTCAGTTTGGAAAAAGTGCACAAGCCAACATAATCCAACATAATTGAAAAGCATCAATAGGTGTCCTGACCTGTTCAGACATTTGTTATATCTGAACATGCTGTAGTGTCTCAAATGTGCGCGTTGTAAATGCCCTAGTCTTTACCAAGGTGAGGATATGTCCATCACAGGTTAGACACAGGATATCTGGCTTCATTACAAGTGTCTGTGCTTCCTAGATTGTAGGCTGCCAATATATGGATATAGTAGATTCGTAGGCTGCAATCAATTCTTAGTAGATCATATGTTAGCTCTGAAGTTGACAGAATATATTATAGCATGACTGTAACATAAACCATGCTTTTCGGCATAGCATAATAGGCAAACAAGGATCATGCTTTGCATGAGTATATCTGAAATGAAATTGATGTATTAGCTGCAATGCAATATATATGAGGTAACTGGAATTGTTCAAATTCTTAAGTACCTTCAATCAAGAATGAGATGAGGGTATTTTTTTTTTAGGCTGATGAAACATGTTAGTGGATATCTATGGTTACTGGTTTGGACAGGATCATTGCTGCAGCTGATGGTAGGACTCAGCGAAGATTAGAAGGTCTCTGGATCAAGGATTATAGAAAGGTACTATAACTGTCCCAATATCAAAGTGATGCAACAAAGCAGTGAATTAGCAGCAACGCAATAACAAAGTCATATATGAAGTGGCAACTGGGAATTGGTGGAATTTATTAAGTACCTTCAATCAGAATGAGTTGAGGGTACTTTTTTAGGCTGATGAAACATGTGTAGTGGATATATATGGTTACTGTGTTTTCGACAGGATCATAGCTGCAGCTGATGCTAGGGGACTCTGCGAAGATTATGTCTCTGGATCGAGGCATTGTAGAAAGATACGATGGCTGTCCCACATTAAAATTATGCATCACAACAGTAGAGCATTTTGGCATACCTCTCAACTTGGAGGTCAAAATCATGCAAAACAAGATAATTTGGAAAGCTGACTTCGATGTCAACAACTTCTGTAAATGAAGATTCTCCTAATTCATTCCTTTGGGACACCAAATCTGCAGTTGAATTAGGGGTATACTAATTTTAGAAAGTTTTAGTTAATTTAGAATTTTTATTAGATAATCTTTTAGATATGATATGATCATCTTTTTTTAAGAGTTCTCTCCTTTGTTGGGACTGTTTTTCTAGTATCCTTTTAAAGGTCTAGGATTGGTTGCCTATAGCAGACCCCAAAATCTTGGGAGAATGCTTTGCTGCTGCTGCTGCCGTGGTTAGATTGGTTGCCTATAAATAGGTCTCCCCCCTCCATTCCTCAAGCATGTCCTTTGTGGTCAAAGACGTTCAACGATGTGTTACCAGCCGGTTAAGGGTTTCTAGTTCTTTCTTCCCCACTAATTGCAGAATTTCAACCTTCACAATCTCTACGCCAGTCCCTTCCCTCATCCTACTGCGTGCCAATGATAAGGGTTTTCATTTTCATATTCCTGCCTGTATCATCTGGATCCCGAAGATTGGTGGTTTCAGTAGTTCTAGTAGTCGGCTTGAACTTGTCTCCAGAGTTCATTGAGGTCAATATATGGAAGCTCTCATTCCCATTGTTGTGTGCCACCAAGCCAAAACCCACACTTGCCTGTAGCATCCTATCCTTCCACGAATAATTCAGATATAGCCTCACTCAGATACCACTTACTGGTCCTCAAAAGAGCTGAATAGAGGAATCTCTCTCCTAAAATAGTTGGAAATGACAGGAACAGGGTTATAGGACTTACCAAATTTTACATGTGAAAAAAATATAATATGCTGGTTACATGATTGGTGCATCTTCGTGTGTATATGTAGGTTGACGTGTATAGGGATTCTGTGCACATGACAGAGCTGGACCTCCTACTGAAGAATAGGTGTGGATTCTGATCTTCTCTTGAACATTCTCTATTGCGAAATTACAAGAAATCTATTTTGCTGATATCTTCTTATATATTTCTTAGCAGATGTAAGGAGTACTGGAAGGAGAGGCTTCGCGGTGAACGCGCTCAGATGGTCAAGGAATCCAAAGCATATTGGGAGTCTCAGCGAATATCTGCAATGAGTTACTGAGTCTTGAGACTGAACTAGAGAAATGAAGAACTAGCACCTTATAGTATCCGAGGATTCTTCTTAACTGCGAACAAATTCGACTGCTTGTATAGCAAAACAACTCTTTGATATTTGGCTGTAGAAATGGCCACATCCATCCTGAATTTTGTCTATAGTTTGGTCTAATATAAGTTGGGCAGCAGCAGTTCCTGCAGTGTTTGATACAAGGGGCTGCTTGGTGTGCTGATTGCAATATGATACATCTTTCTTCTCTTGTTTTCCAGCAGTTCTCTCCTTATGCTTGGATCTTTGATTGTTTAATTCTATCGCTTTTTTCCCCATAAAATTCAAAGCTGGGTTTGATTGCAAGGTGGAAAATGTGGGAAAAAATAATAATTCCACGGAGTTATTTTACTAGTATTTTTTTTTTATGGAATTTTGAATTGTTTTTATATTGACGATTGCAATTTTTTGTTGTTGTGAAAATCAAATAAATTTCCGTAGAAAACTGAGTCCGGTTGTTTGATTGTCAATATTTTCACATAAAATATTTATTTATTTTATGAAAAATAATTCTTTTTATGGAAAATAATATTTTGTATGGGTTGTTCGAGTTTCATGGAAAATATAAAAAATAATATTTTTTTGAAAAATAATTCAATGAAAAATATAAGTTATTAAACAGTACATGTTGGTAAAAAATTTGTGATGAAAACATGAAAAAAAATTCAATCAAACACAGCCTTACGTTTATGTTTCGTTTGGTTTACGGAATCATGGAGTTAGAAAAGTAAAGTCATTCATTTTCTATGTTTGGATATTAAAGAAATGGTAGAGTAAAGAAAAGTGATTCTCAATAAAAAAAAAAATAGGAAGAAAAATGGTTTCCTTTATCCATCTAAGAATTCACTTTTCTATATTTAAGTAATCACTTTTCTTTTCAATTTATTAGACATTTTTAAATACCAAAAAGGAAATCGATAAAAATTATAAATTTTCAGAAAAAAAAAAAAAACTAAAAAGTTGATTTCCTTGTCTTTCTGTTCGGCGAACCAAACGACATGTAAAGCTCATCGGCATCTGTCATGGACTGATTAATGGTCCCGGTCAGTCGCACGCTTGATTGATGTGGCAGCTAGATGCAGATGGAGATGTCATACAAAGTATTCGCGTGCAAAGTGTTGATTGTGATGTCCGTCTTGACGTCCCTTTCCACGTCACAATCTGCTTATTATTCCTTTTCGTTTCATAAATGATTGCTTCGAATATTATGTTATGCATTGTTTTCTTCTTCATCGTCTTTACCATTAAATAGAAATTAAACTGTGCATTAACTGACAATAAAGTATATGTTATGTTAATCTTAATATTCCTATAACCATAGTTATGAGACCTGGACGACGGAACATCAACATGGTCTCAAGCCTTCTGATCATCCAACCATTGGATTAACAGTATATAACTAAAATTACATATAAATACATATTAACCCAAAACTCGAAAGTGATAAAGTACAAGAAAAGTAAAAGTTTTAAGATTTGCTGATTGGATATCGTCAAAAAAAAAAAAAAAAATTGAAAGAGCTGAAAATTTTATAATCGTGAGGTAAATAACCGATTTAGTTAGGTTTAGAAGAAAAAAAAATCTGGAAGGTTAGACAAGAAAGAAAAAAAAATGTAATTAAACGTGCAGAAAACTTGTTTATGCATGTCATCATTAAACATAAATCATAGTTTAATAGAGGATTTGTTATATTTTCTGCACGGACCATCTTTATGTAGTACTATATTAATAGTCTCTGCTACTTGATTATTTTTTTAAGGGACAATTTTTGTTCTCCTTCAATTGCTAAACATAAATCATAGTTTAATAGAGGATTTGTTATATTTTCTGCGTACCATCTTTATGTAGTACACTATATTAACAGTCTCTGCTACTTGATTATTTTTTTTAAGGGACATTTTTTGTTCTCCTTCAATTGCTAATAGCTTATTTGTCTCATCCTCCTTTTTTTTTTATTAGTGTTACCTCCCAATTAGGAAAAAAAAACTGAGGGAGTGAGGAGTGGGTGGGGAGGGGAGGGGAGGGGAGTAAGTATAATTACCATTAACAAACTATGAATGCATGGAATAATAGTAATTAAAAAAATGGGGGTAGTGGAGTTAGGCTTAGAAAATGGGAGGCAATAGTATTTTTTTTTTAATAACTATGAACAATTTTGGCTAAATTTCATTTTGATACTCTCAACTATTCAAGTTTTTCAACTTGATATCCTAAGCTTTAAAACTATAGAACTTGATGCCATCAACTAAAATTGTACAACTTAATATCCTAACAGTGTTAACGAAAAATTCTATATGACAAAAATATTCTCCATTCTCTCCCTCTCTCTTCCAAGCGACGACATCAACAACGACAATGGTAGTAACGACGACATCGGTGGCTGTCATGCTCCAGTACCGAAATACGGAGACGGACATGGCCAGCTACCCCGTGTAAGGTACTATGCGTCGTACGTCGATCACGGCTGTAACTGGACAAGGGGATGCATACTACAAGCAAGTCACTTAGGTTCACACAGAACATCTATTGTCTCAATCAGTCAAATAAGAATAGCAAACATAGAACATGTATGATAAAGCTGAAAGGCGTCCCAATTGTCCCATCAAAATATTTTAGAAACCAACTATATAAAATAAGAAGCTGACAGAGTAGCAAAAGTACATGACCATGATCAGCTGCAGTATGATTAATTACAATCATGTAAGAAAATAAATGTTCAGATCTACGACCAACAAGTGCCGGTGGCTAAACGCCCAAAAGAAAAATGTACAATATCGAGCAGGGAAGAAGAAACCCACTCGTGTCTCTCAGCGGCCAACCGTCTGGTGCGCGCCATTGTTCAGGGAGAAGTACGCTGGATCCTCGGGTGCTGGCACTAAATCTAGCCATGCAAAACCAGTGGGATTAGACCCCAAATAGCAAGTACCACAAAGAAAGCACGAATAAAGAAACAAAACCAGAGGGATATATATATATATATATATATATATATATATATATATATATATATATATATATATATATATATATAGCTTTGTCTCGTAGTTTCGGTCTATAGCTTAGCCTATCATGATACAACAATCTAATCCTACAACCAAATAAGGACAAGGGTTAGACCGTCGCACCATGATAATCCATGTCCCTAAACTATTTAACAGAAGATACAACCACAAACAAATTCATTTTCAGTATCGGCCAATCACTTGTACGGTTTTTTAGAAGGAGTCTGGGTTATCCCAGAGATATTATGCATGCAATATGAATTCTCAGATCGAACCATGTACTAGCAGGGCTAGCCGAGCCATGATAATCGTCGTATTTCATATAGTAGTTATGCACCGGTCCCTCATAAGGCCACCGTGCTAAGATCGCATAGAACACATAGTACAATATAATAGTCGGATATCGCAATCCACTAGTGAGAATTTAAACAATATCCAAATAGGGGCCAACCTTCACTCCCTAGATGATTGAGGGTGGCTAGTTAAGCACGATCTCGGAATTTCGTCCTTCCAATGCTCTACAAGTTTTTAGTTGCCTAGTTAACCTTACAGTTATCTAGAATCACATGGCGTGGTCACATGTTATTCTCATCATATGTCGTACCGCAGTACGGACACACTGGATACGAATCCACTTTGTCACTTGCCAGTTTAATTTGGATTCATCCAGCATGATGCAATAATCAACACAAGTCCTAGCCACGCTTGGTTATTGACCAACTATCATGTCCATGCTAGAGGAATCATATCATATCACATGCCGCATAGCACGTAGGTACACCTCAGTGTAAAATATGTAATATAATCGCATAGAAACACTTAGCACATAGCACGTAGTAATTATATCAGCACAGATACTAATAGCCAGGTCAATTTACCAATCATTGGTAAATCACATGAGTTCTAGCATATAAACAACACATTAGTTAAGTCAGGCACATATGTGGTCATAGTCACTTGGCGTATGGGTAATATGGCCACTTGGCGCATAAACTAGTCTTGAACATAGTCGGGCCAGGCACTTAGTCGAGTCTAACACATGGTCACTTTACTCACATACACTCACAAAATCTAATAAAACACCTGTTACGCCCCAATCCCAAATACGTAGTACTAGGAATACGTAACATGCCAGTTACGCTTTCGACCAGACTCTGGTCCGACTCGAATACGTATAAGCTGCATAATAAGGGTAAATATCTAAGAATACTGAAAATATCTATGTCATAATCCACATAAAGAACAAAATATCAATAATGAACTACATGTGCTAAAGTCGTCCGTCCAGTAACACTTAAGCTCGAATAGACTCGAGAAAAAAAAAACGAGTTTATAAAAACTAGGCTACATCAGCAGATGAATAAATAATATGAATAAATAACCGTAACTCCGGTAGAAATAATATAAGTACCTGGCATAAATGCCCGCATGACGAGCAATACACATCATCAACTCCAAAGGCTCCATAACCGTCTATGCTGCAAAAACTGGTAGGGGACCAGGTCCTTAGAGTAACAAGGTACAAGAAAACAACAATCCAGAAGTAAATAGTATAATAAAACCATAATCCAGGGTAAACTACTGTAACCAACTATGTGACATGCAAATGAGAGTATAGACTCGTACCCCGGGCTGGTACTCACGGACTCATCCGTATGCTAGACAGTACCCTCGAGGCTCCGTGTGGGGGGACCCTGAGAAGGCTAGTATATATATAATTACTTTAGATTCCGCATAGGGAACCCAAAGTCTAGTATATATGTAGATAAGTAATATGTAGAATATGCCCAGAGCACGATGAAGACTCTCCCCTCCCAATGTAACCTCATGTCTCATATCATGACACGCAAGATCATGACCTCTAACTATCAGCACAAGTCATAGTCAATATGTATAACTATAAATATCACTATAGCATGCATCATGTAGTCCTATCCAGAGTCCAAACACCACAAACATGTCGAGAAAGACTTTGTCACATGAATATCATGTCAAGTGTCCTACGGTTGGATGTGCAAATAATATATGCACAAATCATAGGTTCGAAAGAATGACTCTCTAACTACGATATTCGACTCCGCGGAGGATGTCGGTACCCGAATCTGGTTCAGACACAAAGTATCATATATCGGCCCAAGGATAAACAGATACATCAACCAAGCCATATAAATATAATATCTAATGCATAATAAATAATTAAGATTGTAAATATCTTGGCAAGGTACACTTTCCTGGGTCCGCAGTATGTAATTACAAAGTTGGTCCCGCGTCCACTCCTCCGGAATTTAATTGACCTAAACACCAATTAAATGCTTAAGGGTCTAATCAAGAATTCTCGTAATTATAACTTATTTATATAATTTTATTCTTTTTCATGTACAACCAACTCCAATATTATTCCTAACAACTTACTTTACTTTTACGGGGTATCGGAACCTAGTTTCTTGATTTTTGACTTCCAAAATTTAAGTTTAAGTCCATAATTAAAGGACATGAACATAAATCATATAATCTTGATTTAAATATAATTTATATTTATTTTAATAATTAATTTCTAGATTTGATAAAATAAATATATTTTAAGATTATGGCTACTTTAGGTTGACTAGTTTTATCCGAAACTTGTTCGAAACATTGCCAGCCCATTAGTATTGTTTATATTTATAAAAATATATTTTATATCATATTATATTCTAATTTAATTTTAGAAAATATTTACCTCTTTATTCCATCCAAAATAACCCTTATTTATGGGCAAAACTATGCCACAAAATCACCCAAAAACCTAGGCTAGTGGCCCTTAATTATAGAATTCAGATTTAACATTAAAATAATATAAATAATTTTAAAATATTTAATTTCCAGCAAATAAATATTTATTAATTCAGTTTTAAAAATTAATAACAATTTTCTCAAGTAATCGCATTAAAAGTCTCAAAACTAGTCCTACCGACAAGCGAATTATCACCAACCTATCATAATTTTTTTATATATTCTAATATGAGAACAAGATGGAAAAATATGGGTTCTAAATTAATAATTTTACATAACCTAAAAGGATCATGCCATAGAATTTGAGAAAGAAAGATTAAAGATTTACCGAAAACTTTGGAGGATTGGATGTTGGTGCTTCTTCTTGTCCAAGAAACACTCATTCTTGCTTGTGCTTGAATTGCTACTCCCTTCTTGATGGATTGTTGATGATGACAATGGATTCTTGATATATTTTGGGAAAGATGAGGTTCTTCTTGGAGGTTTAATGATGTTTGGATGGAGAGAGGGTAAAAAAGGAGTATTTTATGATGTAGAAGTTGATGAAGGAGTTGTGTGGGATGAAAGGAGGGAGAGGGGATGCTTTGTACGGCTGGAAGGAGAGGAATAGGGGGGTGGTTGGATGCTATGAGGGGGATGAAGAGTTATATTAGGTTTTAGGGTTAGGGTTTTAAGTATATATAGTGCATATGTGGGCCTCCATAATGGGTTGGTTGTAAAAATAGGGTTTCCCATGCTTATACGGTCGGCACATAGGGGGGCTGTTCTTGGCCGAATATGGGAGGGGTTGGTTGGTTATTGGGTTGTGTGTTGATAAGGTTTAGGTGTTCGTTGGTTAGGGAGTTGGTTAGGTAGTTATTTGCCAACTAGGATGACACCTATACCACTTTCTATAAATAGAACTCCCATAAATAGAAATAGATTAATTTATATATATATATATATATATATATATATATATATATATACATGAGGATATTTGGGTGCACTACATTCCTACATGTGTTTGGGTTTGGTTTGGGTCAAGTTCTAGTCTAATGAAGGCAGTTTTACGGTAACCGTTGTTCTAAATGGTTGTTAATATTTTTAGAGCATGGGGGACATCAAAATAATACAAAACTCATGGCCCAATTATACTAGACATAGTAAAGATTAGTAATATAAATTTTGTTGAAAGAAAAAAGGTCACGCATTGCTCAAAATATCAAAGCCATAACAAAGTGTCAAATATATTAAAAATGATTTTAGAAATTAATTCTTTAAATCTATCTAATTAAAAAAATAATAAAAATAATTATAAATTACCAAATTATTCCTATTCCAAAATGAGGGGGCTTACAACACCAAACCCAAAAAATTAATAAATCATGCACATATGGCCGCATAGGATCGGGGCCGCATAGGATCAAGGCCGCATAGGTCAATGCCGCATAGGTCAAGGCAATGTCCACTCATTGGGACAAGTGCTGAGTGACAGCCAATAAATTTGTGTCAGAGAAGTGACTGAAGTGATAGACGTGACAAGCCATAAAGTGTGTCAGGAAGAAAAAAACAAATTTATGAAAAGTCGTGCAGAGCCATAAAAGTCGTGCTGAGTTATGCGTCCAAGAGATGAGAGGCGCATATGGTCACTGCCGCATAGTCACACGGTCGCATAGATATTTCTTGGACTTAGTAAAATTCTCATTCGTTCAGCACGTGAAACACGAGAAGTTCCATCGTTAAGACTTTTCCAAGTACTTAGCTCCAGAATGCATGTGTAAAAATCAGTCATGCATCCAACAAGATAGACGCATGCTGGAAGGCATATGTGGCAAAGAGTCCAGGCCGCATAAGGATCAGGACGCATAAAACTCTCGGCCACATAGATGCTGGCCGTATTAGAACTTTGTCTTCTATATACAGCAAGTTCAGCCATGGCGGAAAGCTCAAAACTAAACAATTATTTTCTTCATAAAAACTTTATTTTAACTCCAAATCAAGTGGAACAAAAGTTAAAATTACACGAAATTGAATGCTCTACCACATGGAATAATTAATTTTCAAAGATACTAAGTTTAAGTGTATCAAAATTAAGAAAAACTCATGAAACCCATAAAAATCCTTAACTAAAATATTGATCTAGCCAAATCCATCCATCAAAACCAAAAACTTCAAGTATTAAAAGTGCTTAGAATCATAATGTACACATATTAGACAAATAAAATACAAGAAAAAAAGCAAGAATTAAAATTCTAAGGTCTCTTAATGTTATGCAATGTGTACTTGCCTAAATGAAAGAGGGAGGAGAAATGAAAGAATGAGGGAAGAGAGAGAAAGAAGTTGGCTTATATAGCTAGGGTTTAAGCTTTAGACTATGGGTTCAACTCATGACCAAACAGACCCCAAAAAATAAATTATGAACCAAATTAAACCAAAGAATGGTTCTTGTCTCCAAGCAACCTAATTAACTTGTAAGCAAGAAATAATGTCCCAAATACGTATATCGAGAATAGGGAGTGACATCTCTACCCACCTTAGAAAAAAATTTGTCCTTGAAATTTAAACTCAAGGCTAGATAGAGAAATCAGAACAAGCACTATACTAACTACAAGCACATCTACACATGAAATTAATCATATAATAAACAAAAGCAACATCACAGAGCATGGGTGAACGAATCACTAGATTCGAGATACGAAGGCATAAGGACAAATATACCTTCTGAGTCGAATATGTGTGGATATCGAGACCAGATGTCGTCCTCGTGCTTCCACGTTGACTCTCCCAAAGGATGATGACCCCAAGCAACTCGGACAAGATGGATAGTCCGATTCTTGAGCACCTTCCCCCTTCTGTACAAAATGGATACGGGTTGCTCCTCGTAAGACAAGTCGGTACCAATGACTCGCTCAGAATAGTTGAGGATATGACTCAGATTTGGGACATACCTATGCAACTGAGACACATAAAATATATCGTACACCTCAAGTAGCGAAGGCAAAAGGGCAAGACGATAAGCAACATCGCCTACCCGCTCGACAATATCGAACAGACCGATGTATCGCGGACTAAGCTTGTCACTACCACATTCCGAAAGCAGGGGTATTTTTGACTTTTTATAATATCTAATATTGTGGTAGATACAATTAAGTAATTTATATGATAGTATATTTAATTTAAATAATTATGTGATGTGTAATTAAAAATATAATTAAATACAGTGTTCATTTGTGTTGTGCTGGTAGACCTGACCTAGAAGCCCAGTAGAGGAACACCTGTCCGAATTATGGGATTTTGGGGTTAATTGTTTTATTTTAGAATTTATTTATTGGAGGTTGTAATTAATTACCGTAATTTATTTAATTATTGCGCATTGCCTTTGCTTCGATATTGGAGCGCTATCCTGACTTTTGTCTTCCAACAAATTTCACAATCTTGCTCTAGACATGCCCGCCTTCCATTCTGCTATTTTTTGCAACTCATAATTATGATCTCTGTGCATTATTTCTAGCCACACAAAAATCGTCGCGGACGTTTATTTAAATCTTGAATAAATTCCTAATTTGTATCGTTGGGCGTTCCAATCGAAATTGGAGACAATCTTGATCTATTTTTCGTGGGGCCAAATTAGGGTAATATTCTGTTCTGAGTCTTCTTCACTATTGGTATTGATGACCTGACCTGATTTTGGTCCCATGTATTCCTAATTAATTTTAGAACGCCAAGTGTATCTAATTTTAATTAATTAATTTCGGAAACCTGCTTCTGTGCAATTTACAAATTGTTGGGGGCTTAATTGCAAATTGCAACGAGGTGTCGCCGTCCTATTGGTTTAGCCAAATGAAGAAGCAACTCCCTCATTCCTTCATAACAAATCATGGCCACTCATTTGAAGTGGGTACTTCACCACCCTTCATCCACATCTCACCCCCTCCTATTTAATGTACTATCAAGCCCTAATCCCAAAATTTAACCTAGGGAAACACACCCCCCAAGCTTCCCCAAACCGTAGCCCCCATTTCTTATTTTTCCTTCTCTTCTTCTTCTTTTTTTTTTCTTCTTCTTCTCCTTCCTTTTCATCTTCACCTCTTTTTGAATTTGAATTAGAGAGAGAGTGACACCACCACCACCCTACAGCATCTACTCCGGCCGAACCTCCACCTCCGGAGGCCGACGACGGCGACCCCGGCCTGCCGCCGACCTGCCGCTGCTCAGCCGCTGCTGCTTTGCTGCTGCCGCCGGCTACTACTGCTCGACCCCGCTGCTGTTCTCCGGCCAACTCCTCCTCGAGACTCCTCCCGCTGCCGCTGGCGCCGATCTGGGAGAGGTTCCTGAAGGGGGCCGAGGGCCGCTACTCGATCTACGTGCACGCCCTCCCGTCCTACGTGGCCAACTTCTCGTCAGGCTCCGTCTTCTACAAGAGATACATCCCTAGTCAGGTGTCTGAATGGGGACGGATGAGTATGTGTGATGCTGAACGATGTCTTCTTGCAAATGCTTTGCTTGATCTGTCCAACGAATGGTTCATCTTGCTATCAGAGTCGTGCATTCCTGTCCGTAACTTCAGCTTCGTCTATGAGTACTTTGCAAGATCTAGGCATAGTTTTATTGGGGCCATTGACGATGTTGGTCCTTATGGAAGAGGACGATATGACTTGAGAATGATGCCTGAGGTCAGCATCGACCAGTGGCGGAAAGGGTCTCAGTGGTCTGAAGTGAACCGAAAGCTTGCTGTCAGTATCATCAAAGATGCCACCTTCTACGAGAAGTTTGAGAAATTTTGTAGGCCAGCTTGCTATGTTGATGAGCACTACTTTCCAACCATGCGGACCATTGAATCACCGCACCTTTTGGCAAACAGAAGTGTGACTTGGGTGGATTGGTCGAGAGGTGGAGCTCATCCAGCAACTTTTGGGAGATCTGATATTTCTGTAGAATTTTTAATTAGAGTACTTGAGGGCCGTACATGCAAATATAACAACCATAACACCACGGCTTGTTTCCTCCTTGCAAGGAAGTTTGCACCAAGTGCTTTGGAGCCTTTGTTGAAACTTGCACCTGATGTTCTTGGATTGGTTAATGAAAGGAGAGATGCATTGTTGGAAAACCCCCTCCAGTCGACGCCGGAAAACCTCCTCCCCGACGTGAGTTCCCCTTTCCCTTCCTTCTTTCTTTCGACTCAGTGCTGTAGTTAGTTAGGTTTAATAAATTGGTTAAGTATATGTAATTAGTTATATTAATTAGTTAGTTAATAGATAATTAGTTTAATTAATTCTCTGATTAGATTAGCTAATTATTTTGTTAATCAGTAAATTATTTATTAATCAGTTGATTAAGTTAGTAATCAGTATTAATTTATTATTCAGTAGTTATTTGTAATCAGTTAGTAATTTCTTAATCAATTAGCTATTTCTAATTAGTTTAGTAAATAAAATATAATTAGTTTTATTGTTTTTAATGTATGAATTTAGTTAATTATTATGTGTAAAATTTAGTTATGTATTATATATATAGGGATTTGGTTATATTAATATGTAATTAAAAGGGTTTTCGATTATGCAAATATAATAATTTTTGGGGTTTATGTTATTAATTAAAATATAGTTTCAATAATAAAAATAAGATCAAAATTTGTTTATTTAGGCTGGTGACAAATTTTACTATAGATATAAAAATATATGATGGCTTTTACATAAATTCTAGATTTTTATAAATAAACTTTTATTTGTAATTATTGTTCAAAATAAGTTCGAAATGATTTTCATTAAAATTAATGAGTTACCTTAATAACGAACCACGACCCTTTCTCTTATTTAGCCTGGAATCCTTATCTCGGTTTTCGTGCCGAACTCCGATCATGGACTTCTTTATATAGTTTCTAGCTATTTGGACTGCTCCGGACCCATTGGAACTAACTGCTACTTCAATTGGGATCACCTTGAGAAGTGTGGCATTATGTACATTCTTTGATTAGTTAAATATATATAAAAATATTTGATTGATATATATACAAATATGTATTTTTGGTATAAAAATATATATTTATATACATCTATTAGTGTATATACACAAATACGTATTTTGTACAATTACTAAGAGACACTTATATATATTATATACGTTTTATTGGTATATACTCTGAGTGTAAATGTGTATTATATACGTATCCCTACTAGATGACCCTAGTTGACTAGTGTCATACCTGGCAGAGCCCCTGAGTTCATGTATTTGTGATGTGTTAGTGTAGCACCTGATGCAAATGTTGTATTTGATATATTTTTAGGACTGTTGGTTCCTCCAGACGATACTCTGGGACAGGACATTGGTTTTACCAGCTAAGGACCCAAGGCGAGTACATTCTCTGATTAGTTTCTAATTTATGATATCTCCTATGTTCACTGTATCTAGTATAAATATCCATGTTTCTGACACGTTGGTTACACGGATTGGTATACACGGATCTCGTCATGAGATGTTATTCCTTATTCATGGTGTAGCTTGTACAAGACTTGTTTCCTTGATATCTTGTGCATGTACAGACACTGATTCCCGGGGAGATTTGCTACCTTCCTAGGGAATCCCGTGCCATAGCGTACCATGATTGGATCTACTATACCAGTCGGGGGTTTGGGGAGTACTTTAGTGTAGATATGTGATCATACCCAACTTTATATGCACCATAGCTCACCCCACATCTCACGTCGGGTATGGCCTGACCATTTACATGCTCCATAGCTGTTACGTGTGATTAGCCTGACCTCTACATGCATCATAGCTAACCAACGGTTAGCCTGACTTTATATGAACCATAGCTAATCACATGTAACCAGCCTGATCAAGTTCCCAAGCCGATCACATATTAAAGCTAGTACTCACACACTTAGTCATAGAATTCTTGCTCTTTGACATATTGTTCTTTTTCTGCATTTACTTACAGTATTTCCAGTATTTCTCTCATTGTACATTTCTCGTACCTATACATGCATCTGGTATGTTTCCATCTAGAACTGCTACATAGTTTATGTCATTTATATAGAACTGCTATTTAGAGATATACTTTGCTCCTTCCTGACTGGAAAATATTTTTCCAGACTGTGACCTTAGTGGACTTGTTTCTGACACATGGGGATTGGATGTTACTGATTGCAGGTATGATTATGTTGTCATTAGACTTGTGTTGTATTCTTTTATTTCTTCAAATTCCTATCGTGCTGTAGTTGTGATTGAGTATGTTGTTAATATTTTATAGTATTATCCGAGTCTCCTTATGGAGTTGGATACTAGCGTGAGATTTGTTTAGATAGTACTCGACCTAGACAGCGTTCTACCGCCGATGCTGCGGCGTAGGCTGGACGTACCCACGCACTCGTGCCCTAAACCGGGTGCGGGTCATGACAAAGCTTCCCTTGAATCCCGAATCTAATGACTCCACGGGTCGGTGAAATCCGCAAGAATACTTAGTCACTGATACGAAACTCTAAAGGCCTACGATGCTGATCTGTCCAATGACGGTGCCTATCTTGCGCCACCCGAAGTCGCTCTCTGATCTGCTTGACAACCTCTACTTTTTGCGTGATCATCTCTGGGCCTAACATATTTTGTTCACCTATATCATCCCATGCCAATGGTGATCGGCACATCCTCCCATATAACGCCTCGAATGGCGTCATCTGGATACTCGTATGATAATTGTTGTTATACGAGAACTCAACGAGATGAAGGTGATCTTCCTAAGACCCTCCAAATTTTAAAGTACAATTCTGCAACATGTCCTCCAATGTCTGGATGGTTCTTTATGACTGCCCGTCTGTTTGTGGATGGTAAGTGGTGCTAAATCTCAACTTGGTGTCCAAACTCTTGTACAAGTTCTTCCAAAAATGAGAGATGAATCGAGTATCTTGATATGATACGATACTTACCGGAATACTGTGTTGTCTTACTATCTGTCGCATGTACATATCTTCCAATTGCTCTGTAGACTGTCCTACTCGGAAAGGAAAAAAATGAGCTATTTTCGTGAGTCGATCCACTATTACGCAAACTGCATCATGACCAGTCGGAGATCTAGGTAAACCGATCACAAAGTCCATCGTGATATGATCCCACTTTCACTTTGGGATAAGAAGCGACTACAGTAACCCTGCTGGTCTCTGTTGGTCGGCCTTCACTTGTTGGCATACCAAACATCGAAAGACGAATCGGGCTATCTCCCTCTTTATCCTATTTCACCAGAAATATTGCTTGATATCTTGATACATCTTGATACCCCTAGATGAATTGAATACTGAAAACTGTATGCATCGGTCATAACTTCTTGTCGGATATGTCCGCTCAGTACACAGAGACAATTTTTAAACCTAAGAGTTTCATCCTCATGAATTGTCAACTCCTTCCTGCGACCATACTCGCACTTTGCCCGAAACTTGTGGATCTGCGGATCCTCTGCCTGAGCGACCCTGATCCTCTCAACAATGGTAGACATAATTTGTAAACTTGCCAACACTCCTACGTCTTATGGAAGTACTATCTCAATACCCATCTCTTGAAGATCTTCTAAGATATGCTTCTGTGATGTCAATACGTAGTCACTTCCCCTCCTACTAGGAGCATCTGCTACCACATTCGTTTTGCCTGGATGGTGCTAGAGTTCCACGTCATAATCCTTCAACAATTTTAACCACCTCCTCTGTCGCATATTCAAATTCTTTTGGGTAAATACATACTTTAAGCTCTTGTGATCCGTGAATATTTTTATCCGATCACCATACAAGTAGTGCCTCCATAGCTTAAGTGCAAAAACCATTGCCGCCAGCTCTAAATCGTCTGTTAGATAGTTCTTCTCATGATCTTGAAGCTGCCGTGATGCATAAGCTATCACCCTTCCACGTTACATCAAAATATACCCGAGACCCTTGCAGAACACGTCGCAATACACTGTAAATCCTCCAGAACCTACTGGAAGCGTGAGGATAGGTGCATAAATCAACCTCTTCTTCAACTCCTCGAATGATGTCTGACATTCTGTTAACCAAAAAAAAACTTAGCCTTCTTGCGCGTCAAATGGGTCAATGGCACTGAAATCCTTGCAAAGTCTGCTACAAATCTCTGTAATATCCTGCAAATCCTCCTAAACTACGTACCTCTGTTACTTTCTTAGGAACTGGACAACTCTCTACTGCCTCAACCTTCTTCGGATCTACTACTACTCCTTCTACAGAGATGATGTAACACAAAAATAAAACTATGTCATGCCCCAGTCCCAAAATACCGAGGGACTAGCCACGTGGCAATGGTCAGCAGTACAACTCCAATAGACAAACTCAATTTAATGGACCCATTAGAGTGCACTTAAGCTGTAATATAGATAAATAAAGTCTACTACTCCTGTCATAGTATATAATCTAGACTAATCTCATCCACAGACAGTAATCATGATACAAGGAGATAGAACAGTCAAGAAAATAAATAAAGGAAACTGTCCATCATAAGTCCAAAGCTATATAGTGTCACGGGGAACAACCCGTCATCAAAACTAAAGAAAAGAAATAAAACTGAGTACATCTATCCAGTGGTCACAGAAATAAGTCTTAATATCTAGAGAACATAAAAAGTAAAAAAATAATAACTGTGCTCAAGGGAATTCCTCAAGTACAACCTCATACTCTGATGCAAGTACTGCTCCAACGTTAGCTTATGTCCCGTAAACCTCGGGGTAACTCTCCTCAGCTATACCTGGGGACATAATCCGAGTCCAGGTCCTCAGGGGACATAGCAAGGTACAAGAATAACTCAAGCCAAGTACAGTAAATAATAAGAAATAATGAAAAAAGGTATGCTCAGGGTATCTAACATAATTCATATATGTGTATGCAAGTAAAAACTTACTCGTCCTCTAAACTACCGGGTTTCATACATATACTAGGGGTACTAGTGATAGTAGTAATAATACTAGTAGGTATGTACAAGCCCCATCAAGGTACCTGCAGTACTATAATATTAGTAAATTTTGGTAGCCCAGCAGTACGGTAAGTTCTCTCCAACCCCATGTATCTCACGCCTCATGTCACGAAACGCAAGACAATCTCTATCAATCAAGTCAAGGTGTAAATAATAGCACTAGTACAAGTCTCCAGCCCTATCCTAAAACAGAAGCCGGGATCCTCGAATATCTCAAGAGTGGCTCATGTGCATGAAAGTCGAGTACAGTATCCTATAGTAAATCATACAAGAGTAGCATGAGTAGGTAAGCACTGACAATGCAACTAACGATACCCGAACTCCACGTATGGAAGTCGGCACTCGAATGTAATTCGGAAGCAAAGTATCATGGCGGTCCTAGGTCATAACAATTATAATAAATAAAAGAAACAACAAAAATAAAATAACTAGAGCACAATCTACTGTGAACAAGGCAAGGTACACTTGCCTTTTTATCTGCTGCGATGTAGCGAGTCCCAAGTCCACGTCCGATGGTGCTGCGTCTCCGACGTGCCCTGTCAGTAATATATAAATAAATACTTAATTTTAATATTAACTACTTATATATAAATTATAAAGTCGTCATGCGCTCGTCAACCACGTCGCATTGTTGGTGCCAATGACACTATGTATGACTAGTACGGTATGTCGTACGCTGTCGTACACCTCATGTTACGTTCAACCGTAACATGGAGAATACGCATACACGTATATAATATATATAATTTAATATTATAATTGCATGCATATTTTTATATATACATATTCGTTATTTTAGGCATGCAATACACACGTACAAGTTTCTTACAACTTAGTGATCAATTGTCCATAGTCTAAGACCGTAATATACATGCTTTAATTAATATATATATATATATATATATATATATATATATATATATATATATATATATATATAATCTGAAATAATACCCAATAATTTTTGAAATTAATATTAAAAATCTGAATTTAAATTCTTTAAAATACAACAACTCATATTGCATGCTATAACTTAACAAAACCTATGAATGTGCTTGCATGATCAACTAGTAGGTTGCATGGGTTATATACAAGAAGGAAGGGGGTTCTTGATATGCATGGATGGGATCTTGGTTCTCTAACATATACATACATACATGAAGGAAGAAATGTTTGATCAACTTACCAAGTCTTGATGCTTATGGGGTTCGGTTGAAGTCCGACTGCTTTTCGACTTCACGAATGAGTTACTCCGCCTTTAGGTCGACCCTTAGTCGATGGAGAGCGACTGTGGGGTGGTGGAGAGGGGTGCACGGCTGCTAGGGGCGACTTTCGCTGCTGTGGGCTGCGGGTTAGGGGAGGAGGTCGGTGGTGGTGGTGTTGTAGTCGGGTATGGTGTTGTTGTCGGGTGTGTTGTTGTCGGTGGTGGGAAGAGAGATGGAGATGTGGAAAAGAAGATGGGAAGAAGATAGAGAAGATGAAGTAGAACACGTGAAGAGGAGGGAGGGGGTCGGCTGCTAGTTGAATGGGTTGGGTTTCCTAGGTTAGTAAATAGGTATATATATAGGAAGGGTGTGGATGAATAGATGGATAGATGGGTTTACTTGAAAATCCAATGGTTAATAGGAGATGGAGGTTTATAGAACTTGTATAACCGGTGGGAAGCCTCCTTGGACTGCAGGTTGGTCCCCCCTCTCTCATGTGGTGTACATGAGGTACAATATAAGTAAAATGTCCATTGGAACATGCCAAAATAGATAAATGCTGAATTTAGATTAAAAAAGAGTAAAATATGAGATTTTGTGTGGAAAAAAATAGTGTTTGGTATGTAAAAATATGGGGGATGGGTGTGTGGTGTTGTACATGGGATAGACCAATTGGTTTGCGGGTTCAAGTTGGGGGTCGGTCTCTGTTTAGTTTAATTATTCAAGAAAGATCGACTTTTAACTAAATAATTGTGCACAATATTTAATATTATTTTTGGAGCCTGTAGGGACCCGAATAAATGTAATACCAAAGTTATGCACTTAGTAGGTCATGTTTGGCTAAGGTTATATAAATCAGTTTCAGAATTTGAGGTCACGTTGCCCATCTAAATTGATTGCAATGGAAAACAGGGTTTCTAAAATCAATTAACTGTTCTGTAAAGCACTAATAAAATACTAATACTTTTTAAATAAAATAAAATATATCAATTTTACTGTAATAACCCTTGTTGAATTTTAGGGGGATTACAATCTACCCTCCTTAAAAGAATTGCGTTCTCGCAATTTAAAAATTTAGCTACTCTAGGAATTTAATAGGATATGGTAACTAAGGGTAGTTCCGAGTTCATACCTGCATCCTCGAATATGTGAGGATAACGCTGGCGTATGACATCCTCTCGACCCCAAGTGGATTCGGCTGGGGAGTGATGTTTTCAAGCTACCCAAACCAGTCTGATTGTCTGACCCCATAATATCTTCTCACTAATGTCAAGTATCCCAACTGGCTGCTCCTCATACCTCAAGCTTGGTCCCACTGCAATCTTGGAATGATCGACTACGTGACTTGGGTTAGTCACGTACTTCCTCAGCTGTGAGACATGGAATACATCATGCACTCCCTCTAGATATGGGGGTAATGCAAGACGGTACGCCACCTCACCAATACGCTCCAAAATATCAAGCGGCCTAATGTATCTTGGGCTCAGCTTGCATCTGCTCCCGAATCGAATAGTACCTCGAGTATGTGAGATCCTCAAGAACACATGTTCGTCTTCCTTGAACTCCAAAGGTCGGCGGTGTGTGTCAGCCCAATGCTTTTGTCTGTCCTGAGATGCACGAAGATGACTCTGAATTTGCTTCACCTTCTCAACTGTCTGCATCACTAACTCTGGACTGAGTATCTGACGCTCACCAACGTCACTCCAACATATCAGTGACATGCACTTCTTGCCATACAGTGCCTCAAAAGGTGCCATCTGGATGCTCACCTGGTAGCTATTATTGTAAGAGAACTCTACCAAGTGCAAATGGTCTTCCAAAGATCCTCTGAAGTCTAACATACATGACCTCAGCATATCCTCTAGGATCTGAATAGTGTGCTCTGATTGGCCATCTGTCTAAGGATGGAAATTCGTGCTGAACTTGAGTCTGGTGCCTAGACTCTCTTGCATGCTCCGCCAAAAATGGGATGTGAATCTAGAGTCATGATCCGATATAATACACACCGGTAATCCATGTAACGTCACTATCTCACACATATACATATCAGCTATAATCTCTGTGGACTGCCCAACTCAAAACGGTAAGAAATTTACCGACTTGGTGAGTCGATCCACAATAACCCAAACTACGTCCTTCCCATTGGGGCTTCTCGAAAATCTTGTAACGAAATCCATAGTGATATATTCCTACTTCCATTCAGGGAAGGGAAGTGGCTGTAACAGAACATCGGTACTCTGATAGTCGGCCTTAACCTGCTGACAGATGTAGAAGCATGAAAAATACGCTGGGAGGAGCTACGCAGCATACTGATACAGAGCAGCGTAAACAGAGGCCTTCAGAGCCATCAAGCGTACAAGCAGAGCTTTCTCCGCTAAACACAACGTGAAGTATAAGCTCAAAGGACCATCCGCGTAAGTGCAGTACGTCCAGGCCGCTCCAGCGTAAACAGGGTTCTTCATAGCCTCCATGGCGTAAAACTCATCCGCTCTCAAAGCAGCGTTAAAGCGTACGAGGAACGCTTCATCTTCCCCGAAATGAACCTGTCAAGTCACGCAGTGAACCTGACCTCTGACTCCTGACAAAAAGTGCTGCACGGCTACCCAAACGACTGCTGGAAACGAGGACAGACCCCTCGGGACGTGCACCACAGTATGATGGCGGATCTCTATATTTAATGCAGAGGATTTGGTTAAAATATTACCGAACCCTCGTTTACTGACGTCCCCTCAGCGTAAACTGCTCTTTCGCGTACAAGGGGATACGCTGCCTTATTTTACACAGGCAAACATGAGCTGTTTCACGCTCCGCAGTAGACAAACCGCCTGCCACGTCAAAAGCTGCACTTCGTACGGGGCTCGAGGCATGTCTCTACGTCTAATTGCACAGAGCGATGACAGTTTCTCTGGAGGCACGTCTCTGCGACAGATGCACAGAAGGGCTGCAGACCTTCAAAACACGCCTCCGTATTTAATTCACAAGATGGTGGCAAATATTTACAAGAGATTTGATTATATCTTCAAAAGCCGTAATTCCGGCTAAGACATCCACATCAGCACTCTGGCACGGTACGCAGCGGCTTCTACACCCATTCAAGATCTGTGCTCATTCGGCTTCAAACGCCCACTCAGTCTCTACGACCATTCGGCTTCAAACGCCCACTTAGTCTCTACGACCATTCGGCTTCTACGCCTACGCCTGTTCGGCTTCTACGCCTGTTCGGCTTCTACGCCTGTTCGGCTTCTACGCCTGTTCGGCTTCTATGCCTATCCGACTTCTACGCCAGGATGACAGTCATTTGGCTTCTACGCCAACCTCTTCTACACAAGGGATACCTACCTACGTGGCTTCTACGTCGTGATCTTCGCAGCAGATATACGCGTTTTATCCCCTTAGTTGGACATGCGTCACATGCTCACTCAAAAGGTCATATATACGCAGACATTGGTTATTTTAACCGTTGTGTAAAAGGGTGCTGTACTTTCCACTCCTCAGTTTTTACACCGACAGAGTGGTCACTGTCACCAAAACTCTATAAATAGAGACCCCTATCAATGGGGAACAAGGTGGAAAAACTTCAAACTTGAGGATCGAACAAGGTCAAAAAACTTCAAACTTGAGGATCGAACAAGGTCGAAAAACTTCAAACTTGAAGATCGAACAATGTCGAACTTCCCAGAAAGATCGAACCGGAGGTCAAGAGAGAGAGAGAGAGAGAGAGAGAGAGAGAGAGAGAGTCCGAATCTCAGGCAAAGAGCAGGGATCGACGACTTTGGCATCGTACATCCACCCTCTTCTGCAACCTTCGAAGCTGCTACCTGTCTTCCAAGGCACTTCTTCAACATCGTGTGGTCCAAGGGCTAAAGTGATCGACTGCAGATCAGACACCTATAGCAATTTATACCCAGATTAAATAAATTGTACTCCCACATCCTCGTATAGGATTAAATTGTACAAGTTTGTTTGTAAACCAAAGGGCGCGGGTTTCGTATAAACCCCGTCATTGAAATACACTTTCATTCTTTCGTTTAATACCACAAACAAGATGGCGACTCTGCTGGGGACGTCTTTCTCTTCTGATGAGGAAGTAATTGCTCAACATGATGCGGTATCCGTGGGATCTGTGAAGAAGACACTAGTCGTCCAATTCGACCAGTCTGCCTACGAAGACATGCTTCAAACCGGGGGTAGCTCTCACTCTCTCTCCGTCTAAGACAACATGAAGCTGCGCAAGGTCTGGATGCCCAAGACATCCTCTACCATTCCTGTGGACTCTCCGATCTCTCCGATCTTTCCGACCAATGAGGTGGTAGCATTGCTCCCTCCGTGCCCTGTACGTAAAATTTAGTCTCCCGCTACGCGCGGTACAGACAAAACTTCGGGCAAAGCCTCAGCGCTGACCCAGAAGTATCCACTGCGCTCTACGCATAGGAATCACTCTCCCGCTACGCGCGATACAGACAAAACTTCGGGCAAAGCCTCAGCGCTAACCCAAAAGTATCCACTGCGCTCTACGCACAGAAACCAGTCTCCCGCTACGCGCGGTACAGACCAAACTTCTGACGATGCCTCAGCGCCAAGTCAGAAGTACAAATCATGCTCCATGCGCAAGACAACATCTGACCTCTATAGGGAACCAGATGAGCGCCGTGATTTTTGCAGGGGGAGCAAGCGGCGGGGTACTCAACTTCTCGGCCGTTACGCTAGCAAAGAAGCAATCTACCTACCCTCCGGATTACGCGGGAAGCCGACGACCGACTGAGAACCTCTTCAGCTTTACGCCAGTCTGAGCAAATCTCTAAATTATGCCAGGCGAAGTCCCATGATGTAAAGTATGCTCAGACTACAGGAAGGCACCCTCCCCGGGGATTATCCGCCACCCAGATGGCCAATCTGTTGTACACAGGTGGCGTAGGGAAAACCATGGTGCCCAATATCCGCATGCCCACTGATGGGAACAGAAGGAACAATCCGTCGTCTTCTTCCTCTACTCCTCCTGACTTACGCACATATCTAATCCAGAAGCATAAGGAAAGGGGACCTTCCAACATGTCTATTACGCCCCCTAGCGAGCAATGTTGTAATAGTCATAAAATTATGATTGACTGCTGCTGTTCTAAAGCAAAACGGTCGGTTTTCGACCGATTGAGCTACTCTCAGTCTTTCCAGGAAGGGAAACCCGCGCATGCATCTGTGAACATGGCTTCACACATACGTAGAGGAGGGTCGAGCTCAAGACGTCATCCCTCCCGGCCGCCGAGCCGAAGGAGGTTCAGTGAGCTCCTCAGGAACGCTGAAGCCGGGGTGTTCCAAAACACTCGCGCAAGGTCACGACAACCAGCTTCGTCCTCTTCTGATTCCGACGCTGGGGGTCGCCAAGCCCCCGAATCAGAGGCAGAAAGTGTAGAGTCGACTTCTACAGCGACCTATACTAATCCTTCAATGACACCCAGGAAGATGGGAGTTTACGCCGTTGAAGGTGAATGCGAGGAAGCTTCGCCGTCAGGGAACGCGGAACAACGCATCACTATACTGGAGACATCTCTGAAACAAATGCAATCCATGATGGAGAACATGCACCAGATGATGCTAACTCAGCACGCAACTGCCATGGCTCAAGCATCAGTCCCGCCAACTCAGATACGTATGGGGGTGGACTTACCACCAACCAACCCGAGCCAAGAGCCTGCGCTAGATCAAGAGTCAGCAGTTCCTCCGCTTTCTCACTCAGAGAATGCCTTACCTCCCGCTGGAGTTACGATACAACCAACTTCGCACCACTCCGTAGCCCCGCTTTCGACTGAAAATTCGATGCAGGCAGTACGGGAGTTGAAAGCCCAGTTCGATGCCTTAAAGCACAAAGATCAGCTCAAGAAACTGGGAATCAACCAGCCCTACCCAGCTATCTGGGAGGAGGTCCCTTTCTCGCCGAGGTACAAACCTCAGACTATGGCCCTGTTCGAGGGAAAAATATCACCAAGCCAGTACATGAACTATTTCAGTATGATGACGGTGTTGCTACAAGGGAACGGCGCCCTCCTCACTCGGGTGTTCAAAGGCTGTCTCTCAGGAGTAGCCTATCAGTGGTACCGTAGCTTGGCGGACAACTACATTACTTCCTTCGAAGACTTCAGAGCTTTATTCTTTACGCGATTATACGAGGGAGGAATGGACATGTCTATGTCCTCTCTCATCGAAGTCAAGCAGAAGAAAAAGGAGGACGTTCGTATCTTCATCGAACGTTTTCGTCAGGCCACCTTACAGATGCCTCCAGGAGTTCCCGACTCTGCATTGGTAGACATTTGCAGGAAGAACCTCCTTCCTGTGGTCTCGGTGTTCACAGGACCGTATCAGTTCTATGATTGGCCCTCGTTCATCATCTCGGCAGTAGCCGCTGAAGACAACGGTCGCAAGGCGTGCGACAATGTCATCATGATCTCCGCCTCCGATAGAGGCAAAAGGTCATCTCCCAACAGCGACCATCCTCGCAGGTCCAAGGGAAAAGAAGCTCTGACGGTCAATATGTCCAGGCAAAAGACCGCGGCGACCACGCAGACGAAACCCGGGACTTCCAGGCCCGTCGAAGTCTACTCTTTTGACGACGACGATATCCCTAGTATATTCGAGTATCTCGTCAAAAGCGGCACGATCACCCTTCCAGAGCAAAGGCGGCCCCAAGAAATCGGCAATACTAACGACCCCAAATACTGCGTCTTCTACAGATACGTACACCACCCAACAAAGGCGTGTTACATACTGAAAAGGAAGATCCAGGGGTTAATCGATGCTAAGGCCATCACTCTGCACAACACCGAGAAGACGGTCATGGCCAACATGATCTCTCTGCAGTTTGGCAATCTGCCTCCCCAAGAGATCCCGGATGGCGTTGCACCTATCTCCCGGACAACGATGAACATCGTCAATCTCCCTCCAGCTAGGGATCAAAATCATGACCTGGTACCCCTGACTACCCGGCAAGGCAAGATTATGTGGGTTCATCCAGATTTGGTGTCAGAGCTCGAGGAAGAAACTAAGGCTACTAAGCCTACATCCAAAAAGAGCTCCAAATACAGGCCCTGCCATATGATCGCGACTTCTTCGGCATCGGACGAAGACGAGGTATTTGCTGTAACCCGTTCAGGGAAAGTCTACCTCAACGACTATGGAGAAATCATATAGGAAGGTACGTATCTGCATCGATTATCGAAATCTGAATGCGGCCTGCCCCAAAGATGAATTCCCTCTTCCTATCACGGACATCATGATCGACAATACCTGCGGCTTTGAACGCATGTCTTTCATGGACGGATTCTCAGGATACAATCAGATCAAGATGCATCCTGAAGACGAGAAGCACACTGCCTTCCGGACACCATTGGGGGTATATTGCTATACGGTCATGCCCTTCGGATTGAAGAACGCCGGGGCTACATACCAACGGGCTATGAGTAACATATTCCATGAGAATTTACGCAAAACAGTGGAATGTTACGTGGACGACATAGCCGTCAAGAGTCACCTCAAAGGTGATCACATTCAAGACTTGAGGACGGTATTCGAGTTAATGCGCCAACATCAACTCAAGATGAACCCTACGAAGTCCTTTCTGGGTGTATCCAGTGACAAGTTCCTGGGATTTGTCATCACCGCCAAAGGCATCCAGGTGGACCCCGACAAAGTCCAGGCAATCGTAGAAATACGACCGCCCCGTAATCTGAGGGAACTCCGGGGATTTCAAGACCGTCTGGCTTATATCCGGCGATTCATATCCAACCTCTTGGGGAGATGTCAGCCCTTTTCTCATCTCATGAAGAAAGGTGTATCCTTCGTATGGGACGAAGCCTGTCAGCAAGCGTTCGGAGATATCAAGCACTACCTCACCAGTCCGCCAGTTCTGGTACCTCCCGTCATGGGAAGACCATTCTTGTTGTACGTTCGAGCGATAGATAATTCGCTAGGAGCTCTTCTCGCACAGAAGAACAACATGGGTCATGAACAGGCTATCTACTACCTCAGCAGGATGATGGTCGAAGCCGAACACCGGTACAACCCAGTGGAGAAAGAATGCTTGGCTCTGATGTTCGCTATCCAGAAGACGCGACACTATGTCGCCGGCCAGACTATTCATATCATCTCCAGGATCAACCCTCTTCGAGTACTGATGAGCAAGCCTAGTGCTCTTAATTCTCGACTCGCGACTTGGGCGATGCTATTAACACCATATGACATGGTATACGCACCGCAGAAGTCCATCAAGGACCAAGCGCTGGCTGACTTCCTAGCTGCTCATCCGATCCCGGAGGCCTCCAAATTATACGAGGATATTCCCGACGAAGTTGCAGAATGTAATTCCGCAATGGAAAGTGACGCATGGCAACTCTTCTTCGATGGTGCCTCCAGAACCGGTCCTAGGGGAAACGTCGTTTCAGGAGTAGGAGTCGTCTTGGTCACTCCTGATCAGCTCGTCATCTACCGAGCATATTCTTTTAGCGAGCCTTGCTCCAATAATGTGGCAGAGTACAACGCTCTGCTAATCGGGCTCCAAGCCGCCAAAGAGCTGGGGGTCGAGTCCCTGGAAGCATTCGGTGATTCTCTACTTATCGTCAATCAAGTCAGAGGAATATATGAAGTCCAGAATCTAGACCTCATCCCTTATCACCGAGCGACGGTCGAGATAGCCATGACATTCAAAGGATTCTTCCTAGAGCATGTACCTCGATCTCAGAATCTAGAAGCTGATGCCCTAGCCAGTCTAGCTGCAGATTTAGCCACTCCTATAAGAAGGCAGGATTCGGTAATCCTTCTTAACAGAGATTTATTCTGTGTGAAGAACAACTTTCACATAGAACGCAGCTACGCGATGAACACAGATCCCCCTAGAAGAGACTGGAGAAGTCCCTTCATAGATTTTGTCGCATATGCAATCTTGCCGGAGGACCCCAAAGAAGCAGTATCCGTCAAAAGACGATCATTACGCTTCTACTACGATGCATCTTCACAATGCCTATATCGCCGGACCTACGATGGACTGCTATTGAGATGTCTATCTGAAGATGAAGCACAACAGATTATCCGGGAAGCTCACGACGGCGTATGCGGAGTGCATCAACCCGGTCCTAAGCTACAGGATTGTATCAGGAGAATGGGCTATTACTGGCCTACTATGATCGCAGATGCAATACGGTATGCAAGACAATGCAGAGCCTGTCAGGTTCATGCAGACTTTATACATCAACCGTCTGAATATCTATATCATACGGTTGCGTCCTGGCCTTTCAAAGCATGGGGTATGGATATCATTGGTCCTATTCACCTGTCTTCTTCCAGCGGTCACCAATTCATACTGGCCATCACAGATTACTTCTCCAAATGGGCAGAGGCGATCCCTCTCACTGAGGTGAAGGCGTCTAATGTGATCAGCTTCATCAAGCATCACGTCATTTATCGCTTCGGGGTACCCCGGAGGATAATTCACGACAATGGGCCTCAGTTTATCAGCCAAGCGTTTCATCGATTTTGCGATAAAAATCGGATACACAATATTGCCTCTACGGCATATTATCCAGCTGCTAATGGTTTGGCGGAAGCTTTCAACAAAACTATTATCAAACTCTTGAAGAAATTTGTCTCTTCAAACAAGAGAGATTAGAATGAGAAGCTGGGCGAATGTCTCTGGGCATACCGCACAACGGTACGAACACCGACAGGTTGCACCCCATTCTCGCTGGTCTACGGGAGCGAAACAGTTCTCCCCATTGAAATCCAGATCCCGTCACTCAGGATAGCCGTGACTAGTGAGCTGACTCGAGAAAAGAATGACCTGTTAAGGCTCCAAGAGCTAGAAGGATTAGACGAGAAATGCCTCCAAGCTCAGCAGCGCATCGCGCTCTACCAAGCACGTATTTCCAAAGCTTTCAATCATAAAGTAAAGGAAAGAGTGTTCAAAGTCGGCGAGCTAGTTCTAGCCGTAAGAAGGCCAATGATTCTTACTCACAGAAGTAAAGGCAAATTCCAGCCCAAATGGGAGGGCCCTTACGTGATCGAGACAACGTTCTCAAACGGCGCCTACAGGATAGCCCAGCCTAATGGAGACCTGTTAATGGCTCCTATCAACGGCAAATTCCTGAAAAGGTACTATGCTTAATCTCCCCTGCTCAAGTGGAATATAGCGAGGATCTCAATTCTGACAAAACCACTTCCAGAACGCAATTAGTTGGGTTATATTCTATCATGTCCATATGACCTCTGAACAGATATGTCCCGCTAAAAGTTTATCGAGAGTTTATCATGTCCATACTACCTCTGATATCACTCTCGCGCAAAAAAAAAGCTGTCATTTATATTCCGAAATGATGGGTCCACAAAAGTCAGAAAAGAGTCACTTTTATTTATTCCCGATAAAGAGCAGAATTACATCTGGGGAAGTGAAAAGAGAAAGGGTACATCATGATGGGGGAGCAGTCAGATCGCGAATCAGCCGCTCCAGTGCAGCTATCTTCTCATTCCTGGAAACCAAGGCATCGGCGCGAGCCCGCTCCAGCCGTGCCTCGGGATTGTTCGTAAGGGTCAGCTCAGCCCTTGCCCGAAGAGAGCCCGCACGGGCAGCTTCTGCACGCTCCAAATCCCGTCGCGCTGCCCTCAGTCGACCAGTCGCTACATCTAGACCTGCCAACGACTGAGAAGCCCACTCCTCTGCCAGAGCGAGTTTTTTCTTTAGCTTGTGGGCCCTCGCTGTGTTCTCTTCGTGCTCGGATCGGAGCTTCGTCTCAAGAGCGAGAGCCTCTTCCACGACAGCTTTTCTTTTATCCATCTCCAACTTATGTGTTTGGATGGAGTTGTCTAGGCTTTCCAGCTGCGTAGAAAGCCGCGCAGTCATGAGGTGGTATCTGGCCTGGACCTCAGCATCAAAGCTGCCTCGAGTCAGCTGCAAGTATTCGTTAATGGATTGCTCTAAACCATTAACCACCGCCTCCAGGGCGTCAGCTACCCCAGGATCGCCGAACTCCCTGACAGCCCCGATCGAAAACTGAGAAGTCTTTTTTAGGCGCTCGAAGTCTAGACTCTTCGCTAACACCATTGATATCATCATTTTCAAACCGGTGTAAAAGAGGCTGGTATGTTGGTCAGTCAGCGCAACTAGATCCGATTGAACGCCAGGAGTGGCCACCATATCAGCAAGTCTCCCTCCGGGAATGATTGCAGATGAAGTGGCCACAGCCGCCGCCTCGACGGGTGGTGCGACCGAAGGAGGTGCAACGACGACGGTCGAAGTCATTAGCATACTCGCGAGAGACGAAGTCACGATGACGGGTTCGTCCTCCTCTCGAGGTGACGAAACCACACCAGGCGAGCTGGCCCCCAAAGGTATTTCCTCCTCGAAGTCGAAAGCCTCCGTATCATCGCCAGGAGCCGGAGCAGAGCCAGAAGGTGCTTCAACGTTGTATTCCCCGTGGATGCCATCCCCTGAGAAAAGGACCAGAAAGTTGATATCAATATAATGGTAATCTTTCTAAAGGGAGACATAAAGACGACATTTACCCAGAGCCAACGGTATATATGGCGCATCTGCAGCCGATGTAGCTAAACCACGCTTTAATGACGCAATGCGAACTATCGTACCTGGAGAAGAAGGTGGGCCAACCGACTTTGCCCGGAGTTCTGCCAAGCCTTCACCGAGATGCAGTCGAGGTTCGTCAACTGGAATCTCGCTAGGTGTGCTCGCTGACACAGCGAAAGTTTTATCCGTTGCTGGTCTAGGGAAAGATTCTCCCATCTGCCACGGCCACACAGGCAGTCTCGTTCCACTACCTGGAGCAGTAGCCACGACAGCGACCTCTAGCGAAGATCCTCCGGCATCGCCGACCGGAACTGTAGAAGGTCCCTCTCTAAAAGGCGAGGAACCTCCAGCCAAAGAATTATCCCTGATATGGGGAGATGCAGGCTTACTCCCAGGAGCCTCAACACCAAGAATACGGAGAGGACGAGCAACCATCTCCTTCCTCCTATTACGAAGAGAAGCCTCCTTCGGGGCAGAAGCCCGTCGCTTCCCAGAAGAGACTACCAAAGCCCCCGCAGGCGGAGGCACTTCACACCTCGGCACCGACACCAGAGGATCATCCGGAGTGCCAGACTCCTCACCCTCGTCAGAAGAAACCGAGGGGACTTCAACTCTTCCCCCAGACTGGGGAGGAGGCACCCTGAAGCTTCCACGCATATCAAAATTGCGATGGAAGGTGTTAATCGCCACATAGAACTGGGCATAAGAATGGAGAATGCGGAGCTCCATGGAGGTTGTAACGACCGGTACAATGAAGATTGCTCCCGTGCAACCCATGATAAAATATCGCCACCCTCTGGCTCCATCAATGAGTCCGCCCCTGGACCTGAAGCTGGTGACGGCATTGCCCACGTGCAACTGATCATACCCAAACTGTCGGGCGAACCGACTAGGTAAGTAGGGCTCGAAGAAGCAATGATCTTTGCTCCTGTACAACAGATGGGAGGGTCTAATGCAGACCAACCAATTAAAAGCTTTCGGAGAAAGATCGGTCTTCTCTCCACCTGAATCCTCAAGCCTCGTCCCTGATTTATTGCGATGTACAGGAGGGGGAGTACAGAGGAGCTTCCAGCCGTGACTGAGGTTCAACACCAGCCGACAGTCTAAAGTGGTATTCACATTCCAGGGAGAGTCTTTGTAGTTCAGCAAGAAATTACCCCCCGAGCTGCTATCAGAGCCGGGAGACATCACCCGGGGGTTGTGGAGAATTAACCATCCCATCAAATACAAGTATGGTAATTCCACCCGGGGAAAACTCTCACGCCGAGCTTCATCGACGAGCAACCCATCAATCATGGCTCTCAGGCCAGCCTGTATACGACACACCATGGCAGGAAGCAAGCCCAGTCTTGCCCCGAACATCAGGCGCACTGCCGGCCATAGGATGTTCCGGTGAATGCGGTCCGCGGACGCAGTACCAGGCACTACTACTCGACGCAGCCATATCGAGAGGAAACCGGCCAGCTGGGCTTCTTTAGACAGAGGTCTGCGGCAGCGCCTCAAGTAACTGTAGGCCTTAGTGCCATCGGGATACTTTTCTACCCCCTCAACGAGAATCTGATCTGGAGCCTTAGCCTCCTCCATAAGATCCTCAACGACCTGGGCACTAAGCACGCCCAAACAGTTCACGGGCTTATTCTTGCCCTCCGAGGCTTTCTCCGACTTGACGGCCCTGGCTCGGTAGAAGAAGAGGTAGGACATCCACTTGGTGGTGTGAGCCAAATCAGAAGGCTCGTTATAAAAAGCGGTGCACGCGAAGTATTGACACATCAGCTCCTGATACACTTTTGCCACCCGAGGGTCCAAGTCCCCCAATTCTCGGTTGATGGGGACATACTCTTCATATAGGGTATCCCCCATCGGCAGTCTCGAGACAACTGCCATCTCATGAAGGGCCAATCCCAGCTCCCCCAGTGGGGTGGCGAAGGTCCCAGTGAGCGAAATATATCGCTCCATCAGTGCCAAGAACAAATTAGGATTGGGAGGCAACCCGACACTCGTCGCACTCACAGCGGCGTATAGTCCAATGCCCTCCAGCTCTCTCTGAAAGTGCTTCAAGGCCCAGTTAACTAGGCAAGTCCATCAGAGGTTTGTTGGGGTGATCCACCCATTGCACCGAGGATTCTCCTTGGGATATACCCCACCTCGTCCTATGAAGTCATTGCAGAAGGTCGGCAATTGGACCGGCTGGATCACTGAGCTGTCTTCACTCGGGACACTGCCCGAGAACAGTCCTCTGAACAACGTCACAACACCGGAAGGGAGGCTGACAAACGACCCCTGGTCAGCCCCTTTCAGATGAAAGATCTTCCCTGGCTTGCCGTGAAGATCGGGAGTCAGCGTCCACGACATCCTCCTGCGATGTATGGCATGGAAGAAAGCCTAGATGGGATAATCTCTCAGCATCGTGGGCAGATACAAGACCACGCTCTCGGCAGAGAAAATCCAGGGTTCTCTCTTGGGCTTCGTCTGGGACTGCTTGTCTATCATGTCCCCAAAGAGAAAGGTTGGCTTGATGTACTGCTCCCCGTCTACGTACGTTAGGGGCTCCCCGTTGATCATGCTCAGCAGCATTCGCTCGCCCTGAGCCGATATCAAGATCCCCCTTCCTTCAGGGTACTGGGGTCCAGAGATAGGAAATGTCACGTGGGACAGATCCTCCAGATAGTTCGAGTGCAGCATCCCGGCAGCGGAACCCATCACCTTGGCCAGTGGAGACTCACCCAAATCAACTACAAAAGTGCAAGGAAAATATGTCATTACAAATCTTGCACAAACATACAGACCGAACAAACGACAGTCTGTGCTCTACGCCAGGATTGTACGAATTTGGTTATTTTTACGCCGGAAGTCCCCTCCACAAGCGTAAAACTCTAATTTTACGATATACGCCAATTTTCGGTAGCCAGAGCTTTTACGCTCGGAACTACGAAAATATGGAGTTTTTACATTGGCACATTAGAAATATGGGCGTAAAAGATGAAAATGCCTCCGTGCATCATCTTCCTCAAAGAGGCTATCAGCACAGAAGACGACCTAGCGCGGTCACGTTCAACGTGTGCGAAGGATTTTTTGTCATTTTTGTCACCCCAAAGGCTCTACCTCTAAGACCGGGTGCGCTGCTCGTCGGCGGGATACTTCGCTCAGAAGGAAGTTTACCTTGCCCGACCGAAGACTCTCTCGCTGGGGCAGGAGAAGGAGAGGAAGAACCTATGCTCTTTCCCTTAGTGGAGGGGGTTTGTTTCGGCGCTACTTTTGAAGACTCTAAGTGCTCGGAGAAGGAACGAAGAAAAACTCGAACAGTCGAAAGCTCTCTTTCGCAGAAGACAGATAAAAAGTTTTTCTCTCAAAAAGCTTGGGATATATATAGAGTTTGAGTCGACTCCTCGAATCCTCGGACGGACTCCTCGAAACCCTAACCAAATCTCCTAATTAAATATTTGGTTATGATTGGGTCCTACGTCAGCCTATTATTCAGAGAAGGCAGATAGTCAGCGAATTCAAAAAATTCTTCGCGCAAAGCAGTTCAGCAGTTCCTACGCTAAAGGAGCTTTCCACGCTCGACAGCAACAAATCTACGGTTTTACGCTCACAAGCTATAAGTCTACGATTTTTTTGCCCGGATGCCTTTGTGCTCGGTAGCTTTTACGCTCGAGAGGCAACAAACCTACGACTTTACGCTCAGCAGATACCAAATCGATGATCTCACGCTCGGTGGCGCTCAGTTTACACTCAGAAGCAACAGATCCACAAACTTCACGCTCGAAGAAATTTTCTTTTCAGGAGCTACAAATCTACAGTTCTACGCTAAAGGAGCTTTCTACGCTCGACAGCTACGAATCTACGGCTTTACGTTCGACAGCTATAAGTCCATGGTTTTACACCCGGATGCCTTTGTGCTCGGTAGCTTTTATGCTCGAGAGGCTACGAACCTATGACTTCACGCTCAGGAACCACAAGTCTACGATTTCACGCTAGAAGGTATTTTACGCCCAGAGGCTACAGACTAATGATTTCACGCTCCACGACTTTCCGCATATCCGAACAGTCCTCGAAGCGGTCAATTGCAAAGAGTTCACACAGAAGATACTCGTTCTTGACCCCAAAGTATCTCAAGTACCCGAAACATACAGAGTTAAAATATTGATAAATTACTCTTCTCGGGTCCAAAGGTTCATCCAGACTCCAGTCTGAACATCTCGTCTGTCAAGATGGCAACTCAGTTTTGACAGCCATTTCTCGACCCTGTTCCAAGGGATTTTTCGAGAGATCATTCTTGAAGAAGAAGTCTGAACAAAATTTCTGTTCATCAGAAGCAACAGTTCGGAGCTCTACGCGGTCCCTCAGTCCTAGCAACAAAACAGTTCTAAAGGTTCAACATGCTTAACAAGCGTTCTATGGACTGTTCGTAATGCGTAAAGGACCGAGCCTAATACTCTTCTTATCAGAGTTGGCGTAAAGAATCAGACGTGTCGAAGCTACACATATTCAGACTTCACAGCAACGTATGGCAAGATGATCATATGAAGAAGACGATTTTATTAAAATCAAAATCATGATTACATATGAGGGAAATCCAATCTACAAGGGTTTTTCTCTATTTATCATGATTACATCTGAGGGAAACTCCGTCTACAAAGGAGATCCCCCCTCGTCGTCTGAAGGCTGCCCTCGGAATCTGTTCTGACAGGTTCTCGCATGGGTGGAGATCTTCCTCTTCTTCGAAGACGGTTCATCGACTACCACAGTCATGAACAAGAAGATCCTCTATACGCCATGGCCGATCCAGTTGAGGCTTCTTTAACCCAACTCGATCGAGGACGACAGATTACAGTTTGTCTAATCTCGTCTGCGGGGGTCTCAGGAGAAAATATACAGCATGCCAGCCGTATGGTGAAATACGATTCTTCGTCTCTCCCGAAGAACCACCATACAAAGTTGCTGATTATCCCGAGCAAGGGAGGCTAAGATATCCTTCCATGATCCATCGTTGCAGTGGACACTTGCTCGAAGATGCCATCTTTTTTGGCTCCCTACATGCTGGAAGAACATGATCTCCTTCTTCCTCAGGTCGACCCGACGAACTCCGGCGATCATCTCTGCATGGTGATGGGAATATGGGGAGAATAGGTTAACTCCCCCAGCCTTTTTTATAGGCGAAAGAGATCACAAGCGGTCCCCAATAAATCTGCCATAAAGTCAGCATCGACCATTTCAACGCTCCATTCAGAAACGTTTCGAGTTACGAGGGGCCGTTCATGCTTCATTCAAAGCGTTTCAAATTCGGAGGAATTTAAAAGCTTTGAAGGGGGTCTTGTAGAAGCATGAAAAATACGCTGGGAGGAGCTACGCAGCATACTGATGCAGAGCAGCGTAAACAGAGGCCTTCAGAGCTATCAAGCGTATAAGCAGAGCTTTCTCCGCTAAACACAACATAAAGTATAAGCTCAAAGGACCATCCGCGTAAGTGCAGTACGTCCAGGCCGCTCCAGCGTAAACAGGGTTCTTTATCGCCTCCATGGCGTAAAACTCATCCGCTCTCAAAGCAGCATTAAAGCGTACGAGGAACGCTTCGTCTTCCCCGAAATAAACCTGTCAAGTCACGCAGTGAACCTGACCTCTGACTCCTGACAAAAAGTGCTGCACGGCTACCCAAACGATGGCTGGAAACGAGGACAGACCCCTCGGGATGTGCACCACAGTATGATGGCGGATCTCTGCATTTAATGCAGAGGATTTGGTTAAAATATCACCGAACCCTCGTTTACTGACGTCCCCTCAGCGTAAACTGCTCTTTCACGTACAAGGGGATACGCTGCCTTATTTTACACAGGCAAACATGAGCTATTTCACGCTTCGTAGTAGACAAACCGCCTACCACGTCAAAAGTTGCACTTCGTACGGGGCTCGAGGCACGTTTCTACGTCTAATTGCACAGAGCGGTGGCAGTTTCTCTGGAGGCACGTCTCTGCAACAGATGCACAGAAGGGCTGCAGACCTTCAAAACACGCCTCCGTATTTAATGCACAAGATGGTGGCAAATCTCTGCAAGAGATTTGATTATATCTTCAAAAGCCGTAATTCCGGCTAAGATGTCCACATCAGCACTCTGGCACGGTACGCAGCGGCTTCTACGCCCATTCAAGATCTGTGCTCATTCGACTTCAAACGCCCACTTAGTCTCTACGACCATTCAGCTTCAAACGCCCACTCAGTCTCTACGACCATTCGGCTTCTATGCCTATTCGGCTTCTACGCCTGTTCGGCTTCTACGCCTATTCGGCTTCTATGCCTATCCGACTTCTATGCCTATCCGGCTTCTACGCCAGGATGACAGTCATTTGGCTTCTACGCCAACCTCTTCTACACAAGGGGTACCTACGTACGTGGCTTCTACGTCGTGATCTTCGCAGCAGATATACGCGTTTTGTCCCCTTAGTTGGACACGCGTCATATGCTCACTCAAAAGGTCATCTATACGCAGGCATTGGTTATTTTAACCGTTGTGTAAAAGGGTGCTGTACTTTCCACTCCTCGGTTTTTACACCGACAGAGTGGTCACTGTCACCAAAACTCTATAAATAGAGACCCCTATCAATGGGGAACAAGGTGGAAAAACTTTAAACTTGAGGATCGAACAAGGTCGAAAAACTTCAAACTTGAGGATCGAACAAGGTCGAAAAACTTCAAACTTGAAGATCGAACAAGGTTGAACTTCCCAGAAAGATCGAACCGGAGGTCAAGAGAGAGAGAGAGAGAGAGAGAGAGAGAGAGAGAGAGAGAGAGAGAGAGAGAGAGAGTCCGGAGCTCAGGCAAAGAGCAGGGATCGACGACTTTGGTATCGTGCATCCACCCTCTTCTGCAACCTTCGAAGCTGCTACCTGTCTTCCACGGCACTTCTTCAACATCGTGTGGTCCAAGGGCTAAAGTGATCGACTACAGATCAGACACCTATAGCAATTTATACCCAGATTAAATAAATTGTACTCCCATATCCTCGTATAGGATTAAATTGTACAAGTTTGTTTGTAAACCAAAGGGCGTGGGTTTCGTATAAACCCCGTTATTGAAATACACTTTCATTCTTTCGTTTAATACCACAAACAACAGACTAAATATTTTGCCATGAACCGCACAATCTCTCTTTTTATTCTATGCCACCAGTAATATTATCTCAAATCTCGGTACATCTTCGTACCTCTCAGATGAATCGAGTAAATAGAGATATGTACCTCTGTCATCAACTCATGTCTCAATGCTCCATTCAGAACATATAAGCGATTTCTACACCTTAGTGTTCCGTCCTCATGGATCTGATGTCTCGTCTGCATACCGGCTTCCGTCCTCTCTCTAAGTCTCTAAAATCTAGCATCCGTAGGAAATGCCTTCTTGATTCTCTCTACTAGTGACGACTGAACCTCAAGGTTAGCCAATTGTCCACTCTGTCCTAACATGATAACCTTGACCCCAAGATCCTGAAGATCCTCTAATAACTGGGGCTGCGCTGTCAAGAGATAAGCTATAGGCTTCCTGCTAAGTGCGTCGGCTACAATGTTCGCCTGGCCTGGATGATACTACAAGTCTATGTCATAATCGACCATCAACTCTAGCCAGCACCTTTGCCTCATGTTGAGCTCCTTCTGAGTGTATACGTACTTCAGACTTTTGTGATCAGTGAAATTTATATCCTCTTTCCGTAAAGATAGTGCCTCCATATCTTTAATGCAAAAATTACTGCTGCTAGCTCAAGATCGTCCGTCGGGTAATTCTTCTTATGCACCTTCAATTGTCTCGATGCATAAGCGATAAATTTGCCATGTTATATCAAAACATACCCCAATCCTTTGCCTGACGCATAACTATATACTACAAATCCTCCCAATCCGGAAGGAAGGGTCAAGATACCGCTTCTTCAGCTCCTCAAAGGCCTTCTGATAATCCTCCGTCCATACAAACTCCTGGTCCTTACGCGTCAACCACGTCAGGCTCTATAATCCTCGAGAAGTTTTGCACAAACCTCCGATAATATCCGACAAGTCCAAAAAAACTCCTAATCTCTACAACCGATGTAGGTGTGGGCCAAGTCTCTATTGATACAACCTTCTCCAGATTAACTGAAAGTCCTTCTCCTGAGATGATATGTCCTAAGAAAGACACTCTTTCCATACAAAACTCGTATTTGCTGAGCTTGGCGTACAACCTCTCATGTCTCAATGTCTCTAACACGATCCTAAGATGCTCCTCGTGCTCTTCGTGGTTCTTGGAGTATACCAAGATATCATCAATGAACACAACCATGAACTTCTCCAAGTACTGATGGATGACTCTATTCATCGGACTCATAAACACAGCTGGCACATTGGTTAAACCAAACGGCATGACTAGAAACTCATTGTGTCCATACTTGGTCCTGAAGGTTGTCTTCGGTATATCTTCCTTCCATACTCTAATTTGATGGTAGTCGGATCTGAGGTCGATCTTTGAGAATATACGGGCACCACTTAACTGATCGAACAGATCATCAATGCGTGGCAGGGGATACCTGTTCTTGATGGTTACGGTGTTCAATGCCCTGTAGTCAATACAAAGGCGTACCGTCACATCCTTCTTAGGCACAAATAGTATGGGTGCTCCCCACGGCGAGATACTAGACCGAATAAAACCCTTCTCTAAAAGTTCATCAACCTGCTTCTTCAATTCCACTAACTCCTTACGTGCTAATTTGTATACAGCTGAGGTAAGAGGCTCTGCTCCTTGTATCAAGTCTATAGTGAATTCTATTTCTCGATTAGGTGGTAAGCCTGGAAGATCATCAGAAAATATATTCACAAATTCTGTTACAACTCTTAGATGCTCTGGTTCTCCTTCTACAGTGAGTGTCTTAAGTGTAGGCTGGGTACCTTGTTCTATGGCTCCCTGAAGAAAATCAAATTTTGGATGACCAGGTGGTCTAAAGATAACACGTCCACGACGACAATCTAGAGTCGCATGGTACTGACTCAACCAGTCCATACCAAGTACAACATCGTAGTCCGGCATAGAAAAGATCAGCAATTTGGTTTTTATCTCTCGGCTACAAACTATTACCGAACAAGATCTACAAGTGTCACTAACAGGAATGATTTTGCGTCCTGTAAGAATTTTCATAGTCTTTGGAAGGTGTGCGGTAGCTACTTTATGTGTGGCTATGAAACTAGCAGCTATAAAAGAATATGATGTTCCTGAATCAAATAAAGCTACAACAGGTAATGAAGCAAATAATTTGGTACCTACGATGACCTCTTTTGCAGTAGCTGCCTCCTCAATAGTCTGGCGAAAGCCTGTCCTCGTCCCTGGGCTGGTCCTCTTTACAGATGTGCCTGCTGGAATAGCGATGCCTATGAAGCCAAGGGTGGCCTCGTCTGATATCCTCCTGGAGCTGGTGGTCTGACTCCTCCAACTCTCGCCTGTAGCGCTCCTAGTGCTAGATAGACTGGCTTAGGTGGCTGCTGTGTTGGTTTCGGTGCTGGTAAGGCTGGTCGGTGAATCATTGGTGCCCTTATACAGTCACGTGCTGAGTACTATCCTGGTCCATAAACCAAGTATAGTCCAAACTTGCGTCTGCACTCGCTCGCTTGATGGCCTTGCTTGCCACAATATTAACATATAGGCAGTGTCGGTAGGGTTGCTCTGGGCGGCTGGTGCATGTGAGATCTCTTTGTTGCTCCTCCCTGTAGTGCTCGGTCTGGTGCTAGTGCATGCGGCCACTTCTGGCTGGACTCTCTCCCGTTGACGCATTCTATGTGTCGAGCTGCTACAAGGACGTCCGTATAAGAAGTATGTGTAACTGCGCTAATCAATCTTTGTAACTTAAAGCTCAGTCCGTCAAAGAATTTTTTGCCTTCTCTTCTTTTGTTGGGATCAGTGTAGGTTCGAACAGTTGAATCAAGCATGATGTAAGTCAAAAAAATTATTTGAGTCCGATATAGAGGTCAAGAACGTATCAACATGTGGATGAGATCCTATAAATTTATTCTTATCCTAATCGCAGGCTTGTTCGGTCCCTTAGTTGAAACCAAAGCAATATATTCGTAGACCTACATGGGCCACCATAAAAACTATATCACGCCCTAGTCCCAAAATACCGAGGGACTAGCCACGTGGCAATGGCCAACAGCACAACTCCAATGGACAAACCCAATTTAATGGACCCGTTAGAGTACATTTAAGTTGTAATATAGATAAATAAAGTCTACTACTCCTATCACAATATATAATCTAAACTAATATCATCCACAGACAGTAAACACAATACTAGGAGATAGAATAGTCAAGAAAATAAATAAGGGAAACTGTCTATCACAAAACCAAAGCTATATAGTGTCACGGGGAACAACCCGTCATCAAAACTAAAAAAAAAAGAAATAAAACTGAGTACATCTATTCAGTGGTCACAAAAAAGTCTCAATATCTAAAGAACATGAAATGTAAATGAAATAGTAACTGTGCTCAAGAGAAGTCCTCGAGCACAACCTCATCCTCTGATGCAAGTACTGCTCCAACGTCAGCTCATGTCCCATAAACCTTGAGGTAACTCTCCTCAGCTATACCTCGAGACATAATTCGGATCCAGGTCCTCATGAGAAATATCAAGGTACAAGAATAACTCAAGCCAAGTACAGTAAATGATAAGAAATAATGAAAAGAGGTGTGCTCAGGGTATATAACATAATCTATCTATGTGTATGCAAGTGAAAACGTACTCGTACGCTAAACTACCAGGTTTTATACATATACTAGGGGTACTAGTGATAGTAGTAATAATAGTAGTAGGTACGTACAAGCCCCGTCAAGATACCTACAGTACTATAATACAAATAGAGTTTGGTAGCCCAACGGTACGATAAGTTCTCCCCAACCCTATATATCTCACGCCTCATGTCATAAAATGCAAGACAATCTATATCTATCAAGTCAAGGTGTAAATAATAGTACTAGTGTAAGTCTCCAGCCCTGTCCTAAAACGGAAGCCGGGATCCTCTAATATCTTAAGAGTGGCTCTTGTGTACAGTGTCCTATGGTAAATCATGCAAGAGTAGCATGAGTTGGTAAGCACTGACAATGCAACTAACAATATCCGAACTCCACGTATGGATGTCGGCACCCAAATGTAATCCAGAATCTAAGTATCGTGGAATCCTAGGTCATAAAAATTACAATCAATAAAAGAAACAACAAAAAGAAAATAACTAGAGCACAGTCTACTGTGAACAAGGTAAGGTACACTTGCATTTTGTCTGGTGCTGCGATGTAGCGAGTCCCAAGTCCACATCCGATTGTGCTGCATCTCCGACGTACCCTATCAGTAATATATAAATAAATACTTAATTTTAATATTAACTACTTATATATAAATTATAGAGTCATCACGCGCTTGTCAACCATGTTGCGTTGTTGGTGCCAATGACACTACGTATGACTAGTACGGTACGTCATACGCTGTCGTACACCCCATGTTACATTCAACCATAACATGGAGAACACATATACATGTATATAATATATATAGTTTAATATTATAATTGCATGCATATTTTTATATATACATATTCGTTATTTTACGCATGCAATATACATGTACAAGTTCCTTACAACTTAGTGATCAATTGTCCATAGTCTAATACCCTAATATACATGCTTTAATATATATATATATATATATATATATATATATATATATATATATATATATATATATATATAAAATCTGAAATAACACCCAATAATTTCTAAAATTAATATTATAAAAATGAATTTAAATTCTTTAAAATACAATAACTCATATTGCATGCTACAACTTAACAAAACCTATTGCATGCTACAACTCATATTGCATGCTACATACAAAAACTCATGTTATTGTCGGGTGTGGTGTTGTTGTCAGTGGTGGGATGAGAGATGGAGATGTGGAAAAGAAGATGGGAAGAATATGGAGAAGATGAAGTAAAAACGTGAATATGAGGGAGGGGTCGGCTACTAGTTGCATGGGTTGGGTTTCCTAGGTTAGTAAATAGTATATATATAGGAAGGGTATGGATGAATAGATGGATAGATGGGTTTACTTGAAAATCCAATGGTTAATAGGAGATGGAGGTTTATAGAACTTGTATAACCGGTAGGAAGCCTCCTTGGGCCGCGAGTTGGTCCTTCCCTCTCCCATGTGGTATATATGATGTGCAATATAAGTAAAATGGTCCATTAGAACATGTCAAAATAGGTAAATGCTGAATTTAGATTAAAAGAGAGTAAAATATGAGATTTGGTGTAGAAAAAAATAGTGTTTGGTTTGTAAAAATGTGGGAGATGGATGTGTGGTATTGTGCATGGGCTAGACCAATTGGTTTGCGGGTTCAAGTTGGGGTTCGATCTCGGTTTGGTTTAATTATTCAAGAAATATCGGCTTTTAACTATATAATTGCGCGCGGTGTTTAATATTATTTTTGGAGCCTGTATGGACTCGGATAAATATAACACCAAAGTCATGCGCTTAGTAGGTCGCATTTGGCTAGGGGTTATATAAATTAGTTTTAAAATTTGAGGTTATGTTGCCCATCTAAATTGATTACAACAGAAAAAAGGGTTTCTAAAATCAATTAACTGTTTTGTAAAGCACTAATAAAATACTAATAATTTTTAAATAAAATAAAATATACCAATTTTACTGTAATAACCCATGTTGAATTTCAGGGGGATTACTATATGTGATCTAACCAAAACTCATACTTACTAAGCTTTGCATACAACTGGTGTTCCCTTAAACTCTGCAAGACCTTCCGAAGATGCTCTTCGTACTCTTCTTCGCTACTCGAATATACTAGAATGTCGTCTATAAAAATTACCACGTACTGAACTAGGTATGGCATGAAAATACGGTTTATCAAATCTATGAATACCACTAGAGCATTGGTCAATCCGAATGACATAACTAATAATTCGTAATGCCCATATCGTGACCTAAATGTTGTCTTGGGTATGTCATGCTCCCGAACTCTTACTTGATGATATCCTGACCGAAGGTCAATCTTGGAGAAAATCTTAGCTTTGCTCAATTGATCAAACAAATTATCTATCATTGGTAATGGGTACTTGTTCTTCACCATTACTGCATTCAATTACCTATAGTCGATGCACAACCTCGTTGACCAATCATTCTTCTTTACTAAAACTACTGGCACTCCCCAAGGTGATCCACTAGTTCGGATAAACTTCTTCGCCCTCAACTCTTATACGTGTGACATGCCCCACTCCCAGAATACTGGGTAAATACGAGGACTGACATGGCCAACCACTCCTTGCAGGATACCAAAGTAAGCCGCAATGTGCTAAGGTTGTCTAGAAGATAAATGGGTAGACTCTAGCATGCTATGACATCCGTCCTAAGGCCGATAATTCCTAGTATCTCAATCCATCAATAACAATTTCAAGAGTATATCACACATGAATGTAAAGAGGCATCCCAAAATATATACCACATATGATCATGAAGTTAGTGAATACAAAATGATGCACTAGCAGAGTATAAATATACATGATCAAATATACCAGCTATGATCTAATATATATATTATGTTGACCATAGTCTCAAAAATATAAGGAGCTAACTTTATCCCCTTGCTGACACCACAAATCGAGAAATCAAAACGAGGGGTGGAAGAAGAAAACCCACTCGCGAGCTTCGGCCGCAGTCCTATGAGTGCGAGCCATCTTGCTGAAAGTAAAGAGGATCATGGTTCTCTTCGAATAAATCTGGCCAAGCAAAACCAGTGGAGTCAGAACCCCAAGCAACAAGTACTACAAATGATCTCAAGGTGTTAACCAAAACCACAATCAGCAGAAATAAGATAAACGAATAACTAATAAATACGGGTCAAGATTTGTAAGGTACTAATATACTTGTCTCGATACAATAACTATAAGGACTGGTGCACTGATAACAAACTAACTATAAAGAAATATAAGGCGACGAGCGGCAAAAGGGCATAGGAACTTGTTGATATGGTATGTTGGGTGTTATATTTAAGTATAGTATAAGCACATAGGAATATCCTGAGGACATATTTGGGATGCCAGAATATGTCACAGGATATTCCATTAATGCCAGAATATGTCACAGGATATTCCATTATGAGATTATTGTCATAATGATTGAGATCATTGTATTAATGACTGTAAGGCTATATAATGCCAATAAGACAATCAATAAAATCATCAACTAATTTCAACATGGTATCAGAGCCAAGTTTTCACAAACCCTAGCCGTCACCAAGCTTCCACAAACCCACAGGAGGATTTCCTAGATCTCCTCCACCGAACTCTTCCATGCCCCCCCTTCTTCCCTTCTCCGCCCTTCGTAGGCCGCCCTTCACTGTTGCTGCCCCGTCCCGCTACTGCTGCGGCTACTACTGCTGCTGCGGCTGCTGCTGCTGCTGCGACGGCGGCTGTGACATGCGTGCTGCCGCCTCCTCCGCACCAGCACGAGACAACGCCTAATAGGGATGCCTAGATCTGAAAAAAGGGGGGATATGTTCGGATCTAGGAGCGGACAACGAGGACGAGCGTGAGTCGTGGAGCGGACGTGACGTGATTGGATAGACGACGCATCGATGGAGGAGATCATCAAGAAGCTAGATTCTGCAGAGGTGGCGACGTTGATGAAGTTGTTGACGATGTCGGCTGGTGAGAACACGACACGAACGTCGTCGGAGTTGAAGCTTCCCTCCATCGATCTGAAATTAGATGGACCAGCCACCTATCTGAGTTGGTCACGGCGGGTGAGAAGAACCCTCGCAGGAAAAAACATGGAGGGGTTCCTGACGGGCGAGACGACAGAGCCGGATGAGGGCTCGACAGGACGCGATGAGTGGAAGTCCACTCATATGGTGATCTATATCTGGCTTCTCAACTCCTTAGTCCAGTCTATTGCCGCCACAGTAGACGGTATTGAGATGGTGAAAGTTGTGTGGGAGAAGTTAAGAAGGACCTATGATGGTGTGGGGAACAACTTACGGGTCTTCCAGATAAAGGGGGAGATTGATGACACCGTACAGGGAGAGAAGACGGTGCAGGAGTATGCCACGGAGTTGGAGCGTCTGTGGTTGGATTATGATCACTCCTCAGATCGGGCGAGCTGCGGGGACCCTAAGTGTAAGGAGAGACAGGTGTGTCTGCAGGAGAGGACGATGAAGTTCCTCAAAGGGCTGACTGCAGCTTTCGCACAGAGGACGGCCCTACTTCTAGCCCAACCAAAGATCCCTAGCCTTAAGGAGGCTATCTCAGCCATGATCCAGGAGGAGACACGCATCAGGCTGCAAGTCGGGACAGGTAGTCCTCCCGAAGCAAAGTCAGCACTAGCGATCACCAGCTCAGGTAACACAGGATCTAAGGGAGAGCCCTGGCAGCATAACCGACAGTGCTACAACTGTGGGGAGATGGGTCATCATCGGTATGCTTGTACCAAACCACCTAGGGAGGAAGATTCAGGTGGTGGACGAGGACCGTTCGGCAGACGAGGATATAATGGAGGACGTGGTCGTGGTCGAGGGGGTAGACGAGGCGGCCGAGGAGGTTATCGGGCGAACCTCCTAATATCAGAAGGGAACGGAGAAGCTGATGGCACCTTTACTGTGGAGGACCAGGCACTGGGAGACATGAGGAGTAGAACAGAGGAGGCGTCCACCTCATTCTTTGTTAGGGGCAATGCTGCCATGTATGCCCATCCATCAGAAGGTACTGACGAATCACTTGCCCTTACGTCTATCTCTTCCCTTAAATCATCAGACTGAATTATCGACTCGGGAGCATCTCGACATGTGACGGGGAATGCTAGTGAGTTTTCTTCCTACACTCACCTAGCATCAGCAGACAGCATTCAGACAGCTGATGGCACTTTCCAGCCAGTGGTCGGTAAGGGTACTGTTAATTGTACAGGTTCAGTAAGATTATCCAATATTTTACATGCTCCATCATTTCCAGTCAGTCTCTTGTCCATTAGTTCTATAATCCTCCAACTTAAATGCATTGTTTCTTTTGATATTCCTAAGGTGACCTTCCAGGAGAAAGGGACAGGACGAAGACTTGGGACTGGCACTTGGCATGAGGGACTGTGGTACCTAGATCGAGAAGGACTAGACTCAGCATTGGTATCTATGGCAGAGAAGGCTGACATGGAAGGACTGCAGCAGAGGACTGAGGATACCTTGATACTCCATCATCGGAGGATGGGACATTCTTCCTTTGATACTCTAAGTAAGTTATATCCAGAGATTTATGCAAAAACAAATAAAGAGAAATTAGTATGTGATGCGTGCGAATTAGAAAAACTTACTAGGAGCTCATATGTTGGCACGGGTCATAGGAGCACTCTTGCTTTTGAGGTAGTACATTCTGATGTCTGGGGTCCATGTGCTACTAACACTATGAATGGTTATAAGTACTTTGTTTCTTTCATTGAGTGTGCCTCTCGTGTTACCTAGTTATATTTGATGAAAAATAAGAATGATGTACCTGCTTATTTTTGGGATTTCCATAAGCATGTCCAGACTCAGTACAAAGCAGTTGTGAAGGTACTGAGGTCTGACAATGGAACGGAGTATACCAACAGGACGCTTGCAGAATACTTGTCAGCACACGAAATACAGCATCAGACCACCTGTGCATACACACCAGCACAAAATGGAGTTGCAGAAAGGAAAAACAGACACCTTCTGGAGGTCGCAAGAAGTATGATGATCGACATGAATGTCCCACAGAGTCTGTGGGGGCATGCAGTGTTGACAGCAGCTCAACTCATCAACAGGATGCCCTCGAAGGTCCTCGGATGGAAGTTCCCATGTGAGGTATTGCAAGGCAATAATAGTGGGATACTCCCACTGAAGGTGTTTAGGTGTGTGTGTTTTGTGAAGGACAACAGGCCATCAGTTGGGAAACTTGACCCTAGAGCTGTCAAATGCATCTTCGTAGGCTACTCAGCGACCCAGAAGGGGTATGTGTGCTGGAGTCCAGTAGAGAAGAAGAAGTTTGTCAGTATGGATGTCCACTTTCGGGAGCATGAGCCATACTACCACCAGGACGGAACTTCACACAACACACCTAATACTGCCAGTATTAGGCGAGAGGGGGAGATGGAGAACTTGGTGGTAACCAATTTAGAAGTTTGGCATGGAGGCACGGAGAAGGGACAAGAAGGTGAAGGTGTTAGGCCTACGGCTCAGGGAGAGTTACTTACCTACAGCAGGAGAGAGAAGCAAACTGCAGGACCAGTACCGACAGTGCCAGTGCTAAGTCCCTTGCCTGCGTTCATCCCAACTCCTGAGGCACCGACACCAACCCCCCTTCAGGTGATACCCCCTCCTTCACAAGATATCATTCCTCCTACTTCTACTCCTCCCACACCACTATCTGTACGGAGGACCACTCGCAGCAATGCAAGAAATCCTCCAAACAGATATGGTTGGGATATTGCTCAGTTTGTTTCTTATGACCATATCCCTTCTTCTCATGGAGCATTTATAGCATCTTTGGATAGTATTACTGTACCTAACAATTGGCAGGTTGCTAAGAACGATCCAAAGTGGAAAGCGGTAATGCACGAGGAGTTGGGAGCTCTGGAGAAGAACCACACTTGGGAGCTTGTGAGACTGCCAGAGGGGAAGAGAGCAGTTGGATGCAAGTGGGTCTTTACCGTGAGACAGTGCCAGTGCCAAGTCCCTTGCCTGCGTTCATCCCAACTCCTGAGGCACCGACACCAACCCCCCTTCAGGTGATACCCCCTCCTTCACAAGATATCATTCCTCCTACTTCTACTCCTCCCACACCACTATCTGTACGGAGGACCACTCACAGCAACGCAAGAAATCCTCCAAACAGATATGGTTGGGATATTGCTCAGTTTGTTTCTTATGACTATATCCCTTCTTCTCATGGAGCATTTGTAGCATCTTTGGATAGTATTACTATACCTAACAATTGGCAGGTTGCCAAGAATGATCCAAAGTGGAAAGCGGCAATGCACGAGGAGTTGGGAGCTCTGGAGAAGAACCACACTTGGGAGCTTGTGAGACTGCCAGAGGGGAAGAGAGCAGTTGGATGCAAGTGGGTCTTTACCGTGAAGCAGAACCCAGATGGACAGGTTCAGCGCTACAAAGCTCGACTAGTAGCCAAAGGATACAGTCAGACGTACGGCATCGACTATGACGAGACCTTTGCACCAGTTGCAAAGATGAGCACTGTCAGGACTCTGATTTCTCTGGCAGCGAATAGTGGATGGAAGCTACACCAACTGGATATGAAGAATGCGTTTCTTCACGGAGATATAGTGGAGGAGGTGTACATGGAGATACCACCAGGATTTGGCACCAATCAGACAGTAGGCAAGGTCTGCAGGTTGAAGAAGTCCCTCTATAGACTGAAGCAGTCTTCTTGAGCGTGGTTTGACAGATTCAGAAGGGCGATGATAGGGATGGGATATCAGCGGATCAATGCTGATCATACTGTATTCTTCCGTCGGAGTGGAGGCCATATCACCATGCTTGCGGTGTATGTGGACGATATGATTATCACAGGAGATGATGAGCAGGAGATCGCCCAACTCAAAGGAAAGCTTGGCAAGGAATTCGAGGTGAAGGATCTCGGCCTTCTTCGGTACTTCCTTGGGATTGAGATTGCTCGAGAAGCAGAGGGGATTGTTCTCTCTCAAAGGAAGTATATACTGGACCTTCTCACAGAAACTGGGATGTTGGGGTGCAAACCTGCAGCGACACCAATAGATCAGAGGTTCAAGATTGATGTTGAGGCTGGAGAACCAGTTGATCGGGACAGATACCAGAGCCTGGTTGGCAAGTTGATCTATTTGAGCCACACACGTCCTGATATCTGCTTTGCAGTAAGTGTGGTGAGCCGCTACATGCATGACCCAAGGAAGGGTCATATGGATGCAGTGTACCAGATTCTGAGGTACTTGAAAGGTGCTCCCGGGAAGGGACTAATATTCAGGAAGAACAATCACGTGAGCATCGAGGGCTACTGTGATTCTGACTGGGCTAGTTGTGCTGATGACAGGAGGTCTACCTCGGGATATTGCATATTTGTAGGAGGTAACTTGGTCTCCTGGAGGAGTAAGAAGCAGTCTATGGTGGCCAGATCGACAGCTGAAGCAGAGTACAGAGCTATGGCCTTGGGAGTTGCAGAGCTACTATGGTTGAAGAATATGCTGGTGGAGCTGAAGCTGGATCAAGGAGCCAAGATAAAGCTGTGGTGTGACAATCAGTCAGCTATTAGTATCGCCAACAATCCAGTACAACATGACAGGACCAAACACATCGAGATTGATAGATTCTTCATCAAAAAGAAGTTGGATAGTGGATTACTGGAGCTTGGCCATGTTCCAACTAGGGATCAAGTAGCAGATGGACTAACCAAGGGACTCGCCTCAGTGAGCATGATTAGAGGATGTGACAAGATGGGCTTAGTGAATATCTTTCACCCATCTTGAGGGAGAGTGTTGATATGGTATGTTGGGTGTCATATTTAAGTATAGTATAAGCACATAGGAATATCCTGAGGACATATTTGGGATGCCAGAATATGTCACATGATATTCCATTAATGCCAGAATATGTCACAGGATATTCCATTATGAGATTATTGTCATAATGATTGAGATCATTGTATTAATGACTGTAAGGCTATATAATGCCAATGAGACAATCAATAAAATTATCAACTAATTTCAACAGAACTACTCTGGATCAGGACCACAACCCTTAAACCAAATAAGGACCGGGATTGCAGACCTTCACCCGAGCAGAACTTTGCACTCTAACCACGCACCGAAAGAATATAGAATATAACAGGATGAGCTTGTCAGACAAGAAAAATAAAATATCATAGCCAAACATGCCTACGGCTTGCTATAATTAACTAACTAGGGTTATCACAAACCTAGTTAATAACAAATGCATGTTTTGAAGAATATCGCTACCACCGATACTGCATTCAACCTGGATGGCCAAGGGTATGCTTGTCTAGTACTTTTAGTGCACATCACAAGCAATGATGGATAAAGAACTAAAGTAGATAAATGATAGAACAACACAACATAACTTAGGCCTAAATTGGTTTTCGAAAACATATACTGATTTTGTAAACATAAACTAAAACTGAAACATAACTGGAACATATATTGGAATGCATATACGGAAATACATAATGTTATAAACCACGGGTCAATAACAACAACTTATTGTTCGTCATTACAAGTGAGTTTGGGTATACTTTCGTTTAATAACAAACAAACGTACAAAGAAATCCTAAGTAGAAGATCTAAGTATAATATTTAATCTGTGTAGTGTGACGATAGAGACCGAGTGTTGTAGCAATTCTTTTACTCCGTTGATGGTCTGACGAGGGAATGCATGTGCTCTCTTCTTTTTTCTCTTCTGAGCTTGTGTGCACGTATGTAGCTCCGCCTTTGTATGGTCTCTGAAGCAAAAAAATTAGTCCTTTGGAACATCTAAGTTGCTCCTATTTATAGCCATCATGATGATGGGCTATAGGTGTCGCATATGCTTCTGTTTGGTAGCCATATGGGGCTCCTTTAACATAGTACGGTTGCAACTGTAGCCGCATGCCATGGGCAGACTTCCATGTGGCTTTGGTTGGAATTTGCTGTTGCTGAGATCTCGGGGTTATTTTTAATCCGTTGTGTGCATGACTTGGTCAGCTGGATATGTAGTCAGCACTGACATACGAGAAATATTTTTCGGTTGGAACAGAAAGATCATGTAAGTTGAAAGGCGTATAAAGTCATGGTCGCATAGCATTATGGTCGCAGATGTGCCCTCGTTTGGCCTCGGTCGGATGGATACTCTAACCGCATGGCATTGTGGCCGTATACATGCTCTCATTTGGCCTTGATCATGGACACTTTGGCCATATGGTATTGTGGCCGCATACATGCTCTCGTTTGGCCTTGGTCGGGTGGAAACTCTGGCCGCATGATGACGAGGCCGCATGGGTACGTAATCAGATGTGAGCTCTCATCTGGCCTTGGTCGGATGGATACTCTAGCCGTATAATGATGAGGCTACATGGGTATGTAGCCGCATGTGAGTGAGAACATGGCGTAGCACGTCTATCGAGATTATCAATAAGTTGTTGTGACATTTTGTCTTTTTTTGAGCCGTCGTATTTACGAGTCTCGAAGTGTCTCTGTGTGATGAGTGATGTGTCAGAGTCTGACAGACATTGAATGTTGTGTCAGGGGGGTCTTATACGGCTCCATGCTCTGTGATCATTTGGGCCGCATAGAGTATACTATGCGGCTTCTAAATCTTTGATTGATCATGCCGCATATGGCATCTTTGTGGCTAGGTTGATCATGCCATATGTGGCTACTCTACAGCTAGGTTGTTCAGGCCGCGCATAGCTACTCTATGGCCTATTTTTATTCTTTTGAGGGGGCATGACCTTTATGCGACCTGCATGATTATTTATTCTTCTACACTTACAGTGCCACAGCACATCACAGATCTGATAACCATATTATGTAATAAATCATATAACTACCACGGTACATCACTGTCACACCCGTTTCCAGATTTAGTATTCTTAAATTTATAATATTTAAAATATTTCCTGTAGATGTATTCGTGCTTTATTTACATGTTGGTTACTGTTAAATATGTTGTATTTATTTAATTATATTACTGTTTGTTATGGGAGACTACCCGAGACTAGTAGTGAACACCTTGGCAATTGCCATGGACCCGTGCTAGGACCCGTATACAGGATGATACCAGACCCGGTTCACTGTTGGAACCACTAAACCTATTTTGGATGGTTGAGATTTGGTTGGAGAGTGTCATGACTTAATCTTAGGGCTAGCCTCATTTCTCCACTTGGTATATATATATATATATATATATATATATATATATATATATATATATATATATATATATATATATATATATATATATATATATATATATATATATATATATATATATGATTTTCTCTCTTCTCTCTCATTCTTCCTCATTTTTACTTCCCTTCTTCTTTCTTCTTCCTCCTTCCCTCAAGAGCTCCCCTTGACCTAAACCCTAAGCCCTATCCCTAGATTTGGTTATAGGAAGAGGTTTGTTAGTCCACCAAGGCAAGTACATCTTGCTCAAAGTAGTAAAGCCATAGATTTTTTATATTTTTTATATGATTGGTAAATTAGAATGTGTTTGATAGAAAATGTTCTTCTTGATGTTCTTATTAGTTTTAGTTCTTGGACTTTTTGGTTTTAATGAACGGTTTTGAGTAGATCTAAGTTTTAAAGTTAGGATTTTCATGGGTTCCAAAAGTTTTTTTTTCTTGGTTTTGATCTATTAAAACATGATATTTCAGAAAAACAGTGTTTGTGGTGGATGTAGCACTTTATTTCGAGCATTTTGGCTTTGTTTCACTTGATTCGAAGTTAAAATAAAGTTTTTATGAAGAAAATAATTTTGGATTTTGGAGATTTTTTGCCATGGCTGAACTTGTTGTCTTGAGAAGACGAAGTTCTCATACGGCCAGCGCAATATGCGGCCTAGACTTCCATGCGGCATAATCCTTATGAGGCTAAATACTTTCCCGCATAGCCAACCAGCATGCGTCCATCTTGTTGGATGCATGACTGACATTTACACAAGTGTTCTGGAGCTAATCCTTGAACCCTTTGTGTTTTTACTCGCTGAACGAATGAGAAATTCAATAAGTCCAAGAGACCTCCATGCGGCATCAACCTCCATGCGACAAGCAGAGTATGCGGCCACTTTCCTTTGGACGCATGACTCTGATTGTTTGGCACATCTTTTCATGGTTCTTGTCTTTTCTTTCTTTCTGAAACATCCATCACTTTAGTCACTTCACTGACACACATTTAATATACGTCACTGCGGCACTTGCTCCAAGAGAGTGGACTTTTGTTCCTAGCATGGGACTTGGAGGAGCATGCAGCCTGGAGCCATATGCAGCTTGGGTTAGTATACGGCCTGGAACAATATACAGCCAGCTCATCTATGCGGCCAATTGCTTATGTGCCTGATCAGTGCATGCGGCCTGTCCTATGCAACAATTAGTACGTTTACTTCTCATGCGCATATGTGATCCCATGCGACCCTGGTAATCTTTGTACACGTTCCATGACTTCTTGGGTTTAATTATTTTATTTAGAATATTATTTATCGTACCCTATGTGGTTGATCGTGGCTTCTTTCTTGTGTTATTCTAAGGAAGAGTGAACTTAGTAATCAGACTGTGCTAGACCTGGCTATGTGCTAGAACTGACTATGTGCATAGTATGATTATATATTGTAGTAGACCCTGTGGCAACCCAGAGTAAACTCAGATTAGTAGATTAACTTATCCTTTTGTTCGTTGAATAAAGTGATGGACGTAGTTCTGCTCGGAAGACGATCTGCAATTTTGGTCCTTGTTTGATTTAAGGATTGTGGATCTGCTCTTGAGTAGTTCACATTTTTTTTTCTTACTCACGTTCAGCGACAAAATCATTAATTCGAGGATTTAACATCATAAATTTAGGCTTCCAATTGATTGATAGTATGTGTACATAATTTGAGGAGATTATATTTTTGACCAAGTGTCCCAATGTGATAAGGCTCATACGACCAACTGTAAGTTTGGTAATTTGACCTGATTTCTTATATCTGTGCTGATACAATTACTATGTGTTACGTATACATGTATTATAATGTGCACTGTGGTACGACATAACTTGCTATATGCTATAAGATTACATGTTTTGGGTTGTGCATCGAGAATGCCTCATATACTACGTGACATGTGATTATATTATTTCCCCAGCACGAACATGGTATGTGGGTCAACAACCATAGCGTGGTTAGGATGTTTGTTTGATTGATTTGTAGCATTATACTTGGAGAAATCCAGATTTGGATCTCGAGCAACAATGTGGATTCATACCTAGCGTACACGTACAACGGTGCGTCATCTAAGGAGGATGATCGTGTAACCATGACACGATATTCTATTAACTATAGGGCTAATTAAGTAACTGAACTTGTAGACCATTGGGAGAGAATGGAAACTCGAGAATATGCGTGGTAGCTACCGTTAGGACATATGTCCTAGGGCGTCATGTTGGTCCCCAACGGATATCGTATATCATCTATAGTAGTAGAGTGCAGTATCCATCTATATTATATATTATTACATGATTACTTGTACGGTGGCCTTACGAGGGACCGGTGCTTACATACTATGTGTTATGCGTTTATTGGCTCGGCCAGCCCGCCTCACCATCGGTATGATCTTTGGATTCTAATATTGCATTATTCTTCTGAGATAACTCAGACTTCACATAACAAGTCGTAGGATTGATTGACCGATCTAAAAGAGTATGTGCTGGTAGTTTAGGGACATGAACTATTGTGGTGCGATAGTTCAACCCTTGTCCTTGTTTGGTTGTATGATTGCGCCAATATGTCACAATAGGTCATGTACCGAAGCTGCATATTATATCTATATCTTAGCTTGTATTATGGCATGTGTGTCTTGGATTATATTGATGTGTTGTATCTTTGTCGTGTTCATAATTGGTGAGTCATACCCTATCTCGGAGTAGTGCAATACCTCTTGCCTTGTTTGGTTGTAGAGGTGTCCTACTGCTTTGATGAAAGGTCATACACTTGTAGTTATGGCACAGATTTCCTATTATATGTACTTTACTGGTTTTTGCTTCATTCACTTGTGCTCCTTTGTGGTACTTGCTATCAGGGCCTGACCCCGCTGGTTTTATTTGGCCAGGTTTAGTAGCAGAGCCCGAGGATCCTGTCATGTATCTAACCGATGGCGCACACCAGGAGGATGTCCGCCGAGGAACTTAAGTGGGTTTCTTCTCCCTCACTATGAGTATTATTTTGTATTACCTTTTTGGCGTTTAGTCGACGACACCTGTTAGCCGGTTTATCTGGACATTAGTTCCTCTACATGATTATATATTATTCAGACTGCAACTGACTTACAATCATGTACTCTTGATAATATACTAGTGTATCATCATGTATAACTAGTTTTATGATTATTCTGATAGAGCGTTAGGGACGCCTAAATGCTTTATCTTACATGTTTATTTTTATTGTTTCTTTGTTGATGATTGAGACGTGGATGTTCTTGACCCTAGGTGACTTGATTGTATCATGCACCCCCTTGTCTATAGACAAGCTTATTACATTATGGATTACTTCGGTATTCCGTAAGGTATGGTTGGCTGAGTCACTCCCCCGCTCTCCAGTATTCTGGTTCTGGGGCGTGACAATCATAAAGTCTTGTATGTACCGTGGCATACGTAAACTTGGAAGGTCATGGGGCCCTTGCCTAGCAGGGTTGGTCCATGCCTCATGGGGCCCTTGGAGATTGGGGTAGACGGTAGCGGAATATTCTTCCCTCCCAATGATCTAGTCAAATTTTATCTCGTTTAATCATTATTTCGAGTTCTTGAGTCATGGACACTCGAGAACTTCCAAGAATGATGAGTTATGAGTACAAGTTGTTCATGAGTTATCACTGGCGAACTTATCGTATCCGCGATACGCAATATATTGGGCAATACTCATACTCAATTTTTCGATGCCAAATGTAATAGGTTTATCATACACAACAATTTCTACGGTATCTTGAGGGTCAGAACATGTGTTAAATTGTAAGAGCACAACATCCAACTATATAATATACAAAAAAATATTCCAAGTAAAAATAGAAGGAACGCATGATAAAACCAGGCGCACAAACTCATAGAAACAAGATTAGCACATAAACTCATAAAAATAAGGTTGGTACACTTTGTCAAGTTAACTAACACGGTGCACTTGACAAAAGTGCGCTGGCAAGAATAAGGTGTGCTTTCAAAGAAAGTACGCGAGCAAGCTAGTTAAAAGATAAAATACACAATTTGAGGTCAAATAAATAACACAAAAATCGAGAAAACAACCAAAGCCTCGTCCCTAAGGAAACAAAGAGGGAAGAAAGTGCACGAGCATACCAACGTAAGAAAAGTGTGATGGCTGACGAAATATAGAAAAAAGTACGCCAGATTGCCAAATGCGAAGAAAATACGCTGACTGACTGTGGCACACTTTTCTCTTGGTTTCCTAGAGAGAACTTTGATTGAACGCACGAAAGTTCGCCAACTGTTTTTTCTCTCGAAAGTGCGTTACTGACTCAAGGAATGTGACTGGCGCACTTTTTTTCGGAGACTGAGTGCAGTATAATTAGTACGTATGAAAAGTTGGGATATCACACCAATGCGCCCAAAGTAAAACATATGTATTTCTACGCCAAAGGGGTTCTCTTGCATACTCTTCATAGAGCACTGTTCTTATTCTCCAGTCAGCCATTTTAGTATACCTTGTATCAAGTTTCATCACTGAATTTAGCTGGACTCAAAATCAAGCACGGCCAACAACAAAGTTACATAAAATATGGTGCTCTACACTATGAGCTAATTACTTTTGTAAAACACAAAGTTTGGTAGATCAAACCCCAGAAAAACAAAAGTGAACCAAAGACCCAAACTCATGTCCATGCAATTCCAACCGAAAAAATCAGAACAAGTGCTAAAGATGAAGGGGTGCTCGTTCCCAACAATATGAGCTAGAAATAAACAAGAAATATTAAGAACTAAAAGCATACATAAATCTATGGTTCTTCTCTTATGCAAGATATACTTGCCTGAAGTGGCTTCTTAGCCTCTACCTCTCATGGTCCAAGTCATAACAACTTCTTCATAGGGTTAGGGTTTGAGGGAATGGAGCAAAGGAAGGAGAAAGAAGAAAGAAAGTGGAAATAGTAAAATAAAGAATAAAAGGGAGGAGAGAGAAAACAGTCATATATATATATATAGGGAAGAGGGGGATGGTTTAGCCATGGGTTCAACCAAGATGAACCAAACCAGGTGCCCAGTCTACATGCAGGTCCTAAACTGGGTCTATGGCAATGGCAATAGATATTCTACGGGTCTCGGGTAGTCTCTCTAGACAACAGGAATAAATACAAATGACAAGAAGCATCATATAAATACATCAGAAATACAATATCAGAAATAAATTTGAATATCAAAAATTTAAGAAATACCAAATCTGGAAACGGGTGTGACAACGTGTTGGTAAATCTTGTCTAGTTTTGATGGTACCTTTTGGTGAACCTTATAAGATATCGGTCCTGCTCCGAAAATTAATTCTATGCAAAACTTTACATCCCTCACTGGTGGTAGCCCTGGGAGTTCTTCTGTTAAGACATCTAGAAACTCCTTGACTATCTCGGAAAGCTGTTCTTTTGCTATCACTACCGCTGCAATCCTCTCTTCATGTTGGTCTCCCACAGATCTATCAAAGGCAAATTCTTTCGTGCATGGGATACTAAACAATACCCTACCCTTATGTCAATCTACCGTAGCATGATTGTCTCTCAGCTAGTCCATGCCTATGATAATGTCAAAGTTACCCATAGGAAACTCGATCAACCGTGCATATAATGAATGCCAGTATACTACGATTGTACATGCTATACACACCCTACTAACTTCTACGAGCCCATTACCAATGAGTATGTTCAACCTCTCTGGCAATGCCTCGAACAATATTCCAATACGTGTCGTATATCGTGTAGATATAAAAGAATGAGATGCCCCGAATCAAACAATGCTATATCAGGAAAAGATGTGACATAGATGTTACCTGCCACCACGTCGCCCTATGCCAAAGCCTACTCCAGAGAGAAAGTGAATGCCTGCCCTTGGCCCTGCTACGCTCTGTGTTGCTGCCTCCCTTGGACACACTAGTGTGGCCTCTGCTGGCCCTGCTGCTGGTTCCTCTACTATTGGTACATCTAAGCCTGCGTTGGTAACGGACCCTGAGCCAAAGGCCGTACTGCTACTGTTGGCCCTCTGTGTTGAACTGCCCCTGGTGCTGGCAGTGCTAAAAATTGTTGGACTGGCCCTCCTGGCCTCTACATTATCAGACAATTGGAAATCTGGTGATCTGCACTACCACACCTCATAAAATATCTATTGGCGGCCCTACACATATCTCTAGTGTGGCCTCCCTTGCCACAGTTAGTACACCCCATCGGTGCTTCCTAGCGCTGCTGCTGTTGTTGCTGTCTCGGCTGCTGTCGAGCTGGTGTTGTCACTGTCGAAACTGTCGCCCTCCACGGCGCAAAATCATGAATGCGAACGCCAGGTGATGGTGCTGACATTTGGTGTACTCATCTACCTTCTCCTCCAATCTGAGAATGAGACCTCTTCTGGCCGCCCGTCCTCGCCGATAACCTCTGCATAGTAAGCTCATGCCTTTGATATGCTATCAACACTTCTTTATAAGTCTGGTAGTCGTGCCCTTCTACCAGTTGTAGAATCTACAGATATAGTCCTTGTTGGAACCTCAACACTATCTGACTCCGTAGCCACCATAGTCGGAGCAAATCTACTCAGCCTGCAAAACTCGACTGTATATCCATCTACGGTCCTGCCAACCTTCTGGAGACCAATGAATCTCTATTGGAGCTCATATTGTTCTACGACTCCAAATACTTGGCCCAAAACTAAGTCCTAAAACTGTCCCAAGAGATAGGACACCTCAAGCTAACCTCTACTGACGCCCACCAGTCACGGGCAATATCTTGAAGCTGCAATTGGACCTGCTCAACTTGTTCCTCAGCCAGAATATTTGCTGCTGCCAAGTTAACTTTGATGTCTTGGAGCCACGCATCTTCCGTGATGGCGTCCTCTGTACCGTAAAAGTATCTCGGATTAAGTCGGCAAAATCTGACCTACGCCCCCCAAATCTGTCCTCCCTCCTCTCTCTTGAGCCATCTGTAACCCATGATTCAGTAAGACATTTTGTTCCTGTTGCTGAAATTGCTGATGCTGTTGAGTTACTAACATCCCTCGGATGATCTCCAATAATGTCGGAGTGTCAAGTACCGCGGGTACGGCTGGAGGTACTGGGATCTCTAGGGTCTGTCATTCAACATAATCTACTACTGGTTCGACTGTCTCGACTTGCTTAATTACTGCTCAACCTGGACCTGACTCAGGGCAGGTGCTGCCTCTCGCTACGACCCATGGGGACCCTGACCTGCCAGATTTTCTGCTCCAACAACTGAAGAATTCCTAAAGAAAAGGACAAGAGACATCGAGAACAGGACGAGAATGATCAAAGATGCAATTGATTCGATATCAAGCAGGGTATCGAGAAAAATGAATTCAGGATTTCAAAGGAACATGTTTGGTTGAGACTTCTAGGACCATGATACCCCACAAGTCAGAAAATACAAACCTGTATGGGCCACCACTGAAACCTTGTCATGCCCCAGTACCGAAATACGGAGATGGACATAGCCAGCTATCCCGTATAAGGAACTATACGTCGTACGTCGATCATGGTTGTAACTAGACAAATGGGGTGCATACTACAAGTAAGTCACTTAGGGTCACACAGAACATCTATTGTCTCAATCAGTCAAACAAGAATAGGAAATATAGAACATGTATGTTAAAGCTGAAAGACGTCCCAATTGCCCCATCAAAATATTCTAGAAACCAATTGTACAAAATAAGAAGCTGGCAGAGTAGAAAAAGTACATAACCATGATCAGCTACAGTCTGATTAATTACAATCATGTAAGTAACTAAATGTCAAGATCTGCAACTAATAAGTGCCGATGGCTAAATGCCCAAAACAGAAAAATGTACAATATCGAGCAGGGAAGAAGAAACCCACTCGTGTCTCTCAGCGAGCAACCATCTGGCGTGCGCCATTATTTAGATAAAAGTACGCTAGATCTTTGGGTGCTAGCTCTAAATCTGGCCATGCAAAATCAGTGGGGTTAGACCCCAAATGGCAAGTACCACAAAGGAAACACGAATAAAAAAACAAAACCAGAGGGAAATATATATATATATATATATATATATATATATATATATATATATATATATATATATATATGTGTGTGTGTGTGTGTGTGTGTGTGTGTGTGTTTGTTTTCCTCTGGTTTTATTTTTTTATTCGTAGTTTCGGTCCATAGCCTATCGTGATTCAACAATCTAATCCTACAACCAAACAAGGACAAGGGTTTGACCATCGCACTATGATAGTCCATGTCCCTAAACTATTTAACAGAAGATACAACCACAAAAATTTTTAATTACAGTATTGGCCAATCACTTGTACGACTTGCGAGGTGGAGTCTGGATTATCCCAGAGATATTATGCATGCAATAGGAATCATCAGATCGATCCATATACTAACAGGGCTAGCCGAGCCATGATAACCGCTGCATAGCACGTAGTAGTTATGCACCGGTCCCTCGTAAGGCCACCATACTAAGATCACATAGAACACATAGTACAATATAATAGTCAGATATCGCAATCCACTAATGAGGATTTAAACAATATCCAAATGGGGGCCAACCTTCACTCCCCAGATGATTGAGGGTAGCTAGTTAAGTACGATCTCGGGATTTCGTCCCTCCCAATGCTCTACAAGTTTTTAGTTGCCTAGTTAACCCTACGATTATTTAGAATCATATGGCGTGGTCATATGTTATTCTCCTTATATATCGTACCACAGTACGAGCACACTAGATACGAATCTACTTTGTCACTTGGCAGTTTAATTTGGATTCATCCAGCTGTTGAAGCATAAAATACGCTGGGGAATTGTACGCGTATTATACAATCAAAACCCCCAAATATATGAAGTCCCTCTTCGCGTAAAACAAAGCCTCAAGGCTGTTTGGTGTAAAATATGGCTTCAGACCTGTACGCGTAAAATAGAGCTTCAAGGCTGTTTGGCATAAAATATAGCTTCAGAGCTGTACGCGTAAAACAGAGCTTCAAGGCTGTTTGGCGTAAAATATGGCTTCAGAGCTGTACGCGTAAAATAGAGCTTCAAGGCTATTTGGCGTAAAGTAGAGCTTCAGAGCTGTACGCGTAAAATAGAGCTTCAAGGCTATTTGGCGTAAAACAGAGCTTCAGAGCTGTACGTGTAAAATAGAGCTTCAAGGCTGTTCGGCATAAAATATGGCTTCAGAGCTGTACGCGTAAAACAGAACTTTAAGGCTGTTTGGCATAAAATAGAGCTTCAGAGCTGTACGCGTAAAACAAAGCTTCAAGGCTGTTTGGGGTAAAGTAGAGCTTCGGAACTGTCCGCGTAAAACAGAGTTTCAAAGCTGTTTAGCATGAAGTAGGGCTTCAGAGCTGTCCGCGTAAAGCAGTGCTTCAAGATTGTTCTGCGTAAAAGGTTGCTATACCTTCCTGCGTAAAGTTTAAACTACGTTGTTTTTAATGCAGCGTAAAGTTGTACAAGGAACTCTTCGTATTCCTTGGATGAATTTGTTAGACAAATCAATGAACCTGGCACCTGACATAAGTACTACACGATGATAGAGAGGATGGTTGTGATGATGATTTTGCACAGAGACCCAGGTTATCGTTTAGTAACATATTCTTGATACAAGTTATTTTTTACGCATTCAAAGAATACGCTGCCTATTCTACATGGGCAGAAATGAGTTTTTACGCTCAAGATAAGACAAAATCAGACGCCACGTCAAAAGCTATTTTTTATACAGAGCTCGAGACATATCTCTGCATTTAATGCACGAGATGGAGGCATATCTCTGCATTTAATGCACGAGATTTTGTCCTATTTTTAAATTTGTCAGGACTGGAAAAGCTAAAACTGTGACTAATACGCTCGCATCACCATCCTTGTATTTTACGCCAACCAGGCTATTTTCAACTATATGAGTAGTCGTATGCTATCTCCTCAAAATATGCCAACTCGGCTATATTTGCAAAGGTACGTGATAAGGCTATTTAGCCCAGAATACGCTCAAGACCTCAGTCGTGATGGATAATTGGCTATTTTATGCTCACATCACCATCCTTGCATTTTATGCCAACCAGGCTATTTTCGACTATAGGAGTACGCCGTATGCAATCTTCTCAAAATACGCCAACTCGGCTATATTTGCAAAGGTACGTGATAAGGCTATTTAGCCCAGAATACGCTCAAGACCTCAGTCGTGATGGATAATTGGCTATTTTACGCTCACATCGCCATCCTTGCATTTTACGCCAACCATGCTATTTTCAACTATAGGAGTATGCCATATGCTATCTCCTCGAAATACGCCAACTCGGCTATATTTGCAAAGGTACGTGATAAGGCTATTTAGCCCAGAATGCGCTCAAGACCTCAGTCGTGATGGATAATTGGCTATTTTATGCTCACATCACCATCCTTGCATTTTATGCCAACCAGGCTATTTTCAACTATAGGAGTACGCCATATGCTATCTCCTCGAAATACGCCAACTCGGCTATATTTGTAAAGGTACGTGATAAGGCTATTTAGCCCAGAATATGCTCAAGACCTCGGTCGGAAAGGATAATTGGCTATTTTTACGCTGGTTATCTATTTTTCATGAATCTCATCAAGTTTTACGCAGAGTTTGGCCTTTTACGCCAACAAGACAGTCACTTGGCTTTTACGCCAACCATCTTTACGCAAGGGACAGTTACCTACGTGGCTTGCATGCCATGATATTCGAGAAGCAGTTATACGCGTTACCTTATAAAGGGACATGTGTCATACGCAGATTCAGAAGATTATTTGAACATAGGTAGCAGTTATCATAACCGCAGCGTAAAGGAAGTCTTCTTCTTCACAGTTTGACTTTTACGCCAACAAGACAGTTATTTGGCTTTTTACGCCAACCATCTTTACGTAGGGGCAGTTACCTACGTGGCTTGCATGCCATGATCTTTGAGAAATAGTTATACGCGTTACCTTATAAAGGGATACGTGTCATACGCAGATTCAGAAGACAATTGGAACATGGGTAGCAGTTGTTATAACCGCAGCGTAAAAGATGCAACTTTCTTCACAGTTTGGCCTTTTACGCCAACAAAACAGTTACTTGGCTTTTACGCCAACCTGGCAGTTATTTGATTGATCTCTATAAATAGAGACCCCTTGTCACAGGGTGACGGGCACAATCAGATCGGCACAATCAGAGGCACAAGGGAAGATCAGAGATCAGAGAGAAATCAGAAAAGAGAGCATAGAGAGAGAGTTTTTGCTGACAACTTTGGTAACAAAAATTCGATCCTACTTGCAACTTTCCTTTGACCGGCTTTTGCCTTCAGTTCAGAGAAAGTTTGAAGCTTCTTCTTATTCTACAGCACTTCTTCAGCATCGTGTGGTCCAAGAAACAAAGTGATCAACCGCAGATCAGACTTCTATAGCAATACTTTCCCAGAATCATTTTATTGTACTTAACATCCTCGTATAGGATTAATTGTACTCTTTTCTCGTTTGTAAACAAAAAGGTTTCGTATAATCCTTTTTCTTTGTTTATCCAAACAAAATGGCGACTCTGCTGGGGATGACTTTCTCCTCTGATGAGAAAGTAATTGCTCAACACGATGTTGTATCCATCGGATCAACGAAGAAGACTTTGGTCGTCCAGTTCGACCAATCTGCCTATGAAGATATGATTAATACAGGGGGTAGCTCTCATTCCTCCTCTGTCCAGAATAACAGGAAGCTGCGTAAAGTGTGGATGCCTAAGACGTCCTCTACCCTTCCTGCAAGCTCTCACTCTCTGATCAACAAACTTGTGACAATACAGCCAACGCGCCCTGTGCGTAAAATTTTTTCTACCGTTTGTAACATGGCAGACAAGACTTCTGGCAATGTCTCAGTGCCAATCCAGAAGTTTCAAACATGCCCTGTGCGTAAAACTTTGTCTCCCGTCTGTGACGTGGTAGACAATATTTCTGGCAATGCCTTAGTGTCGATCCAAAAATTTCAAACACGCCCTGTGCGTAAAATTATATCTTCTGTCTATGATAAGGCAGATGTACCATTTGATCATATCAAAGAAAAATAAGTGGTGAATCCTTCAACCTCTAAGTTTTTACGCCCACAAGAGAAGAAAGTTCCCACTTTACAGATTACGCAGACTTTTCCTGTTTTACGTGAACCTATGCAAATCTCTAAATTATGCCAGGATAGGTCTGTCTGCGTAAAGAAGACTCATTTCACGGGAAGATACGCTCCTCAGACAGATGATGGATCATATGCTACTCATATGGGTGAACTGTTGTATTCCTATGGCAGAGAAAGGGTTATGGTTCCTAATCTCCACATTCCTACTGATGTAAAAAGGCAGAATAAGCCTTCTTCTTCTTCTGGTAATCCCCTGATTTGCATGATTTCTTGATCCAGAAACGCAAAGACAGGGGATCTCCTAATATGTCTATTACACCCCTAGAGAACATTGTTGTAATAGTCATAAGGTTGTAATTAACCGTTGCCCTTCTAAAGCAAAACGGTCAGTTTTCGACCGATTGAAATATACTTTATCATTACAGAAAGAAGAACCAGACAACGACATATCTGGGGGTAGTCTCCCTCGACAAAACAGAGCAGCATCCAAAGCTGGGGGTAGAATTCCCTCTGAGTCCGAAGATGATGCAACTATGACCATCTTCCCTGAGGACCGTATGACTCAGGTATCGGAAGCCCGAAATCTAAAGGGGACTTTCTCCTTCAACGATGATGACATCATTGAAATCTTCTATATATTGATGAAGGAAAACAAACTTCGGCTACCCAACATCAGATACCCTGAAAGGGCTGGCAAGGTCGATGACCCAAAATATTGTCTCTTTCATCGGTACATTCATCACCCCACAAAGGCATGCTATGTACTGAAAAGGAAAATCTAGGAGTTGATCGACGCCAAAGTCATCACTTTGTATTTATAAATGAGAAGACGGTCACTGCAAATTGCTCTCACTCCAACGTGGCAATTTGCCCCCTCAAGAAGTACCGGATGATGAGTCCCTAAAGTCTCCCCAGTGGAGCAACCTTCAGGTCTATCCCCACTCAGCAAATCACTCTCCAGTAAATTTTTTGGACATGGGTTTACATCCATATTACCTCTGAACTGTTGTCCAAACATTTTTTTCCCCAGCTGAGTTTGCCATGTCCAAATGACCTCTGAGCAAACCTCCCAGGTTGTTGCTATTGATCAGTTCACGTCCATATTACCTTTGAACTACGTCTCTCCACTTTCTCCAGCAGAGTAAATCTACTACCACAAAAATGGTCACTTCCATATTACCTTTGTCCTATTTTTTTTTATCTCCACAGAATCATATCTTACCATGTCCATATTACCTCTGAGTAAGATATTTTCAGAACTTTTCCATGTCCACATTACCTCTGAGTGAAGTTCTTCTCTTCGACTTCCTACTATCACGTTGGCATAACCCTTGGTAGTGCTAATCATTTCAGCTTATTATCTGTACTTATGGTACGCCATGGGTAATAAGTCCACAACCCAGATATACAAATCAACTCTTGGTTCTTCATCCCAAGCAAGTGCCTATGTGCAATATTTTCTCCTTCGTGACAAAATTTTGTAAAAAAGAAACCATCATCCATATCCAAGAGTCCCAGATACGCAATGGATGATGGATCCTCAAAATTTCTCCAGCGGAGCAATCCTTAGGTCTACTCGCACACTCCTGCAGTGACTATTCAAACCAAACTTGTTAGACGTTAGCCATGCTCATATTGTCTCTGAGCTATCGTCCCATCAATCTCTCCAGCGGAGCAATCCTTTGGTCTATCTTCATGTTCGGATGGACCACACTCAACAAATCACTCCTCAATGAATTTTTCGGATATTAGTTTACGTCTATATTACCTCTGAACTGCTGTCATAATATTTCTCTCAGGCTGAGTTTTGTTATGTCTATATTACCTCTGAGCAAACCTTCTGGGTTCGGCTATCGATTATCATGTCCATATTACCCCTGATATCGGTTGTCATCTCAACTTAGCACCCGTACTTAACTCTAAGTACGCTAGTGGTGTTAGTTCCATGAAAACTGTCACGTCTATATTACCTCTGGCAGGGCTTGTCTTAAACTTATTACTTGCACTCTCGTGCACAAGAAGTAATAGGTCCACCAAAAACCCCCCGGGGGGATGCCCTTAATGGAAACGAATAATTCAAGTCCACATTACCTCTCAACAGAGAAAAAGTCAGTTCATTTTCATATTACCTCTGGAATATGTCTCTCCACTATCCCCACAGAGTCATATTTTACCGCGTCTATTAGGGCTTGTTTCGAACTTATTATTTACACTCAACATGCGCAACGAATAATAGGTCCACCAAGGATCCCCCAGTGGGATGTCCTCAACAAACACGGTATTGTACTACGTCCATGGCTCCTATCAACAACAAATTCCTGAAGAAGTATTATACTCGATCTCCTTTGCTTAATGGAGTATGATGAAGATTTCATTCTGATGATACTACGTACAAAGGTTAGCTGAATCATATTCTATCAGGTTCATATGACCTCTGAATAAATATGTTTAACTAATTTGAAAACTTCAAAACCTATCATGTTCATATTACCTCTGATAGTATTTTGCATACAAATTTAGTTGGATCATATTCTATCATGTTCATATTACCTCTGAATAGATATATTCAGCTAAACCTTACCAAAAGTATATCATGTCCATATTACCTCTGATATCACTTTTATCTTAGCCTATCATTTATATTCTAAAGTGATGGGTACACAAAATCAGAAAATGTATCTTTATTATCTCTGAGAATAACAAATTACAGAAGGAGCAAAAAAGTACATCATTGGGGAGGAGTAGTTAAATCGCGGATCTGTTGCGCCAAAGTAGCCATCCTTTCATTTCTGGAGTTTAAAATATTGGTGCGAGCCAGTTCTAGCCTTGCTTCGTCATTGCTCAAGAGAGATAGTTCAGACAAAGAATCAACAAAACTTACGTGGATGACACCCACATGTGTCAAGTTCTGTTGAGCTGTATTCACTTGGCCCTCCAATACATCACGAACTAGCGATGCTTTGAGAAGCCTCTCCCTTGTTTGAGCAAGTTCAGCTTCCAGTTCTTAAACCCTTACTTCATATCCCTCACATTCGGCACGACACTGAGCTAGCTGAGGAATACTCTCCACCAATACTGCTTGCTCTTTCTCCATCTCTTGTTGATGTTCCTGGATGGATTTATTTAAAGTTTCTGTCTTCCGAGCAAATTTCGCAGTTAGGGAGTCATACTCAGCCTGAACTAAGTCATTGATGCTGCCTCCGGATAGTTGCAAATATTCGTTAATGGGTTGTTCTAAACTATTAACCATTTGCTCTAGTGCATTAGCTCTTTCAGCGTCATTAAAATTTCTAATTTGCGCTATAGTGAGCTTGGAGGACGTCTTCAGAGCATCAAAGCCTAGATTCTTCTCCAGCACCATGGATATTAGTTCTTTCAAAGTGAGATAGAATATGCTAGTGTATTGTTCAACTAGCATAGCAAAGCTTGAATGGACGCTAGGAGTGGCCGCAGTATCAGTGAATCTCCTTTCTAGAATGACTGCAGAGGATGTTGCCACAGTCGTTGCTTCAACAGATGGTGCGACAAAAGAAGAGACACCAACAACAGTTGAAGTTATTGGCATGCTCGACGAAGTAGGCACAGTCGAGATGGTGGGTTCATCTACCTCTGATTCTATTTGAACCACTGCTGGCGGGATCATATCTGAGAATGTTGTGGTTTCAAGGCACACTTCTTCGACAGTGGTCACCGCTATTTCATTAGCTAGATCCGCAACAAAATCAGAGGTTGTTTCAGCTCCGCCCTCCCCAGAAATGTCTTTGCCTGAAAATAAGATAAGAGAAAGTTAATATCAATTTGATATTAAATTTTCTTGGAAAAAGTGTAAAGACAACATTTACCCATGGCCGATGGTATGTATATTGCGTCTGCAGCCTGTATAGCTAAATCATTTCTTAATGATGCTAAATAAGCTGTCATACCTGGATAGGAGGGTACACCGACTGACACTTGAGTTTCGTCATTCCAGTCATCACCCAGATCTACTCGAGGTTCATCGAGTGGAATCTCGCTTGAAATACTTACAGACGAAGGAGGGGCTAGTCCCATTATTTGTCTTGGTAAAGGTATAGTGATTATTATTGAGCTCGGCCTCGAAGGCGATATAGAAGCATCACCAGTAACGGTGGTAGATATAATCGCGGCAGCAGTCGCTGGCAAAGAATCTCTAGCACTTTCAGTTGGGACTGTGGAGGCTCCTTCTTTAAAAAGCGAAGGATCCCTAATCAAAGAATCATCCCTAACAGGGAAAACAATAAGTTCACTCCTGGAAGAGGCCCCCTTTGTGGAAGACCTTTTAGGACCTTTAGTAGTCTGCTTCTTCTTACGAGGGAAAGGCTCTTTTTGAGTAGAAGCCTTTCGTTTATTGGAAATAATGAGAGGCTCTGCTGGCGGAGCTATTACGTCTCTTGGTAATATCAACAAATAATCATCTGCACAAGTAGTTTCATCACCTTCATCAGAGGAGACAGATGGTATCTCCTCTCTTCCAGTGGACTTATGGGAGGGTATTTTGAAACTTCCATATACATTAAAATCACGATAGAAGGTATTGATGGACACATAAAACTGTGCGTATGAATGAAGAATACGCAATTCCATGGAGAGAGAAGTCGCGGGCACAGCAAAGGTTGCTCCAGTATAACCCATGATGAAATAACGCCATCCTCTAGCTCCATCAATAAGCCCACCTTTGAATTTAAAGCTGGTGATGGAATTTCCCACGTGCAACTGATCATATCCAAATTGTCGGGCAAAACGGCTAGGCAGATATGATTCCAGGTAGCAGTGATCCTCACTTCTATACAGCAGGTGTAAAGGTCTAATACAGACCAACCAGTAAAAGGCTTCAGGAGAAAGAATAAAATTCTCCTGACCTATATCATGAAGTTTAGTCCCCTATTGCTTGATATGTATGGGGGGAATGGTGCAGAAGAATTTCCAACTATGGGCAAAATTTAGTGCTAGTCGACAATCTATGACGCTAGTCAAATTCCAAGAAGAATTCCTGTAATTCAACAGGAAGTTATTGCCCGAACAACTGGCAGATCCAGGAGACATCACTCTGGTGTTGTGAAGGATTAACCATCCCATCAGATATAAGAATGGTAATTCCACTCTGGGATATCCTTCGCGTTGAGTGGTATCGGCCAGCAGTCCATCGGTAATAGCCCTCAGGCTACCTTGTATCCTGCATACCATGGCAGAGAGTAGGCCCAATCTTGCTCCAAATACCAAACGCACTGCGGGCCATAGGATGTTACGATAAATACGATTCGTAGACGCAATGCCAGGCACCACCCATCGACGTAGCCAAATAGAAAGGAAGCCAGCCAGTTGAGCTTCTTTTGACAGAGGCTTTCGGCAATGCCTCATATAACTGTAGGCTTTAGTCCCTGCAGGATAACTACCTATCTCTTCATTAAGAACACAATCTGGAGCCTCTGCATCTTCAATAAGGTCATCGATTGTGTTGGCATTAAGAATGCTCAGAGGGTTCAAAGGTTTGTCTTTGCTATCTACGACCTTGTCCTGCTTGGCATTTCTAGCCTGATGGAAGAAAAGATAAGATACCCATTTGTTAATATAGGCTAAATCAGAAGGCTCTTTGTAAAAAATAGTGCATGCAAGATAGTGGCTCATCAGTTCTTGGTATACAGCCACTACCCGAGGGTTGGTATCCTTCAACTCTCTGTTGGTGGGGACGTATTCTTCATAAGGAATGTCTTCCATTGGCAGCTTTGAGATATCTGCCATCTCATGAACCGCTAGGCCCAACTCACCTATTGGAGTGGCGAAAGTCCCAGTGAACGAGTTATATCGCTCCATCAAAGCTAAGAACAAATTTGTGTTGATAGGCAGTCCAATACTAGTAGCACTGACAACCTCAAATAAGTTAATACTTTCTAGCTCCATTTGAAAGTGCTTCAGGGCCCATGCAGTTAAACTGGCCCATCGAAGATTGTGGGGGTTAAGCCATCCACTGGTGCGAGGATTAACCCTGGGATATACTCCTCCCTCCTTCATGAATTCATTGTAGAAAGTTGCCATTTGAAATGGCTGGATCAAAGAAGAGTTTTCACTAGGGACACTGTCTGGTAGTAAACCTCTGAAGGGCATAATAGGACCCGAGGGACTACTTACAAAGGATCCTCGATTTAATCCTTTCTTATAGAAGATCTTCCCTGGCTGGCCATGGAGATCAGGAGTCAGAGTCCATGCCATCCTTCTGGGATGTGTGGCATAGAAGAATACAGAAATGGGGTAATCTCTGGACATCTTTGGCAGATACATAATAGTGCCCTCAACAGAAAATACCCAGTCTTCCTTCTTGGGCTTCGTTTGGGATTGCTTATCAATAACATCCCCAAATAAGAAAGCTAGTTTCTTATACTCGGTTCCATCTATGTATGTCAAGGGTTCCCCGCTGATCATACTCAGCAACATTCTTTCTCCTTAGGCCGAGATCAGAATTCCCTTTTCTTGAGGATACTCGTTTCCAGGGATGGGAAAAGTCACATGGGACAAGTCCTCCAAGTAGATAGAATTAAAATTCCAGCAGCAAAACCCATTACTTCATCCAGAGGGGGGATCTGTAGGTCCACTGCAAAAAAGCAAGAGAATAAGTCAACTTTACGCTAGAATTTACTTTCAGTGCGTAAAACGCAAAGTTTACAGTAAACGCCAAATTTGACAGTCTGAGTTTTTACGCCAGATTGTAAAATATGATTTTACGCTGGAATTTACTTTCAGTGCGTAAAACGTAAGGTGCTACATTCTTGCAGTATACGCCAAATTTAACAGTATGAGTTTTTACGCCAGATTGAAAAATACGGAGTTTTACGCTGGAATTTACTTTTAGTGCGCAAAACGCAAGATTTGCAGTATACGCCAAAATCTAACAGTCTGAGTTTTTATGCCAGACTGCAAACTATGGAGTTTTACGCTGGAATTTACTTTCAGTGCGTAAAACACAAGGTTTGCAGCATACGCCAAAATTTTAAACAGTCTGAGTTTTTACGCCAGATTGCCAAATATGGAGTTTTTTGCTGACACATTAAAATATGGGCGTATTTGCGCATACACGTATAACGTGTGCAAAGGGATTTTATTTCTCTCAAAGTTTTACCTGTGATGCCCGGTGCACAGCTAGACGGTGGAGCACTTCATTCAGAACGAGGCTCACTTGGCCTAGTATGAGTCGCTCGTGCTTGAGCAGAGGAGCGAGATGATAAAGCGGCTTTCTTTTCTTTAGCGGCGGAGGTCTGTTTTGGTGCCATGGCGAATCTGAAGATTTTTAGAAGGAGACGAAGGGTTTTTCAGAAAGAGACGAACGATTTTTCTCTCTCATGACCTAGGCCTATTTATAGAGTTCAAATGACTCTCCGAATCTTTAACCAAATTCGATTTTTATCATAGTCGGTTAGGATTTGGGACCACGTCAGCCGATCATTTGAAAAGGAAGACAGATAGTCATGCTGCGTAAAGGATCCATCAGATCTATGATTTTACGCCCAGAAGCTACAAATCTATAATTTTACGCGCAGAGCTACGGATATATGATTTTACGCTCAAATGCTACAGATTTATGATTTTACGCGCAGAGCAAGGATCTATAATTTTACGCTCAAATGCTACAAATCTATGATTTTACGCGCAGATGTTACAGATCTATAATTTTATGCGCAGAGCAAGGATCTATGATTTTATGCTCAAATGCTACAGATCTATGTTTTACGCTCAGAAGCTATAGATCTATGATTTTATGCGCAGAGCTACGGATCAATGATTTTACGCTCAGAAGCTACAGATCTATAATTTTATGCGCAGAGCTACGGATCTATGATTTTATGCTCAAATGCTACAGATCTATGAATTTACGCGCAGAGCAAGGATCTATGATTTTACGCTCAAATGCTACAGATCAATGATTTTACGCTCAGAAGCTATAGATCTATGATTTTACGCGCAGAGCTACGGATCTATGATTTTACGCTCAGATACTACAGATCTATGATTTTACGCTCAGATGCTACTGATCTATAATTTTACGCTCAGATGCTACAGACCTATAATTTTATGCGGGACAGATCAGTTATGACAATACGCGTATATCTTGATAATTTGAGTTTTACGCTCGAAAAAGCCAGTTACAAGAGTTTACGCAGAAAATGCTCTTTTTTATCAGCGTTTGTAAAACAACGAGGAGTATTCAGTAACTTCTCTTCTTCTTCTTCTTCTTCTTCAGTCGAGAGGACTTTATCAGAAGAAAGGCCAAGGAGTTCCCTAAAAATGTCTGTCTTCACTAGAGATGACTTTTCTTTCTTGACCATTGATAGTTCATTCGAAGTTTAGCCAGAATCTTTACATCTAGTTCAGGGATGGCCTGTTCGCCGGATATTTCTTGCCCTGTCTCGAGAATCTTTCGAGAAGCCATTTTTAAAGATGAGGTTCTGAACAGATATTGTTCGTATTTTGACGGTTCAGAATTCTATGTGACTCCTCGTCAAAAACAACATGACGATTGGATTCTCAAGACAATTTAATGCTAAAGAGTTTTTACGCATCTTCCTTTATGCGTAAAAATTGGAACGTGACTGGATGCGTATTTATTATAGTCTGCATAAAAATTACTCAAGCATATTAAAGCTGCGTATTACCAGACTTCCTCACAGCAACATGGCAAATCAGTAGTGCGTAAAAGAAGACAAGTTTATTAATCATGATTACATATGATAGAAATCTATTTTTTTATAAAAGATTTTTTATTAATATTCAAGATCATGATTACATATGACGAGAATCTATTACGCTAGGTTCTCGTCTGATGGAGATCTTCATTTCTTCTTCTACAGCACTTCTTCGGCCGGGTGCCAAGAAAATGGTGAATGGAGGGAGGATACAAAACTGGGCCTGTTTAAATTATTCAAGCATACCCCCCGTACGTCATCGATGGCCATGCTTAGAATTATGATTGGGATTCAGACCCAACACAATACTGGAAGACACGGCCAAGCTGCACCCTAGAATCCAGCTTCATAATAGGGGAAAAAATAGCTAGCAAGCTGTGTGGTTTAATGCGACCCTTCCTCTCTCTTTGGCGAATTGCCATATAAATTTGCTGATTATCTCGAGCAAAGAAAGCTATAATATCCTTCCATGATCCATCATTGCAGAGAATATTTGCTCGAAGACGTCTCTTTTTACGGCTTCTTACATGCTGGAAAAGCATAATCTTCTTCTTTCTCGGTTCAGCCCAATGAATCTCAGCAGCCATCTTTGTGGTGAAGGAGGTATGGAAAGCCAAGTTTATTTGCTTGCCCTTATATAGGCAGAAGAGAATATACAAATCCCAACAACTTCTTAAATATCGCCAAAAAATTAGCCTCGAAGAACGGGTCAAAGTTGACCATTTCATGCTTTATTCAAAGTATTTCAAATTACGAGAAATTTGAAAATTTTGAAGGGGGTCTTGTAGAAGCCTGAAATACGCTGGGGAATTGTACGCGTATTATACAATCAAAACCCCCAAATACATAAAGTCCCTCTCCGCGTAAAATAGAGCCTCAAGGCTGTTTGGCATAAAATATGGCTTCAGAGCTGTACGCGTAAAACAGAGCTTCAAGGCTGTTTGGCGCAAAATATGGCTTCAGAACTGTACGCGTAAAATAGAGCTTCAAGGCTGTTCGGTATAAAATATGGCTTCAGAGCTGTACGCGTAAAACAGAACTTTAAGGCTGTTTGGCATAAAATAGAGCTTCAGAGCTGTACGCGTAAAACAGAGCTTCAAGGCTGTTTGGGGTAAAGTAGAGCTTCAGAACTGTCCGCGTAAACCAGAGTTTCAAAGCTGTTTGGCGTAAAGTAGGGCTTCAGAGCTGTCCGCGTAAAGCAGTGCTTCAAGATTGTTCTGCGTAAAAGGTTGCTATACCTTCCTGCGTAAAGTTTAAACTACGTTGTTTTTAATACAGCGTAAAGTTGTACGAGGAACTCTTCGTATTCCTTGGATGAATTTGTTTGACAAATCAATGAACCTGGCACCTGACAAAAGTACTACACAATGATCGAGAGGATGGCTGTGATAATGATTTTGCACAGAGACCCAGGTTGTCATTTAGTAACATATTCTTGATACAAGTCATTTTTTACGCATTCAAAGAATACGCTGCCTATTCTACATGGGCAGAAATGAGTTTTTACGCTCAAGATAAGACAAAATCAGATGCCACGTCAAAAGCTATTTTATGCACAGAGCTCGAGGCATATCTCTGTATTTAATGCACGAGATGGAGGCATATCTCTGTATTTAATGCACAAGATTTTGTCCTATTTTTAAATTTGTCAGGACTGGAAAAGCTAAAACTGTGACTAATACGCTCGCATCCCCATCCTTGTATTTTACGCCAACCAGGCTATTTTTAACTATAGGAGTACGCCATATGCTATCTCCTCGAAATATGCCAACTCGGCTATATTTGTGAAGGTACGTGATAATGCTATTTAGCCCAGAATATGCTCAAGACCTCAGTCGTGATGGATAATTGGCTATTTTACGCTCACATCACCATCCTTGTATTTTATGCCAACCAGGCTATTTTCAACTATAGGAGTACGCCGTATGCTATCTCCTCGAAATACGCCAACTCGGCTATATTTGCAAAGGTACGTGATAAGGCTATTTAGCCCAGAATACGCTCAAGACCTCAGTCGTGATGGATAATTGGCTATTTTACGCTCACATCACCATCCTTGCATTTTATGCCAACCAGGCTATTTTCAACTATAGGAGTACGCCGTATGCTATCTCCTCGAAATACGCCAACTCGGCTATATTTGCAAAGGTACGTGATAAGGCTATTTAGCCCAGAATATGCTCAAGACCTCGGTCGGGAAAGATAATTGGCTATTTTTTACGCTGATTATCTATTTTTCATGAATCATCAAGTTTTACGCAGAGTTTGGCCTTTTACGCCAACAAGACAGTCACTTGGCTTTTAAGCCAACCATCTTTACGCAAGGGGCAGTTACCTACGTGGCTTGCATGTCATGATCTTCGAGAAGCAGTTATACACGTTACCTTATAAAGGGACACGTGTCATACGCAGATTCAGAAGATTATTTGAACGTGGGTAGCAGTTATCATAACTGCAGCGTAAAGGAAGTCTTCTTCTTCACAGTTTGGCTTTTACGCCAACAAGACAGTTATTTGGCTTTTTACGCCAACCATCTTTATGCAGGGGCAGTTACCTACGTGGCTTGCATGCCATAATCTTCAAGAAGCAGTTATACGCGTTACCTTATAAAGAGACACGTGTCATCCGCAAATTCAGAAGACAATTGGAACGTGGGTAGCAGTTGTCATAACTACAGAGTAAAAGATGCAACTTTCTTCACAGTTTGGCCTTTTACGCTGTAAGACCCCTAATTTTTATAAATCGTATTACTTATTTAGTTATAGTAGTTATAAGATAAATAGAGGAGATAGATTTTTATTTAATTTTTATTTGTGGTGTTTGTGCATCTAGGGGATTTATAGGGTCATTATAAAATTTTCCTAATTTATTCCATGTAGAAGACCCTTTGGACAGTAGCTAGCTTAACCTTATGCACCAATATAATTTTCAGAATTTTCTATGTATATATATATATAGATATAATTAATAAGAAAGAAAGAAAAAGAAAAAAAATAGAAAAAAGAATTCCTATTGGATACTAAACCCAAAACCCCAACTCCTAAACCCACTATCCGCTTGCACCCACACCCGCATAAAGTAAGATATCAGCAGCAGCAGTAGTAGCAAAACCCAACTTCTCTTTCTTTCCTTCTCCGCGTGTAAAGTTTAAACCCCACGCGTAAAACAACTCTGCACGTAAAGTAGAACTCCGCCGCTTAATTTTCTACACCATGCGTAAAACAACACCACCACCTCATTCTACCGCCTCTTTACCTATTATTACTAAACACTCCTCAACCGAAACCTAGACCAATGAAAGAAAGAAACAGCAACGGCAGTAGTTTCTTAAATACTAAGTTTTCCCCACAACCTTTAATCTCTATATATATCACAACTCTCCCAAACCATAATCCCACTTCTTATTCCAAACACATATATTTGACGCTTGCACTATACAAAACTTTTGCTCGGCAAGTATACCTTGCCATTGTACTATTATTTACATTCCAGCTGATACATGCATGTTTAATTCTGCTTATATAGATAATTTATTTATGTAGATTCTGGACCTACTTTATGAGACCACCCCAGTATTATGGAGCATCATTAGATTCATTGGCTGTGACACAGTTGTTACACGAGTTATGAGTCTCATATAGAACACGGACTGCGTGACAGGTCTGGCCTCCTGTACGTATGAGCCGTGCATTAGGAATGACTGCTGATAGAAACTTTATATGCTAGTAGACCTGGCAGTTATTTAGAGATGTTATCGTATCATGGATGTGGCATGTTTAGAGCATGGGGTGGGAAGAACAACAAGTAAGACATTTGGGCTTCTTTGCACTTTCCTGTCACCCGTACGCTTTACCGGAGATACGTGGTTTGATGACCACTATATATTTATTACAGGCGGCCTCTGTCGTTCAAAAGACGGTATGCTTGTAGGCCCCTGATTCTCCGAGAGAATCATGCCAATCCTATTATGGCCAGATAGCCCACGTGTTGGAAAAGTTGTTCTCAAACTGCATTCACTTATATGGTTAGGTGACCCATTGGATGTTTATTTTTCAGTACTTATTGGCATGTTATTATGTATCTTGTTAGGTCCCTCTGAGGACCTGGTCCCTTTCCAGATATGGACGAGCAGGAGTATCCACAGGAGTACGACCTGGACCTGACTCTACTTACCTGACTGAGGAGGTCTTACCCACAGAGTAGCTGTGATTTATTTTTACTGTTTAGAGATTTTGTTGCTACTGCAGTATAGTCGTTTTGTAGTGGATTTGTTTTCACCCGACTATCAGACTTGATACTCATTTTGGATATCCAGTATTATTCAGCTCTTTATTCCTACTGATTATTGTGTTGTGGATGAGATATAGATTATGTGTGACTTGTTGTGACAGTATATTACCACTTGTGGATTTGAATATTCATGCACAGCGTACGTGTGTATATGGTTTCCATATATTGGAGTTCATATACATACGGCTGGACATATTACGTATTCCTAGTCCTACATATTTTGGGACTAGGGCGTGACATATTTTTGGTGGTGGCCCATGCAGGTCCAGAATATATTGTCTTGGTTACGTAACTGTACCAAACAAGCCTGCGTATAGGAATAGAGTATAAGGATCTCATCCACACTTGACTAAAATCTCATTCTTCCTTTCAACTATCCTACCTTTGGATTAACCAAGTTTTACGCCAAAAATCCTTTACGCCGTTACCCGGGACCCCTATTATAGAGATCAGACAGATGACTGTATTGCTGGCGTAAAAGCCAAAAGATTGTCTGATTGGCGTAAAAGCCAAAAGATTGTCTGATTGGCGTAAAAGCCAAACTATGCAGAAGATTGCCTACTTTATGCTGCAGTAATGACAACTGCTACCCACGTCCCCATAGTTTTCCTAATCCTGCGTATGACACATCATGCAAGCCATGTAGGTAACCGTCCCAGCGTAAACTTGATGATTCCTAAAAAATAGATAACCAGCGTAGAGTAGCCTGATTTGGCGTAAAATATAAGGATGGTGATATGAGCGTATTTTCTTAGCTTTCCCAGTCATGACCAAATCTCGTGCATTAAATGCAGAGATATGCCTCGATCTCTGTACATAACAGCTTTTGACGTGGCATCTGATTTTGTCTCATCTTGAGCGTAAAAAAAAATCATTTCTATAAATAGCGTATTCATAAGCCTCTACTTATCTTCCTCTTAGAAGCGTAAAATCGACTTGTACCCAATATGTCACTAAACGACAACCTGGGTCTCTGTACAAAATCATTATCACAGCCGTCATCTCGATCTTCATGTAGTACTTTTTGTCTGGCGTCAGTATCACTGATTTGTCTGATTCATCCGAGGAATACAAAGAGTTTCTCGTACAACTTTACGCTGCAACGTATTTCAGATTTTACGCACAGACTTTTCACGCATACTTTTTATTCAGACTTTACGAGCACGGAAACTTTTACGCGTAGGCTTTTACAGGAAATATAGCAGACTTTTACGCGGTTAGCTTTAAAGCCATATTTTACGCCGACAGTTTGAATCTCTGTTTTACGTCAAATTACCTCGATCCTCTGCTTTACGCAGACAACTCTGAAGTCTTACTTTACGCCAAACTATCTTGAAGCTCTGCTTTACGCAGGAAGCTTAGCAACATGTTACGCCAACTACCTTGAGTCCCTGTTTTATGCAGGAAAGGACTTCATGTATGTCGGGGGGGTTGACTATAAAATACGCAAAAAATTCCTAGCGTATTTCATGCCTCTACATCCTATGTAATGCTTGCATCCTGTTTGATTCCTGTACTTCTTCTAAAATATTGTGTACATCACCTGCAGAGAGAGATGGATATGCAGAAGGGATGTACTGTCACCGATGGTGACAAAACTCCTGGAGTCAATGGTCAGACTCAAGGAGGGACCTCAACAACTCCTAGACTTCCGGGACCAGATGGACAGATTCATACTCCAGTCTCATCTGATCTTCCCGTTCCGCCTAATGGGAACCTTCCAGTATCATCGATACCACAGGATGGCCGGGCACAACTATTCCAATTCTTCTAGATGATATTGCAGGAACAGCGACAACAGGCCGCCACCCTAGCTGCAGAGCAGAGGCAGCAAGCAGTAGAACAGAGATAAGAGTTTCTAGCAGCACTTGAAAGGATGGCTGCAAAGAATACTGTACCAGCTCAAGCAGTAGCTCCAGTACCTTGAGCTAAAGTTGGTTCAGTAAAAGACTTTATACAGATGGGTCCAAGGCCATACAAAGGCATTGAGAACCCAGAGGAAACTACCAACTGGATCACTCACACTCAAAAATTATTAGAAGCATCACAGCTGCCTACAGAGCTGTGGATGATGGGTGTAAGGATGCTTCTAGATGGTAATGCTCATCACTGGTGGGAATCCATGGAGCGCCAGTTGGGTACATACTAGACTTGGGAGCAGTTCTTGGAATGCTTTGAAAGGAAGTACTTCCCGGACACCATCAGAGATGCATTGTACGATCAGTTTCTCCACCTGGAGCAGGGGAACAGAACAGTGGATGAGTATGACGCTGAGTTTAGTCGCCTCAGTAAATATGGCACTGCCTTAATACCAGATGACTTGGCTAAGGCTAAGAGGTTCCATCGTGGACTAACTTAGGAGCTACAATACTACACTAGCTCACAGTCCCGAATCTCTTATGCCGAATTGCTGACAGAAGCAAGATTGCAAGAAACCATTAGCAGGGGAAAATGAGGTCATCCAAGGACACAACAAGGACCAGCAATGATGCAACAGGGACCAGTAAGGACACAACAAGGAGGACCTATCAGATGTCCCTTGGCGCAACAGCAGTACCAACACAGAACAGGACCGTACCAGATCCCAGAGAAGCCCCACTGCCATTATTGTGGGAAACACGGACATATTATAAGGGACTGTCAAATTCGTCTAGGACAATGTATGAGATGTGGTTCTGAACAGCATATGAGGAAAGACTGTCCTATGCAACAAGCATTGATATTTCTACCGCCAGTACAGAGACTAACGCTTCCAGCACCGAAGCCAACACAACAAATAACTAGACCAGGAGCACCTCGACCTCCAGCAGCAGGAGGATTTCAGCAAGGACCACCACTACCTACACAGGAGGATCAATTCGCGAGGACCAGATAGGGTCAACCCCAGAGGAATAGGCAAGCTTTTGCAATGGAAGTGGATGACATGGATCAGGAGATTGATGTCATAGCAGGTATCACTCTTGCTTTTACTTTTTCTGCTATGACATTGTTTGATACAGGAGCCACCCACTCATTCATATCATCTAGTTTTATTGCCAAACACAATATTACCTCTATACCTTTACCTAGTTGTGTTAGAATTCTCACCGGAGGAAGAGTTGTACCTATTAGTAGAATTTGTAGATCGTGTCCTGTAGTGATACATGGCAGAGAAATGAATGCCCGACTCTTAGTCCTTCCTATGCCAACTTTTGATGTTGTACTTGGAATGGACTGGCTAAGCAAGTACCACGCTTTCTTCGATTATTTTGGAGGAAGCATCCTTTTCAAGGTACCAGGCCAGCCTGAACTTGAGTTTACACGAGGATCCACAGAAATCCTTGATGGTATGCAGCTCGCAATGGACGATGTTGTCTATCATCCCATTATTTCAGAATTCCAAGACGTCTTTCCAGAAGAATTACCAAGCCTACCCCCAGATAGAGACGTAGAATTATCAATTGAATTGACACCAGGAGTAGCACCCATAGCATCACATGTTTATAGACTGGCAAAGAAGGAGATGGATGAACTAAAGACACAGTTGAGAGAATTAGAAGAAAAAGGTTTTATCCGACCGAGTGCATCACCCTGGGGAGCACCAGTATTGTTTGTACCAAAGAAGGACGGGTCAGTACGTATGTGCATTGACTATAGAGCCTTGAATGCAGTGACGGTGAAGAATAAATATCCACTGCCACGCATTAATGACATATTTGATCAACTTAGTGGAGCCAAGGTATTCTCAAAGATAGATTTAAGATCGGGATATCACCAGGTAAAGGTACGGAAGGAGGACATCCCGAAGACCGCATTTCGGATAAGATATGGGCACTACGAGTTCTTGATCATGCCATTTGGATTGACCAATGCTCCAGCTATCTTTATGGACTTAATACATCGAGTCTTCCACCAGTATTTGGACCAATTCTTGGTCGTCTTCATAGATGATATACTTGTCTATTCGAAGAGCCACGAGGAGCACGAGAAGCACCTGCGGATTGTTCTAGAGATATTGAGGAGAGAGCAGCTATATACGAAGCTCAGTAAATATGAGTTCTTCTTAAACAGAGTCTCATTTCTTGGGCATGTCGTTACGGAAGATGGTATCTCTGTTGATCCAGAGAAGATTTCGGCAATCAAGACATGTCATGTTCCTAAATCAGCACCAGAAGTGAGAAGTTTCCTTGGACTTGTGGGTTATTATCGACGGTTCATGGAGAACTTCTCAAGGATAGCAACACCTATGACTCGGTTGACTTGCAAAGATCAAGAGTTCTTATGGACCTACGAGTGTCAAGCCGCTTTCGAGGAATTGAAAAAGTGACTGACTACAGCACCAGTATTGACTATTCCATCAAGATCAGGAGGATATTGATCTACAGTGACGCATCAGGGAAAGGCTTGGGATGCGTATTGATGCAGTATGGCAAGGTGATTGCATATGCATCTAGACAGTTACGTGTGCATGAGAAGAATTATCCGACTCATGACTTGGAACTTGCAGCCGTTGTATTTGCTCTGAAGCTATGGAGACATTACTTATATGGGGAACGAGTGGAAATCTATACAGACCACAAAAGCCTCAAGTGTGTCTTCACGCAGAAGGAGTTAAATATGAGGCAACGTTGATGGCTTGAGTTGATGAAAGATTTCGAGATAGAGCTACATTATCACCCAGGCAAGGCTAACGTTGTAGCAGACGCATTAAGCCGAAAGCCAGCAGCTTATTTCTTAACAACACAGAGAGAATTATTGAAGGACTTGCAAGGTCTTGGCATTGAAGTAATATTACCCGGAGCAGACGGGACACTAGCCAACTTGCAAGTACAATCATCACTAGTAGAAAGAATCAAAGCAGCATTACCTACAGACGCCAGGTTCAGAAGATTAAAGGAAAGAACAGAGGCTGGAGAACAGACATAACTGTGAATTTATGATAACGGGATATTACGATGTGGTAATCGTCTTTATGTTCCAAATGGAGAGATTCGACAAGAGCTGATGACAGAAGCTCATAGTTTGATATATTCCATTCATCCTGGAGGCACCAAAATGTATCGTGATTTACGACAGCACTTTTGGTGGCATGGGATGAAAAGAGAGATAGCTCGCTTTGTAGCTAAATGTTTGGTATATCAGCAAGTAAAGGTGGAGCACCAGAGGACAACAGGATTATTGCAACCACTTTCGATTTTAGAGTGGAAGTGGGAACACATCACTATGGACTTCGTCACGGGTTTTCCCAAGAGTCCAAGTGGAAGAGATGCAGTATGGGTAATAGTGGACCGACTCACAAAGTTATCCCATTTCTTGCCTTTTAGAGTTGGCCAATCTACAGAAGCTTTGGCTGACTTATACATGAGGCAGATCGTGAGATTGCACGGCGTACCAGTCAGCATTGTATCAGACAGGGATTCGCGCTTTATATCACACTTTTGGAGGAGCATGCAAGAAAGTCTTGGAACTCATCTGAAATTCAGTACATCTTATCACCCGCAAACAGATGGGCAGTCAGAACGTACTATTCAGACATTGGAGGATATGTTGAGGGCCTGTATATTAGACTTTGGAGGATCATGGGAGGACCACCTACATCTTATGGAGTTTTCTTGCAATAATAGCTATCAGGCGAGCATCCAGATGGCTTCGTTTGAAGCATTATATGGAAGAAAGTGTAGGTCTCCCGTATATTGGAGTGACGTGGAAGAACGTCAGATCCTGGGACCAGAATTGGTGGTCAGCACCGTAGAGACAGTAAAGAAGATACAAGGACACTTGCGAGCAGCGCAAGACAGGAAGAAACAATGGGCAGACCTTCATCGTCATCCCTTGGAGTTTAAAGAGGGCGATCATGTATTCTTAAGGATATCACCCACCAGAGGCACCATTCGATTCGGAGGGCGCGGCAAGTTGAGCCCAAGGTATATTGGACTATTTGACGTGCTAGAGAGAGTGGGAGAAGTGGCGTATAGACTTGCGCTACCATCTTCACTTGAGGGAGTACATGACGTATTCTATGTGTCGCAGCTCAGGCGATATGTGGCAGACAGCAGTCATGTTCTTGACCATTCGGAGATCACCATTGGGCCGAGCTTGTCATATCAAGAGCAACCCATGAGAATCCTTGATCATCGAGAAAAAGTATTGAGGAACCAGTCTATTCCCTTGGTCCGCGTGGCATGGAAGCATGGCGCGCCAGGAGAATCTACTTGGGAGCGAGAGGATGACATGCGCCAACGTTTTTCGAACCTATTCGCAGACCAAGTGTCACGACCCGCACCCGGAAAATCGGACATGAGTCGTGGGTACGTCCAGCCTACGCCGCAGCATCGGCGGTAGAACGCTGTCTAGGTCAACTATCTAGATAATCTCACACAAAAATCGGCCATGACCTCTCCAAAAAGGAGGGCAACCACACAATCAATATATAAACCTGTCAAGATCTCAACTCCAAACGGAGGAGCAAATATCACCATGATAATCAAGTACTCAATCACGAATCTAAGCACGATAAGATAACACAGAGATCTAACAACTATAAAGTCTAACCAACAACAACTACTACAACAACCACAACATCAAATAATAATACAACAATATCCAAAATAATATACAAACAAGGTCTCAATCCAAAATCGAAGACAAATCCGGTGCTAAAGCTAATAAAAACAACAACAAAGTCCCAGTGATCCCGGCTACCAACCCGGAAATCACCCGTAAACTAGAGGGTCCCTGTCTGCACCATCGACAGGCTCAGGTCCATAAAACGTCGGACACCAATCCTCCGGATACTCTGAAAAATATGTCCAGTCAGGACTGAAGCAAGTACATCTCTAACAGCAGTTCTATTTAAATGATAAAAACTATAAAACAGTTATAGCAAGTAGCAAGAAGAATGAAGCAAGTATGAAACAAGAAAAAATGTATAACTGGTGCATAAAGGTAAAGATGCATGGATATCAGAGCAAGATAGTAATAACTGCAAGATACAAGAAATCTAAGCTAAGATCAAGTCCGTGCATATGAACGTGTAGTGAGTCCAGCATGAAAAACATGTAGTGAGTCAAGTCCAGAAACATGTAAGTGAGACCAGCAAGAAATGCAAGTGAGTCCAGATTATAAAGAATGAACTCGGTGTCTTTGAAATACTTGTTTCGACATGTAAACGGCTAGGGGTAAGTACGGCTCACCGCGCACTGGGTGCACGGCTGCTATCATTCCAGATTAGACCAGAGGGAGTGATTCCTGATGATGCCAGATAGGAATGTTTACATGTCTACTCGAGTATTTCCACGCCCCGACTAATACAAGTGGATCCAAGACCCGACACGCAAATCAAGATGAGTCCAGCCTGAACATGAATGATGCCTGTAGTGATGCCTGTAGGTGATGCCAGTAGTGATTCCAGAATAGAGGCCAGATACATGAAATGTACGTGTCGCAAGTAAATGAATCCAGAAATATCAATCAGTGTCCCGTGTTGTGCCAGAATAATCAGATGATACTATACTAGAAGCTGAATCATAATAATCATCAGATAATAAAAACTATCAGAGAATGTACTCGCCTGACGTCCTGAGCAACTGGCGATCCGAACCGGTGTCGCAAGGACCTAATACGAAAAGCAAGGTTAAACAGGGTTCTAAGGAGTTAAACAGATATAAAATAATTAAAAATAGGCTTCTAGGGTCGTTCTAGGTCAAACGAGTCAAACCGATAAAATTTGGGTCAAAAAGTCAACTCTAGGTCCAAAAAGTCAACTTTGGGTCAAAACTAGGTCAAAAGTTGACTTTGGCGGTCAACCGAGTCAACTACGGTCAAGTCTGGGTCAAACTAGGGTGCTCCTGAATTTCTAGGTCAAACCAAGCTCATTAAGCTAGAAAACTCACAAACTCACCTCCTTGAGATACCGGGATACCCTCGGTATCCGATACCTCAACCTAGGCTATATACCCCGCCTATACCCTCTAAAACCTATGCTAGCACGCGTAAATATATACACATATACATATAAAAATTATTTCAATACTATTCCTAGGCCATTGCTCAAAAACTCCGTTCGAAACCCAATACCTTGGTTATCTTAAGGTATTGAAATACCTCGGTATCTCAAGGTATTGAGATACCGCTCTAAACTCAACCCGACTACCCCTCTAGCTAACTAACTATGCATAAACATATATATCTAGTTATATTCTAGGCTAAAATATAGATATCTAATACATATAGGCATATACCTATATATCTATACCCAATACCTTACCTTACCTTACCTTACCCTCAAATATATAAATATATCTATATCTAGATATCTAACTATCTATCTAGCTATGTATATATCTATTTATAAATCTATCTATCTATCTCTCTAGATATCTATAGATATATATAGCTATAGGTATAAATATCTATACCTTAGATATATATATAACTATCTACCTATCTATAATCTATAAATCTAACTATCTACCTATTATCTAGGTAACTATCTAACTATCTAATCTATCTAATAACTTATCTAACTAACTATCAATGCATCTATCTAACTACCTATCTAACTATATGTATTTATATCTATACATATAGATATAAATATATATCTAATACCTATCTAGATATCTATATATCTATCTATCTAAGTATCTATCTATCTAAATACCTAGCTATCTAACTATCTATTTATCTTATCTACCTATTTATCTATCTAATGATATATCTATCTATCTAACTTATTATCTATCCATCTATCTATTTAATCTATCTTAGACTTCTATCTATCTATCTATCGCCAACACGCTGCTGCTGCTGCTCTTGCTTGCTGATGCTGCTGCTGTACCTGTTACTGCTGCTGCTGTGCTCTTATTCCTGCTGCTGTTGCTCCTTCTACTGCTGTTACTGCTGCTCTATGCTACTGCTGCTGCTGATTCTGCTGCTGCTGCAGCTATTCCTGCTGCTGCTGCACAGTCCAGTCCCCCCCTCTCAACACACATACACACACACCTATATATATATCACTATATATATATATATATATCTATATATATATATACATACATATATATACATATATATAACTCTATAGATATATATATATACATACTAACTAACATATATACTAATACCTATATACCAACACACACTAACATATATATCTACACACACACACAAACACAAGCACACACATATATCTACATATATATATAAACACTCACACACTCAAACATATATATATCTATATATATATATCTATCCTCACTCACACACACTCACTCTCACACACCCTCACACACACACACTCACTCTCACACACCCTCACACACACACACTCACCTACACACATACACTAGCACATAGATATAAATACACACACATATAAATAGAAATATATATATATATATATATATATAGAAACACACACCAACATATATATATAAATATATAAATATAGACACAAACACTAACACAACACAACACACAATAACACACAACCCACACGCCCCACACACGCCCAACGACCCCGACACTCACCAACACCCTAAAATATATATAATATAACTCGAAAACTCTAGCATACACTCCCCGATACTAACCCAATGCGCGCACAAGCCCGAAACGAGGAAACCAAGTCGAAATGGCCGTTCGGTCATTTCGACGAACACGTGGTGCGCGGCTCGGAAAACCTCCTGAAACGCACACCAAACGAACTCGGAATCGGTCCAAAATTTACCCACGCGCTCTACACGATGTTTAGATCCTAGAAAATGTGCTCCCGCATCGATTCTAGGCCCATGACGGAAAAGCACACGCACTTAGAATCGGCGACGACGAAAAGCCCCAATTTCGCCCGAAACGCCCGTTTCTCCGTGACGCGGCTTCCCGTGTCCGAACGGAGACACGCACTCACCCTCAAGACACCCAACAACGTCTACCTAGGTCCGTCTAACTTAGGACATCACCCAAAATTGGGCCAAATTCGGATTTCACCCGAAATTGACACAAAACCTAGTGTTAAAGTCTCTAAACACTACCCAACTAGTTCCAACTTCCTCTCACGGGTAGCCTAAGGGTCTAAGAAGGTTCTAAAATATTAATTACACTATAAAAGAGTAATTACAAGGGGAAATTTAGGGTTTACCTCTTGGGAGTTGGAATCCCAAGCCAAAATCTTAAGAATGCTCCAAATCCTCCAAATCAAGTTTCCAAGCTCCCAAATCTAGCTCCAACTCCAATTCTAAGCTCTACCCACCTAGGTTGGGGAAGAATGTAAGGTTAGGGTTCAAGTAAGAAGAAGAAATGGAAAGAGGAAGGAAGAAAAATAAGAAAATTTACTTTGGAAGAAGGAAGAAAGAAGAAAGAAGAAGTGGAGAAGAAGGAGAAGTGAAGAAGAAGAAGAAATGGGATGGGGGCTGCTGTGATCGGGTGAGGGGGCTGGGAATAGGGCCGGCCATGTGAAAATATAGGTTCCACAAGTTGGCAAATGTCCAAAATGCCCTCCCGTAACTCGGTTTTGGGTTTCGGGGTCCAAAAACACTCAAACTAACTCCAAATCTCTCCCACTAACCTTCTAAAAATAAAATAAATATTTCTAAGCCCCAAAATAATTCTCACAAGGGTGTGGGCTGGGTCAGACATGGGTCCACTAGGGTCTGACATGGGTCCAGGCTTGCCAAAATCCTAAAACAATCAATAAAAATATAATACAATCAATAATTAAATATAAATACAATTAAATATAAATAATCCACAATTAACTAAATTAAAAATAAAAAAAATACCCGGCTCTGGAAATGGGGTGGTGACACCAAGGTATAAATTTACTCTGGTAGTTTATATCTCCTACCATTCTTGATTTTCTACCGTGGCTTAGTTTTAATTTCGAGGTCAAATTTTTTATAAGTTGGGTAGAATGTAAGACCCCTAATTTTTATAAATCATATTACTTATTTAGTGATAGTAGTTATAAGCTAAATAGAGGAGATATATTTTTATTTAATTTTTATTTGTGGTGTTTGTGCATCTAGGGGATTTATAGGGTCATTATAAATTTTTCCTAATTTATTCCATGTAGGAGACCCTTTGGACAGTAGCTAGCTTAACCGTATGCACCAATATATTTTTTAGAATATTCTATGTATATATATATAGATATAATTAATAAGAAAGAAAGAAAAAGAAAAGAATAGAAAATAGAATTCCTATTGGATACTAAACCCAAAACCCCAACTCCTAAACCCACTACCCGCTTGCACCCACACCCGCGTAAAGTAAGATATCAGCAGCAACAGTAGCAAAACCCAACTTCTCTTTCTTTCCTTCTTCGCGCGTAAAGTTTAAACCCCACGCGTAAAACAACTCCGCGCTTAAAGTAGAACTCCACCGCTTAATTTCCTATACAACGCGTAAAACAACACTACAACCTCATTCCACCGTCTTTTTACCTGTTATTACTAAACACTCCTCAACCGAAACCTAGACCAATGAAAGAAAGAAACAGCAGCGGCAGTAGTTTCTTAAATACTAAGTTTTCCCCACCGCCTTTAATCTCTATATATATCACAACTCTCCCAAACCATAATCCTACTTCTTATTCCAAACACATATATTTGACGCTTGCACTCTAAAAAACTTTTGCTCGGCAAGTATACCTTGTCATTGTACTATTATTTATATTCCAGCTGATACATGCATGTTTAATTCTGCTTATATAGATGATTTATTTATGTAGATTCTGGACCTACTTTATGAGACCACCCCAGTATTATGGAGCATCATTAGATTCATTGGCTGTGACACAGTTGTTACACGAGTTGTGAGTCTTATATATAACACGGACTGCGTGACAGGTCTGGCCTCTTGTACGTATGAGCCGTAAGTTAGGAATGACTGCTGATAGAAACTTTGTATGCTAGTAGACCTGGCAGTTATTTAGAGATATTATCGTGTCATGGATGCGGCATGTTTAGAGCATGGGGTGGGGAGAACAACAAGTAAGACATTTGGGCTCCTTTGCACTTTCCTGTCACCCGTACGCTCCACCGAAGATGCGTGGTTTGATGACCACTATATATTTATTACAGGCGGCCTCTGCCGTTCAAAAGACGGTATGCTTGTAGGCCCCTGATTCTCCGAGAGAATCATGCCAATCCTATTATGGCCAGATAGCCCATGTGTTGGGAAAGTTGTTCTCAAACTGCATTCGCTTAGACGGTTAGGTGACCCATTGGATATTTATTTTTCAGTACTTATTGGCATGTTATTATGTATCTTGTTATGTCCCTCTGAGGACCTGGTCCCTTTCTAGATATGGACGAGCAGGAGTATCCACAGGAGTACGGACCTGGACCTGACTCTACTTACCTGACTGAGGAGGTCTTACCCTCAGAGTAGCTGTGATTTATTTTCACTGTTTAGAGATTTTGTTGCTACTGCAGTATAGTCGTTTTTTAGTGAATTTATTTTCACCCGACTATCAGACTTGATACTCATTTTGGATATCCAGTATTATTCAGCTCTTTATTCCTACTGATTATTGTGTTGTGGATGAGATATAGATTCTGTGTGACTTGTTGTGACAGTATATTATCACTTGTGGATTTAAATATTCATACACAGCGTACGTGTGTATATGGTTTCCATATATTGGAGTTCATATACATACGGCTGGGCATGTTACTAATTCCTAGTCCTACATATTTTGGGACTGGGGCATGACATTTTTTGGTGGTGGCCCATGCAGGTCCAGAATATATTGTCTTGGTTACGTAACTGTACCAAACAAGCATGCGTATAGGAATAGAGTATAAGGATCTCATCCACACTTGACTAAAATCTCATTCTTCCTTTCAACTATCCTAGATTTGGATTAAACAAGTTTTACGCCGAAAATCCTTTACGCCGTGACCAGGGACCCCTATTATAGAGATCAGACAGATGACTGTATTGCTGGCGTAAAAGCCAAAAGATTGTCTTGTTGGTGTAAAAGCCAAACTATGCAGAAGATTGCCTACTTTACGCTGCATTAATGACAACTGCTACCCACGTCCCCATAGTTTTCCTAATCCTGCGTATGACACATCATGCAAGCCATGTTGGTAACCGTCCCAGCGTAAACTTGATGATTCCTGAAAAATAGATAACCAGCGTAGAGTAGCCTGATTATGCGTAAAATGTAAGGATGGTGATATGAGCGTATTTTCTTAGCTTTTTCAGTCATGACCAAATCTCGTGCATTAAATGCAGAGATATGCCTCGATCTCTGTACAGAACAGCTTTTGACGTGGCGTCTGATTTTGTCTCATCTTGAGCGTTAAAAAAAAACTTATTTATATAGATAGCGTATTCGGAAGCCTCTACTTATCTTCCTCTTGGAAGCGTAAAACTGACTTGTACCCAATATGTCACTAAACGATAACCTGGGTCTCTGTGCAAAATTATCATCACAGCCGTCCTCTCGATCTTCGTGTAGTACTTTTTGTCAGGCGTTAGGATAACTGATTTGTCTGATTCATCCGAGGAATACAAAGAGTTTCTCGTACAACTTTACGCTGCAACGTATTTCAGATTTTACGCACAGACTTTTCACGCATACTTTTTATTCAGACTTTACGCGCACGAAAACTTTTACGCGCAGACTTTTACAGGAAGTATAACAGACTTTTACGCGGTTAGCTTTAAAGCCATGTTTTACGCCGACAGTTTGAATCTCTGTTTTATGCCAAATTACCTCGATCCTCTGCTTTACGCGGACAGCTCTGAAGTCTTACTTTACGTCAAACTATCTTGAAGCTCTGCTTTATGCAGGAAGCTTAGCAACCTGTTATGCCAACTACCTTGAGTCCTTGTTTTACGCAGGAAAGGACTTCATGTATGTCGGGGGGGGGGGGGGTTTGACTATAAAATACGCAAAAAATTCCCCAACGTATTTCATGCCTCTACATCCTATGTAATGCTTGCATCTTGTTTGATTCCTGTACTTCTTCTAAAATATTGTGTACATCACCTGCAGAGAGAGATGGATATGCAGAAGGGATGTACTGTCACCGATGGTGACACAACTCCTGGAGTCAATGGTCAGACTCAATGAGGGACCTCAACAACTCCTAGACTTCCGGGACCAGATGGACAGATTCACACTCCAGTCCCATCTGATATTCCCGTTCCGCCTAATGGGAACCTTCCAGTATCATCTGATCATCTGAATAACTATCATGTCCATGCTGGAGAAATCGTATCATATCACATGTCGCATAGCATATAGGTACACCTCAGTGTAAAACATGTAATATAATCGCGTAGGAACACTTAGCACATAGCACGTAGTAATTATATCAGCACTGATACTAATAGCTGGATCAAGTTACTAATCATTGATAAATCACATAAGTTCTAGCACATAACAACACATTAGTTAAGTCAGGCACATAGGTGGTCATAGTCACTTGGCGCATGGGTAATATGGCCACTTGGTGCATAGTCTAGTTTGCACATAATCGGGTTAGGCACTTAGTCGAGTCTAACAAATGGTCACTTAGCTCACATACACTCACAAAATCGAATAAAACACCAAACCCAGAAAATTAATAAATCATGCACATAGGACCACATAGGATCGGGGATGCATAGGTCAAGGCCGCATAAGATCAAGGCTGCATAGGATAAAGACCGCATAGGTCAGTGTCGCATAAGTCAAGACAAAGTCCACTCATTGGGGCAAGTGCTGATTAATAGTGTCACGCCCCAGTCCCAAAATACGTAGGACTAGGACACGTAAGCATGCCAGCCGCATGGATATAGCAACTCCAATATATGGAAACCAAATCCACACGTACGCTGTAATATGAATATCAAATCCACAAGTGGTATAACTGTAATACAAGTCACAGGGTAAAATCTAAATCTCATCCACCAAAATCATATAGAGATAAATAAACAGTATCTATGAAACTAGATCTCAATAAGAAGTATCTAAGGATGATAGTTGGATGGAAACAAATCCACTACCAACTCAAATGGGAAAAGTAAATACAATATAAGTACAACTCAACTCACTCAAACAATATAAGTACCCGCTATCAATCACGGCTCGAAGAGAAGACATCCACGAAGCATCTATAACCATCCAAATCTGTGCTCCTACAAATACTCAAGAAACAGGTACACCTGGCAGCGGACCAGGTCCTCAGAGGGACATAACAAGATACTTAAACACATGCCAATAAAGTACTAAAAATAAACATCCATTGGGCTCGCCTAACCATCTATGTGAATGCAGTTTGAGAATAACTTTCTAACAAGTGGGCTATCTGGCCATAAATAGGATTGACATGGTTCTCTTGGAGATCCAGGGGCCTACAAAGGCACATCGTCTATTGAACGGTGGAGGCCCGCCAAGTAGTATAAGTGTCATCATGACCACGCATCTTCGGCGGAGCGTACGGGTTACACAAGGAAAGTGCAAAGGAGCCCAAATGTGATACTTGTTGTTCTCCCCACCCCATGCTCTAAGCATGTCACATCCATGACACGATTTGGTCCATAGCCTATCCTTAGTACCCTAGCCCAATCCTGCAACCAAACAAGGACAAGGATGGGACCACCGTACTACAATAGGCTACGTCCATAGACCTCTAATAACTGCTAAATCTTCTAGCATGCAAAGTTTCTAACAGCAGTTATTCCTAACGCACGGCCCACAAGTACAGGAGGCCAACCTGCACGCAAGTCCGTATCTACATGAGACTCACAACTCGTGTAACAACTGTGTCACGGCCAATGAACCTAAAGATGCTACATGATGATGGGGTAGTCTCATAAACAAGGTCAATGCAAATACATAAATAAAAATATACCGCGACGACACCGTCGTGCGCATTTTTATATAACAGTTAAAATATATAAAAAGACAGAAAATAAAGATGCATGCAACATATGGAATAAGAATAACAGTACAATGGCAAGGTATACTTGCCTGGCAAGAAATCTGTAAAGTGTACGCGCCCAAATGTCAAGGATACTGAACCTGGAACTAAGGAATCCGAACAAACGTCTCCAGATGCTGAAATAAACATCACCAACGTTTCCGAAATGAGCAAGTTAGCTAAAAAGCACATCCCTTTCGTCCAATTTGGACACAGGGGCAAAACGGTAATTTTGGGCAAAAGTGGGGTCAACTTTGCGTCAAAAAGCGTGCCGAGGATAACAGTCTCTAAATGGGACAAACTATGGGTCAAACAACTCTAAATGTCAATACGAACCCAACGGTATGTCCAAATGTGGATTCCGATGGGCCGAACAGAATTTTGTCCAAAAAGTCAACTGTGGGGCCCGCCAATTGGCGATCTGGTCAACCGTCTCAGAAATGCGTGAAAATTGGGTCACAGGATCAGCGCGTTACCACGAGTTTAGTGGCGTAAGTTTCGTCGCAATCTGACAAGCGTGCACAAAATACGCGCGGGTTCCACAAAAGTTGTGACACAGTGTGTGTCCGCGGATACGGTCTGATTCCGGCGCGCACACGCGTACGAATCAGTCCCCACGAATTTTCACATGTCCGGTTACGCTGCGTGCACCATTCGGTACACTTGGTATACAGCGGGGCGGTCCCGTTTGGCGGGGCGCGCTCCGTTTTTCAACTTTTGGAAATCTGAAAAAAGTGGGTGCGCGCAGTTTTGTGACGAATATAATTCTGTCCACAGCAACTAATAGCATAGGGTTATTTAATAGAAAATAAAATAGGTCAAGTGTTCTACAGGTATCAAAAAGAATGACCAAATTTGGATCTCTATGGTGTGAGATACGAACTCGGCAATATAGGTGGTCACCGCAGTTTTCTACGATTTCAGAATTGGGTCTGTTTCGCCCACTTTGGACGCTATTTTTCACCTAGGGGCACACGTTTTCCGAGGTTGGCTATAAAACAAATATGTAAGAGGGTTAAGGGGTGATCATACTGATGAAGATGGAACAGCTTTTGGTTGAGCGAGTCGACGGAAAATCACTCCGGAGCGAAGGTGCTTCGAGTGGGATTCTGCAGGGCGCGAGGTCGGAGTCGTCGGGATGGTTGGATGGCTTGGTGGGGCTTCTCTGGCTGCGGTGACGGCTCTAGATGGGAAGAGAAGGTCTGGAGATTTTAGGTTAGGGTTTTAAAATTATATATATATATATATATATATATATATATATATATATATATATATATATATATATATTAAGGAGAGAGAAAGGGAATAGGTTCGGTCCGCAAGGGGGCGCTGAAGTTGGCTCGGTTGCTAAATGCAAATGGGGCGGGTCCTTTGGGCTTAGTGATTACTAAAGGGGGGACGGTCCTTGGAAGCAGCAAGTTGCTGAACTTGCTGGATGGAGGGAGTCTCGTAGCAAGTTACTAAGGAATAGGAAATATAGTGTTTATTATTATAGTATTATTATTATTAGTTAATCATTATATTATTAATTCTTATTCTTTCTTTTATTTTCCTTTCTAAATATATATATACATATATATATTTGTGTATACACATATATTATATATATACTCATAAAAAAATTCATGGATTAGAATAATGCACAACATTAGGCTAGCAACTGCTCAAGGGAGTCTCCTACATGGAATAAATTCTGAAAAATTCCTGATAGTCCCATAAATCATCTAAGTGCCCGAACACCAAAAATAAAAATTATTAAAAATCTATTTCTCCTATTTAGCACATAATTACTATAATTAAATTATTAATTAATAAAAAAAATAATAAATACGGTTTTTAGAAATAGGGATTTTACATTCTACCCAACTTGTAAAAATTTCGTCCTCGAAATTAAAATAAGGCATAATTTGTTAAATCCTTCACATTCGTACATAAGGTACGTCAATCGCAATCTCTTCCAAAAATTTAAATAACAAAAGCTATTCAAATCTATCGCGATCGCTTAAAATTAAGATAACCACGGTTTAGATCAAAATTCAACCTGTCGTAATCTCTTCTCGATTTTTTTTTAAATAATCAACATCCAAATCTGACTCAAGTCTATATGACATCCCACATCAAAATTTATATCATAATTTCCAACTATCATAATCTCCTCTAGACTTTGAACAATAAACAATTCTAATCAAATCTTATTCCTATTCTTAACTTAAGAATTTTGTACTATTCAAATATTTAAACTCAATTTACATCCTCAATATTTCAAATAGGTGACCCAATAATCAAAATTGAACTTTTAATTCAAATCATCAAATTGTAAAATTTAAATCTAATTAACCAATTGTTCAAGTCTAAAATTCTATATTTATCCTCAAAATTTAAGTCGATGATTCATCCTTCAATATTTAAAATTTAAATCATGTGCTCAAAGTATAAATATTGGGTCCTCAATATCAAGATTTTTAAAATTCATTAAATTCTCATTATCTTAATCCCTCTTTTAAAATTCTCCACATTTAAAAGGATTTAATCTCTCAATCTAATCCTACTTGATCACAATCTAAAAGAATTATCCTCAAGTTTAATACTGCAATTTCTACCCAACTTAGAATTTACCCATCTATCACATAAGGCTCTTAGACTTAAGAAAAATATTCCTCAATTTATTTTCTCATGTCATTCAATCCTCAAAACTTTAACACCAACTATATCATATGTGATATGCCCTTAATCAATTATGAAAGATAGTCACCAAATAATGTGATTGGCCTATGTGTAAAACCCCCTTCCTAGAAAATCGTATATACCTTTTTATTTATTTATTATTAATTAAATTGTAGTAATTAGGTCCAAATAGGAGAAATAGATTTTTAATAATTTTTATGTTAGGTGTTCGGGCACTTAGATGAGTTATGGGACCATCAGGAATTTTTCGGATTTTATTCCATGTAGGAGACCCCTTGAGCAGTTGCTAGCCTAACGATGTACAATACCCCATTATATAAATTTTCTTATGTGAAAATATATATATATATATATATAAACAAATATATATGTATATATTTTAATTAAAGAAAGAAAGAAAGAAAGAAAAAGAAGAAGTTAATAGAATATAATAATAATAATAACAATAATAACAATAACAAATCAATGATATATTCCCACTCCTTAGAATATGCAATCCCTTACAGCAGCAGCGTGGAACTCATAGCAAAATTGCTAAACTTAAAGTGACCGGCCTTTATTAATGGTAACTCGAACCCCTTCGGCGCAGACCCCAACCCGCCTCCAACTCTCTCTCTCTCTCTCCTAATATATAACATATATATATATATATAATTAGCTCTCCAAAATCCTAACCTAAAACTCCAGACTTCCTCTTCCCATCTAGAGCCGTCACCGCAGCCAGAGAAGCCTCCCCAAGCCATCCAACCACCCCGTCGACGCCGACATCGCGGACTGCAGTTTCCCACTCGAGGCACCTTCGCTCCGGCACATTTTTCCGTTGACTCGCTCGACCAAACGCAGATCCGTTTTCATAGGTATGATCTTCCCTTAACCCTCTCCAATATCTGTTTTATAGTCAACCTCGGAAAACGTGTACCCCTAGGTGAAAAACAGCGCCCAAGTCAGCGCGAGCAGACAAAATTCTGCAATCGCAGAAACTTGCGATGACCACCTATATTGTCGAGTTCGTATCTCCTACCACAGAGATCCGAATTCGACGATTCATTTTGATACCTGTAGATTACATGACCTAGTTTAATTTCTGTATTATAACTTTGTGCTATTAGTCGCTGTGGAAAAAATTGTAGTCGTCACAAAACTGCGCGCACCCACTTTTTACGGTTTTACAAAAGTTGGAGATCGGAGCGCGCCCCGCCAAACGGGACTGCCCCGCCGTGTGCCAAGTGTACCGAATGGTGCACGCAGCATAATCGAACACGTGAAAATTTGTGGGGACTGATTTGGACGCGTGTGCGCGCCGGAATCAGGCCGTATCCGCGAACACAATCCGTGTCGCCACTTTTGTGGAACTCGCGAGTATTTTGTGCACGCTTGTCAGATTGCGACGAAACTTGCGCCACTGGACTCGTGGTAACACGCTGGTCCTGTGACCCAATTTTCACGTATTTCGGAGACGGTTGACCAGATCGCCAATTGGCGGGCCCCACAGTTGACTTTTTGGACCAAATTATGTTCGGCTCATCGGAATCCAAATTTGGACATACCGTTGGGATCGTATTGACATTTAGAATTGTTTGACCCATAGTTTGTCCCATTTAGAGACTGTTATCCTCGACACGCTTTTCGGTGCAAAATGGCCCACATATGGAACCCGCTTTAATCCGAAAATGACCTTTTTGCCCCTGTGTCCAAATTGGACGTAAGGACAGGCATTTCTAGCAGTTTGACATCTTCTGAGACTGTTGGTGATATTTATTACCGCTTTCGGAGTAGTACCTACCGGATCCACCGATACCAGGACGACAGTTGTTATTCAAACATCAGGCAAGTGTACCTTGCCAAACTCTGGAGCTTAGTTATTTATTTTCCTTGCTATATATATATTACTGTGCATGCTCAACCTAGGACCGTGTGACGTACTTAGCGTCCGATTATTAGTCGGGTGCCGACACTGTACGCAGTGTTGGGTAATGTCATCTAGATATGGACATACGTGACACTTTATCTTCTCGTACTTGTCATACCAAGTACACTTGACCCAGGACACTGGACACTGATCATGAGACGGGATCTTCCCGAGATATTCGTGGTGATCCTGTATAGGATGCAGGACATATAGAGATACTATAATCTAGATACATTATGACTTGTGCATTAGTTATGACCCCGCGGACATGGACGTGAGACGTTATGTTCATGATTTGTGTGGTTACATTGGGTGGGGAGAGACACACAGACTACAGGCTGATCATATATATACACCCCTATTATCGTGAGGCACAAGACTCTATAGCCGAGCTTGGCCCATTACTCATTACTACTGCTACTACCGGCTCCCCTACACAGAGCTTGTAGTATGCTTCAGCCTGAGTTCTAGTGCTGCTCTCATCTTGCATATCACTTAGCTGGTTATTTTAGTATTCCCTTATTGTCCATCTATTGCTGGAGATACCCACAGGCTACAGGTTGATTATGTTATGCCGGCTACTCAGTCTCCCGCTGAGCTAGACCACCTCTTGACACCCCTGCTACCGGCTCCCCTTCACAGAGCTTGTAGTAGTTCCAACCTGAGTACTGTTGATATTCTCTCTTGCATTTTATACAGATGTTACATACTTACCCTGCTTATCTCATTATTTGCTGCACTGTTTATACTCTGGCTTGTATTATTTTCTGTACCTTGCTATGTCCCCTGAGGACCTGGATATGGATTTTCTCCCCAGATTTTGCAGAACAGGTTTACCCCGAGGTTTACGGGACCGCAACAGGAGGAGCCGATCCAAGAGCTGTACCACCATCTGAGGGCGAGGTCTTAGCTGAAGACTTCTCTTGAGCATCCATGTTCATGCTCATATTTATTATTTATTTCCGTCTTTTCTTTTCTGGTCTGTAGAACCATTGTACTAGATATTTATCGGGTTGTTCCCCGAAGTACTTTGTGAGACTTGCTGATGATTTACATTCCTTATTTATTATGTGGATCATATTTTATATCTTGTGTGGATGAGATTAGTTGTGCCATGATTGTCGTAGACTTGTTTTACAGCTTAAGTATGCCCTGATGGATCCATTATTTTGAGTTGGTCTATCGGTGCGTACTGCTGGCCATTGACACGCGTCCAGTCCCACGGTATTTTGGGACTGGGGCATGACATGGTTTTTGTGGTGGCCCATGCAGGTCTACGACTAAATAGTTCGGTTTCAACTTAGGGACCGGACCAGCCTGCACCTAGGACTAGAATATAGGATCTCATCCACAATTGACTATGATTCATCTTCCTCCTCTCTGTTCTATTTCGAACAAATGCATCATGCTTGATTTCTGTGCTTCCCTAATAGTTCTTTAAGTGTAGCCCTCTCCTAGAATATAGAAGTTCATGTTGTTAGATGATAATTAGAGTAGCACCCTTATTTAGAATACAACGAGATTATAGATACACCACTAAGTTTAGAATATCTAGTGAACCCTAGAATTTCTTATCTCTAGAATTGGTTTACCATTACCCCCTGATGTATTATGAAGACTTGAGAGTAGTATAGACACTACTAGAGTTGGTTAGAAGTTTATCATAATGGTTGACCCTAGTATAGAGGAACCAATGGAAAACCAAAATTGAATATTAGGACTGAAACTAACCTTCGTAGTTAGATAAGTATTGGAGAACTATAAATTTAGATTCTTGTCTTAAGATAAGCAGACAGTACCTTAGAAAGCCAAAAGTAATGCATAGAATATTTTCCTAATCATACCTCAAACATAGCAACTAGCATACCACCTCCCCTTAGAAAACCATGATATTATCTAGAGCCCCATATTTCAATTTTCTATGTTGTTCATCTGCGACCTTAACGTTCGCTAATGCGCAACGACTAAAATATGTTCTTCTTTCCTCCGTCTTTCAATTTGTGCCACCTGACACTTCTGATAGTAGGCCAAGTAATTTTATTCCTTGTTAAGGACCCATAGTTTGCTAGGGTTATAGCTGTAGTCTTGAATTTGAAAATTGGTGCCTAGTAGTTAGAGTTGATAAGTTTGAGTTAATCTTGTAGATGGTGACCCGATGATTATCCCTTAGCATTAAATCGCGTAAGTTGTACCCCCACCTCGATACAAGTTACCTCCCCTTTCCCTTGAGACTAGTAACCTGTCCATTCTCGCTATCGACACATGACCTGTGAGCACTATGATTAAGACTTAAGATGACTATTACTTACGTGATACCATAGGAGACCCTAATAAGAGTTTCCGTTTTATTTACATGTGCAAGATTATTTTGTAGGACCCTCTTAAGACTGTCACTGTATTAGTTTAATTCTTATAAGTTGGGTAGTATGCCTCACCACCTAGTATCATATAGCCCTTGTGATCCATTGACAAAGTGTAACTGAATGGCATTAATTGTATGCTAACATAAGATGATAGTGTTTATTCAGACTATAGAACTTAGAGGCTCATACCCCTACTTTGTCGACTATCGACTTAGACAAGGAAGTAATATGATAGCTGTAGAGATTATAGAGTCTTTTGTTATTGTTGCTTATGTTGTTTTGTTTTTGCAACTTGAATTATTTGTGACTTCTTTCATCATAATCCAGCGTTATATTTTCTGTGCTACCTTGAATTATGCTGCTATTATAGCCTAGTTTTTGCAAGCTTATTCCTTATCGAGCTTGTTCATGACATATGTATTATTGGGGAGGCCCACAATAATACATTTCAGAATCAGTGTATGAAGGTCTAGCTAACCTTAGTGCGCTTGATTCGCCCTTCATAATACTACTTTACATGGATTGAGATATGTAGTGATTAGTAGACAATTATACTTGCCCTAGACATGTCTGACATATCGTATCGGTTACATGACTGTACTAATACGAGCATGTGAATAGGAACTACCAAAATAGGATTTCAATCCACAACTGCTTTGACAATTCCCAATTGAATTCTTTAAACGCCTTGATCCTAATACTTTTATTCTATTACGCTGCCCTTGAACTCTTTATTATTGATCTTCGTCTTCCCTCATTTTGGAAAGACGAAACCTCGTGCTGGGTATAAAGTTTGATACACAGAGAGTACTAGATATACCCCATAGGCCGATCACATACTTGAGGATTATTTTTCGTAATTAAGGACATATCATATGTGATATGATCGGCATTAAAGTTTCGAGGATTGAACGACATGAGTAAATAAATTAAGGGATATTTTCTTAAGGTATATAGCCTTAGGTGATAGGTGGATAAATTCTAAGTTGAGTAGTAGTGCATTGCCAACTCGGGAGGAATTTCTTTTAGATTATGATCGAGTAAGACTAGATTGGTAGAAGTTCAAGCCATTGTAATTTTTAGAAATTTAGAAGGATGACTAAGATGATGAGGATCAATGAATTGATATTGAGGACCCAATATTTATACTTTAAGTGCATGAGTTAAGTTTTTGAACAATGAAGGTAGAATCACCAATTTGAATTTAGAGGATAAATATAGAATTTCAGACTTGAATATTGGTGGACTGCATTTAAATTATTTTTTTCAATTTGGTGAATTGAATTAAGGATTAAAATTTTGGTTGGACAACCTATTTGAAATAATGAGGATGTGAATGGAATTTAAAGAGTTGAGGCATACAAAATTTTATAAGTGAAAATGGGAATATATTGGACTCAAACCACTTCTAAAGGAGATTATGATAGTTAGAGATCGTGAGGTAAAAGTTATATGAGTATGTAAATCTTGGAGATATTATGTGGATATGGATAATTTGAAACAAGGGGAGAAGAGATATCCATAGGTTGAATTTTGATTGGAGCAGTGGTCATCTTAACCTAGAAGTGATTGCAATGGATATGATTAGGATTTTAGTTATCGCAAGAAGATTGCGACTGACTTGCCTTATTGTACATAAAGGATTAACCGATTCTGCCTTATTTCAATTTTGAGGACGACATTGTTTTAAGTTCGGCAGATTGTAAAACCCCTCACCTAAGAATTTGACATACTCGGCTTAGATAGTGAGACTGAGGCTAGCGAATCCACTTAGAAATAGAACACGGTATTGTATTTAGTTTACAACATGATATCACTTGACACGCCTTACCGTGCTCCGATAATTGGAGCACTACACTAGCCACTGCCTTCCTACAAATTCTACACCCTTATCCTAGACATGTCCATCATCCAATTCTCATCTTTGTGCAAATTTTCCAATTGTTGGACGCTTTTATGCAATAGAGCATTTATGTGTCCACACCATTGGACATGACACATGAAGAAACCTATTTTTTGCTCATATGGATTTTTTTATGATTTTTTTTTCCGAGATGTGCAACGTGCAACATCGCCCACCCCTTTAAACCTAGCCTGGCATTTTAAACAATGCAAATCTTATACCATCCTTGCATTATATCGTGGCTTAATTTTAATTTCGAGGACAAAATTTTTATAAGTTGGGTAGAATGTAAAACCCCCTTCCTAGAAAATCGTATATACCTTATTTATTTATTTATTATTAATTAAATTGTAGTAATTAGGTCCAAATAGGAGAAATAGATTTTTAATAATTTTTATGTTAGGTGTTCGGGCACTTAGATGAGTTATGGGACCATAAGGAATTTTTCGGATTTTATTCCATGTAGGAGACCCCTTGAGCAGTTGCTAGCCTAACGATGTACAATACCCCATTATATAAATTTTCTTATGTGAAAAAATATATATATATATATAAACAAATATATATGTATATATTTTAATTAAAGAAAGAAAGAAAGAAAGAAAAAAAAGAAGTTAATAGAATATAATAATAATAATAACAATAATAACAATAACAAATCAATGATATATTCCCACTCCTTAGAATATGCAATCCCTTACAGCAGCAGCGTGGAACTCATAGCAAAATTGCTAAACTTAAAGTGACCGGCCTTTATTAATGGTAACTCGAACCCCTTCGGCGCAGACCCCAACCCGCCTCCAACTCTCTCTCTCTCTCTCCTAATATATAACATATATATATATATATAATTAGCTCTCCAAAACCCTAACCTAAAACTCCAGACTTCCTCTTCCCATCTAGAGCCGTCACCGCAGCCAGAGAAGCCTCCCCAAGCCATCCAACCACCCCGTCGACGCCGACATCGCGGACTGCAGTTTCCCACTCGAGGCACCTTCGCTCCGGCGCGTTTTTCCGTTGACTCGCTCGACCAAACGCAGATCCGTTTTCATAGGTATGATCTTCCCTTAACCCTCTCCAATATCTGTTTTATAGTCAACCTCGTAAAACGTGTGCCCCTAGGTGAAAAACAGCGCCCAAGTCAGCGCGAGCAGACAAAATTCTGCAATCGCAGAAACTTGCGATGACCACCTATATTGTCGAGTTCGTATCTCCTACCACAGAGATCCGAATTCGACGATTCTTTTTGATACCTGTAGATTACATGACTAGTTTAATTTCTGTATTATAACTTTGTGCTATTAGTCGCTGTGGAAAAAATTGTAGTCGTCACAAAACTGCGCGCACCCACTTTTTACGGTTTTACAAAAGTTGGAGATCGGAGCGCGCCCCGCCAAACGGGACCGCCCCGCCGTGTGCCAAGTGTACCGAATGGTGCACGCAGCATAATCGGACACGTGAAAATTTGTGGGGACTGATTTGGACGCGTGTGCGCGCCGGAATCAGGCCGTATCCGCGAACACAATCCGTGTCGCCACTTTTGTGGAACTCGCGAGTATTTTGTGCACGCTTGTCAGATTGCGACGAAACTTGCGCCACTAGACTCGTGGTAACACGCTGGTCCTGTGACCCAATTTTCACGCATTTCGGAGACGGTTGACCAGATCGCCAATTGGCGGGCCCCACAGTTGACTTTTTGGACCAAATTATGTTCGGCTCATCGGAATCCAAATTTGGACATACCGTTGGGATCGTATTGACATTTAGAATTGTTTGACCCATAGTTTGTCCCATTTAGAGACTGTTACCCTCGGCACGCTTTTCGGTGTAAAGTGGCCCACATATGGAACCCGCTTTAATCCGAAAATGACCTTTTTGCCCCTGTGTCCAAATTGGACGTAAGGACAGGCATTTCTAGCAATTTGACATCTTCTGAGACTGTTGGTGATATTTATTACAGCTTTCGGAGTAGTACCTACCGGATCCACCGATACCAGGACGACAGTTGTTATTCAAACATCAGGCAAGTGTACCTTGCCAAACTCTGCAGCTTAGTTATTTATTTTCCTTGCTATATATATATTACTGTGCATGCTCAACCTAGGACCGTGTGACGTACTTAGCGTCCGATTATCAGTCGGGTGCCGACACTGTACGCAGTGTTGGGTAATGTCATCTAGATATGGACATACGTGACACTTTATCTTCTCGTACTTGTCATACCAAGTACACTTGACCCAGGACACTGGAAACTGATCATGAGACGGGATCTTCTCGAGATATTCGTGGTGATCCTGTATAGGATGCAGGACATATAGAGATATTATAATCTAGATACATTATGACTTGTGCATTAGTTATGACCCCGCGGACATGGACGTGAGACGTTATGTTCATGATTTGTGTGGTTACATTGGGTGGGGAGAGACACACAGACTACAGGCTGATCATATATATACACCCCTATTATCGTGAGGCACAAGACTCTATAGCCGAGCTTGGCCCATTACTCATTACTACTGCTACTACCGGCTCCCCTACACAGAGCTTGTAGTATGCTTCAGCCTGAGTTCTAGTGCTGCTCTCATCTTGCATATCACTTAGCTGGTTATTTTAGTATTCCCTTATTGTCCATCTATTGCTGGAGATACCCACAGGCTACAGGTTGATTATGTTATGCCGGCTACTCAGTCTCCCGCTGAGCTAGACCACCTCTTGACACCCCTGCTACCGGCTCCCCTTCACAGAGCTTGTAGTAGTTCCAACCTGAGTACTGTTGATATTCTCTCTTGCATTTTATACAGATGTTACATACTTACCCTGCTTATCTCATTATTTGCTGCACTGTTTATACTCTGGCTTGTATTATTTTTTGTACCTTGCTATGTCCCCTGAGGACCTGGATATAGATTTTCTTCCCAGATTTTGCAGAACAGGTTTACCCCGAGGTTTACGGGACCGCAGCAGGAGGAGCCGATCCAAGAGCTGTACCACCATCTGAGGGCGAGGTCTTAGCTGAAGACTTCTCTTGAGCATCCATGTTCATGCTCATATTTATTATTTATTTCCGTCTTTTCTTTTCTGGTCTGTAGAACCATTGTACTAGATATTTATCGGGTTGTTCCCCGAAGTACTTTGTGAGACTTGCTGATGATTTACATTCCTTATTTATTATGTGGATCATATTTTATATCTTGTGTGGATGAGATTAGTTGTGCCATGATTGTCGTAGACTTGTTTTACAGCTTAAGTATGCCCTGATGGATCCATTATTTTGAGTTGGTCTATCGGTGCGTACTGCTGGCCATTGACACGCGTCCAGTCCCACGGTATTTTGGGACTGGGGCGTGACACTATGGGGTATATCTTGTACTATCCGTGTATCACTTATATCCAAGCACGAGATTTCGTCTTTCCGAAACAAGGAAAGACGAAAAGCAACGAAAAAGAGTTCAAGGAGGGGTAATAGAATGGAAGTATGAGAATCAAAGCGTTTAAAGAATTCAAATGGGAATTGTCAAAGCAGTTGTGGATTGAAATTCTATTTTGGTAGTTCCTATTCACATGCTCGTATCAGTTCAGTTATGAAACGGATACGATGTGCTCAGTTATATCTAGAGGGCAAGTACATTCGTCTACTAATCACTATATATCTCAATCCACGTAAAATAGTTATATGAACGGCGAATCGAGCGCACTATGGTTGATCAGACCGTAGTACACTAATTCTGAAATATATTAGTGTGCACGCCCAATAATACATATGTAGTGAACAAGCTTGATAAAGAATAAGCTTGCAAAAACTGGACTATAATAGCAGCATAAGTCAAGATAGTACAACAAATATAAATACGCTGGATTATGATGAAAGAAGGTACAAATTAATTCAAGTTCACAAAACAAAACAACATAAGTAATCAATGATAAAGGACTCTACAATCTCTACGGTTATCATACAACCTTCTTGTCTAAGTCGCTAGTCGACCACATAGGGCATGGACCTCTATTACTTGAATAAACACTGTCATCTTATGCTGTCATACAATTAATGTCATTCAGTTACACTACCTTGATGGGTCAAGTGGGCCATGTGATACTAGGTTGTGAGACATACTACCCAACTTAAAAGAATTAAGCTAATTCTGTGATAGTCTTAAGAGGATCCTACAAAACAATCTTGCACATGTACATAGAACAGAAACTCTTATTAGGGTCTCCTATCGCCTTCCATAGGTAAGGGTCACCTTAAGTCTTAATCATAGTGCTCGTAGGACAGGTGTCAATCGTAGGAATAGAAAAGTTACTAGCCGTTAAGGGGAAGGGATCTAACCCGTATCGAAGTGAGGGTACAAATTACATGATTTAAAACTAAGGGTTAATCATCGGTCATAATCTACAAAACAACTTAAACTTATCAAACCTTAACTACCAAGCACAAAAATGTTCAATTTTAAGACTACAACTATAATCCTAACAAACTATGTGTCCTTAACAAAGGATAAAATTTCTTGGCCTATTATTAGGAGTGTCAGATGGCACGAGTTAAAGGAATGAAGAAGAGAAAAACATGATTAGTCGTCGCACCAATAGCAAGCGCTAGGGTTGCAGGGGAACAATATATAATTAAGATAGAGGGCTCTAGATAGCATCATGGTTCTCTAGGAAGTGTTATGCTAGTTGCTATGTTCGAGGCATGATCAAGGAACCAGTGTTGATTACATTCCTCTAGGCTTCCTAAGGTGCTGTCTACTAATAATAAGACAATAATCTAAGTTTATAGTTCCAATATTATCTAACTATGAGGGTTAGGTTCAGTCCAAATATTAAGTTTTGGTTTTCTATTGGTTCCTCAATGCTAGGGGCAAACATTATGGTAACCTTCTAACTAACTCTAGTAGTGTCTATACTACTCTCAAGTCCTCATAATACATCCGGGTAATGGTAAACCAATTATAGGGATAAGGAATTCTAAGGTTCGCTAGATATTCTAAACTTAGTGGTGTATCTATAATCTCGTTGTATTCTTAATAGGTGTGCTACCCTAATTATCATCCTAATAACAGGGGTTCCTATATTCTAGCAAAAGGCTATACTCAAGAACTGTTAGGGGAGTACAGGAATCAAGCAGGATGCAATTGTTCAAAATAGAACATATAGGAGGAAGATGAATCATAGTCAATTGTGGATGAGATCCTACATTCTAGTCCTAGGTGCAGGATTGTTCGGTACAGTAACGTAACCGAGACAATATGCTCTGACCTGCATGGGCCACCACAAAAACATGTCACGCCCCAGTCCCAAAATACGTAGGACTAGGACACGTAAGCATGCCAGCCGCATGGATATGACAACTCCAATATATGGAAACCAAATCCACACGTACTCTGTAATATGAATATCAAATCCACAAGTGGTATAACTGTAATACAAGTCACAGGGTAAAATCTAAATCTCATCCACCAAAATCATATAGAGATAAATAAACAGTATCTATGAAACTAGATCTCAATAAGAAGTATCTAAGGATGATAGTTGGATGGAAACAAATCCACTACCAACTCAAATGGGAAAAGTAAATACAATATAAGTACAACTCACTCAAACAATATAAGTACCGGCTATCAATCACGGCTCGAAGAGAAGACATCCACGAAGCATCTATAACCATCCAAATCTGTGCTCCTGCAAATACTCAAGAAATAGGTACACCTGGCAGCGGACCAGGTCCTCAGAGGGACATAACAAGATACTTAAACACATGCCAATAAAATACTAAAAATAAACATCCATTGGGGTCGCCTAACCATCTATGTGAATGCAGTTTGAGAATAACTTTCTAACAAGTGGACTATCTGGCCATAAATAGGATTTGCATGGTTCTCTTGGAGATCCAGGGGCCTACAAAGGCACGTCGTCTTTTGAACGGCAGAGGCCCGCCAAGTAGTATAAGTGTCATCATGACCGCGCATCTCTGGCGGAGCGTACGGGTTACACAAAGAAAGTGCAAAGGAGCCCAAATGTGATACTTGTTGTTCTCCCCACCCCATGCTCTAAGTATGTCACATCCATGACACGATTTGGTCCATAGCCTATCCTTAGTACCCTAGCCCAATCCTGCAACCAAACAAGGACAAGGATTGGACCACCGTACTACAATAGGCTACGTCCATAGACCTCTAATAATTGCTACGTCTTCTAGCATGCAAAGTTTCTAACAGCAGTTATTCCTAATGCACGGCCCACACGTACAGGAGGCCAACCTGCAGGCAAGTCCGTGATCTACATGAGACTCACAACTCGTGTAACAACTGTGTCACGGCCAATGAACCTAAAGATGCTACATGATGATGGGGTAGTCTCATAAACAAGGTCAATGCAAATACATAAATAAAAATATACCGCGACGACACCGTCGCGCACATTTTTATATAACAGTTAAAATATATGAAAAGACAGAAAATAAAGATGCATACAACATATGGAATAAGAATAACAGTACAATGGCAAGGTATACTTGCCTGGCAAGAAGTCTGTAAAGTGTACGCGCCCAAATATCAAGGACACTGAACCTGGAACTAAGGACTCCGAACAAACGTCTCCGGATGCTAAAATAAACATCACCAACATTTCCGGAATGAGCAAGATAGCTAAAAAGTATATCCCTTTCGTCCAATTTGGACACAGGGGCAAAACAGTAATTTCGGGCAAAAGTGGGGTCCACTTTGCGTCGAAAAGTGTGCCGAGGGTAACAGTCTCTAAATGGGACAAACTATGGGTCAAACGACTCTAAATGTCAATATGAACCCAACGGTATATTCAAATGTGGATTCCGATGGACCGAACAGAATTTTGTCCAAAAAGTCAACTGTGGGGCCCGCCAATTGGCGATCTGGTCAACCGTCTCAGAAATGCGTAAAAATTGGGTCACAGGATCAGCGCGTTACCACGAGTCCAGTGGCGCAAGTTTTGTCGCAATCTGACAAGCGTGCACAAAATACGCGCGAGTTCCACAAAAGTTGCGACATAGTGTGTGTCCGCGGATACGGTCTGATTCCGGCGCGCACAAGCGTCCGAATCAGTCCCCACGAATTTTTACATGTCCGATTATGCTGCGTGCACCATTCGGTACACTTGGTATACAGCGGGACGGTCCCGTTTGGCGTGGCGCGCTCCGTTTTCCAACTTTTGGAAATCTGAAAAAAGTGGGTGCGTGCAGTTTTGTGACGAATATAATTCTGTCCACAGCAACTAATAGCATAGGGTTATTTAACCGAAAATAAACTAGGTCAAGTGTCTACAGGTATCAAAAAGAATCACCGAATTCGGATCTCTGTGGCGGGAGATACGAACTCGGCAATATAGGTGGTCACCGCAGTTTTCTGCGATTTCAGAATTGGGTCTGTTCCGTCCACTTTGGACGCTGTTTTTCACCTAGTGGCACACATTTTCTGAGGTTGGCTATAAAACAAATATGGAAGAGGGTTAAGGGATGATCATACCGGTGAAGACGGAACAGCGTTTGGTTGAGCGAGTCGACGGAAAATCACTCCGGAGCGAAGGTGCTTCGAGTGGAATTCTGCAGGGCGCGAGGTCGGAGTCGTCGGGATGGTTGGATGGCTTGGTGGGGCTTCTCTGGCTGCGGTGACGGCTCTAGATGGGAAGAGAAGGTCTGGAGATTTTAGGTTAGGGTTTTGAAATTATATATATATATATATATATATATATATATATATATATATATATATATATATATATATATATATTAAGGAGAGAGAAAGGGAATAGGTTCGGTCCGCAAGGGGGCGCTGAAGTTGGCTCGGTTGCTAAATGCAAATGGGGCGGGTCCTTTGGGATTAGTGATTACTAAAGGGGGGACGATCCTTGGAAGCAGCAAGTTGCTGAACTTGCTGGATGGAGGGAGTCTCGCAGCAAGTTACTAAGGAATAGGAAATATAGTGTTTATTATTATAGTATTATTATTATTAGTTAATCATTATATTATTAATTTTTATTCTTTCTTTTCTTTTCCTTTCTAAATATATATATACATATATATATTTGTGTATACACATATATTATATATATACTCATAAGAAAATTCATGGATTAGAATAATGCACAACATTAGGCTAGCAACTGCTCAAGGGGGTCTCCTACATGGAATAAATTTCGAAAAATTCCTGATGGTCCCATAAATCATCTAAGTGCCCGAACACCAAAAATAAAAATTATTAAAAATCTATTTCTCCTATTTAGCACATAATTACCATAATTAAATTATTAATTAATAAAAAAAATAATAAATACGATTTTTAGAAATAGGGGTTTTACAGATAGCGAATAAATTCATGTTAGAGAAGTGACTGAAGTGATGGACGTGACAAGCCATAAAGTATGTCAGGAAGAAAAAGATAAATTTATGAAAAGTCGTGCAGAGCCATGAAAGTCGTGATGAGTTATGCGTCCAAAAGATGAAAGGCGCATATGGTCACTGCCGCATAGTCACACGACAGCATAGATGTTTCTTGGACTTAGTAAAATCTCATTCGTTCAGCACGTGAAACATGAGGAATTCTGTCGTTAAGACTTTTTCAAGGATTTAGCTCCAGAACGCATGTGTAACAATCTGTCATGCATCCAAGAAGATGGACGCATGCTGGAAGGCATATGCGGTAAAGAATCCAGACCGCATAAGAATCAAGCCTCATAGAACTGTCGACCGCATAGATGATGACCGCATGAGAACTTCGTTTTCTCCAGACAGCAAGTTCAGCCATGGCGGAAAGCTCAAAATAAAATTTTATTTTCTTCATAAAAACTTTATTTTAACTCCAAATCAAGTGAAACAAAAGTAAAAACTATATGAAATTGAATGCTCTACCACATGAAACAATTAGTTTTCAAAAATAATAAGTTTAAGTAGATCAAAACAAAACAAAAATCATGGAACCCATGAAAACCCTTAACTAAAATGTAGATCTAGCCAAATCCACCCATCAAAACCAAAAACTTCAAGTATTAAAAGTGCTTAAAATCATAATGTTCACATATTAGACAAATAAAATGCAAGAATTTAAAATATAAGGTCTCTCCATGTCATGCAAGGTGCATTTGCCTAAATGAAGAGGGAGGAGAAATGAAAGAATGATGGAAGAGAGAGAAAGAAGTTGGCTTATATAGTTAGGGTTTGAGGTTTATACCATAGGTTCAACTCATGACCAAATCAACCCAAACAAATAAACCATGAACCACATTAAACCAAAGAATGGGTCTAGTCTCCATGCAACCTAATTAACATATAAGCAACAAATAATATGTCCCAAATACGTATATCGAAAACGGGGAACGACAATGGTGACAACGACGACGATAGCGGTGGCAGCAGCAACGACGGACGACAGCGATAACGACGACAAACGGCAGAGGGACAACGATGGTGGTAGCGCGACAGCGACGGTGGCATCGGGGAGCAGGGACAGCAACGAAAAGGTAGGGACAATTTGATCAGAAATAAAATATTATTTATATTTATTGAAATAAATAAATTAACTCCAGACTGATGGCGAATTTCAATTTAAAAATATTCACAAGTTGACGGTAATAATTGGCGATATATGAATAGTAGAGATTATCAAGTTGAAAATAAACCAACAAATTTTCTTCCTCTCGTGTAAACTACATTAAAACTATTTTTTTAATTCTAATAATATATATATATACAGAACAATATTTTAATATTTAAATAATATTGATGACAGATGTAGAGTCTGAATCATCTTACATATATATTTAAATATTAATGACAGATGTAGAGTTGGAATCATCTTAAATACAGTCCGTCCAAAGAAGTTCGGTTTTTGATAACTATGTTGTACACCTAATATTATTATGAGATATTTTAACAAATGTCTCTGTTGATACTCTATATATTTATACTTTTTAAAAAAATATTAAATATTTTTATTGTTTTTACAGAATATTTAAAATTTTAAGATATGTTCTCACTTTTTTAACTGAAGTTTTGATATTTTACACATAATTAAAATATTTATTAAATTTTTTAAAATGGAGGTACATGTTAGTTTTATCATTTTAGATGGATAAAGTACAAATAAATTCTCCTTAGATTTATGTTTTTGTAATTAAAGACCCTTGGATTTAAAAAAATTCTCGCATTTTATATTTCGTGCAATTAAAGACCTATGGATTCAAAATAGACGTAAAATGACTAATATACCCCTTTTTAACCATAATCCTAATCCAAAACCTATCTCCTCCCTTCTCCCCGCGCCTCACTCCCTCCTCCCCGTGCCCCAAACTAGTCCCCCCCCCCTCCTCCCTGCGCTCCCCTCTCCCGCGCTCCCCCTCCTCCCTCGTTATCGCTGCTGTGCCGTCGTCGCCGCCGTCAAAGGAGGGGGGAAGAGGGTTAGGATTAAGATTAGGACGACGATGACAGGGTAGACGGAGAGGAGGAGGAGCTGGAAGAGAGAGGTGGAGGAGGAGGGCAGGGGAGGAGGGGGATGTGCGGGGGAGGAGGAGGGAAGGAGCTGGAGGAGGGAGGAGGAGGAGGAGGCGGGGTAGGCGGAGAGGAGGAGGGGATGAGCTGGAGAAGGGAGAGGGAGGAGGAGGCGGGGTAGGCGAGGAGGAGGAGGTGAGGAGGAGGGAGGAGCTGGAGGAGGAGGCGGGGTAGGCAGGAAGGAGGCGGAGGAGAAGGGAGGCGCGGGGGAGGAGGGTGAGGTGCTGGGGAGGGGTGGGACTGGAGGGAGGAGGAGAATGATAGTTTAGAATTTTTATTTTTTATTTTTTATTTTAATTATTTTTTAACGAAAAGAGATCTTTTGATCCAAATATAAAAATAATTGATGATAAATTGAGAAATTTTTTTTGGAGATCTTATTTTACGAAAATCGTAAATCTAATGAATACTTTTTCACTTTACCCCCATTTTAGATAGAAACATTTAATAAAATATTTCTATTATTATTTTGAACGTGTCCTGTCAAGCGAAATTTGAGGTCCCTTTCGGAGAGAAAGAGAGAGAGAGAGAGAGAAAAAGAAAAAGAAAAAGAAAAAGAAAGAGCTTACAATAAATAATTACAATGACAATGGGACAGTGAGGCAGCATGCCAAAAGTAGTCCCATGACAAACAAACGGCCAAACTTTGTAATTCTGTACAGCATGATAATGCCAAAAACTTTGCCAAGAGATTCACTGTATTGTCGGGACCTCAATTAGGCACATTTTTCTAACAGGGGGACCGCCGACCGCCGAATGTCACGTAGCATCCTCCTATTGGCTAGGCCAAAAAAAATCTGACGTCAATTTCTTCTTTATCCGGTCAATGGAAGGACACTACATGGACTTCCGGACTGATCCACGATTTTCTCACTCGGTCTGCCAAGTATTCTTCTTTTTCTAAATCTCAATTTTTTTTTTTTTTTTTCTATCCATAGACCAACGATTGCCAACTTAGCAACTAGTCTATTTTATAATGGAAATTACAATTAACAAAGAGACTTTTGCAATATTTTTGAATTTTTAAGATATGTTATCAAAACTACTTGACAAACGTATGAATGCACATGAATGCAATATAAAAGTCTATTTCTTTTAGTCCACATATACATGATTTATGTAGAAATATGAACATTATGACTCATATTCTGTTTATCCATATATATATTCTATTAGTCCACATCTACATGACTCATGTAGAAATATGAATACTATAGCGCATATCCCGTTTACCCATATATATATGAAACGGAATATGAGTCATAATGTTCATTTTTCTAAATAAGTCATGCACATGTGGATCAATAGGAATAGAATGTACTAGTACATATGGATGTACATAGAATATAAAAATTTATTTTTATTGGTCCACATGTACATGACTCATTTAAAAAAAATGACTCATATTCCTTTTATCTTATATATATATATATATATATATATATATATATATATATATATATATATATATATATATATATATAGTACACGAGTCATGAATATGAGTCTATTTTTATTGATCCATATATGCATAATTCATGTAGGATTATGAATACTATAGTTCATATCCCGTTTACCCATATATATATATATATATATATATATAAATTTATAGAACATTATATTTTAAATAAATTAGATAAAGAGAAATAAGTTTGAATATATTATACTCAGAGAACAAAAACGACTTTTGGAAGGACGTTTTGGTTCTTTTTCTATTTAAAAATAAAAAACGTCCTTATTTAAGACGTTTTTCTATTTTATTTATTTTTTATTTGCTAATGTATGGACAAAAACAAAAAATATATATTAAATAAAAAGTGAAAACACCTATATCAAAGACGTTTTTTTAATATATTTTTATTTTTTAAAGAAAAAGAGAAAAAAAATGTTATAATTTTTTTTCCAAAATTAGTTAAAAAATTAATAAAAAAATAATTATAAAAGGCAAAAGTTGAAAACGCATATGGTGTGTAGGTTTGTCACGCCCCAGTCCCAAAATATATGGAACCAGGCCACGTGGCATTGGCCAGCTGACACGTCACTAAGGGATTACCCAATTTAATGGACCCAAAAAGACGTGCTACGCTGTCCTAAAATACTAACAAGTCTAATACAGGTAAAGTCTAATCTCATCCACAAAATATCAAGGAATACTGAAATGAGTGTTGAATATATGTAAGTGCTGATGTCTGAAATGTCATAGTACAAATCAGATAAGTCTGGTGGGAACAAACCTACTACAAAAGATAATAAAAGTGCTAAAATATGATAGACTAGAGTATCGTCTATCTATATAAGTAGCTCCAGCTCCAGGTGAATATACTACTAAAGATCAGGGAGAAGGTGTTCCAGCTCCAGGTGCTAAAAGATCAGGCAGATTCTGATGGCAGCTCTTCTAACTCCTCCTCAGTGGCATATCTAGTCTCCTGTCCGGGACCGTACACTGTAGGGTAGTATGCCTCATCTAAATCTGGAAGGGAACCAGGTCCTCAGTGAGACATAACAAGATACATAAAAATATGCCATATGTAAATACTGAATAAAGTAAATAAGGGTGTGCTAACCATCTAAGTGAATGCAATGTGAAGACCTCGTAGTACGTATGGGAAAGTATAGGCTAGACATATGCTGACTTAATTCACCAATCGTAGTGACTGGCTAGTATATGCCACATATGCCCCCAGACACATGGGCACTCTGCAATCGGCCATCTCCGAGGAGCATGGTATCCGTAGGTATAACGACAAGGAGGTGGGTGTCCCATACGCCTACTAGTTATCTTTCCCGTCCAATGCGGTTATACAAGTCGAATCCATAACGTGCAAACCACGTAACTAAATACCAAGTCATTTCTTACCTGAATATTCCTGATTTCGTGCTAAGCCGTGATGCACGTCACACGCACCGGTAGCTATTCGAGTACGCAGACTCGCATCCCAAAATAAAGTGCAACCTGTGTTGCGTGTACCAGTGTCAGGGTCTAGGAGGATATTAGGATACCCTCGCAGCTGTTAGGTAGGGCTGCTAAAGTCTAAGTCAGCTATACTACATGTCAACGTATTTGTTGACGATACCCGAGACAATCTCGGACATACACTGTTATATGTAACTTTAAGCAGAATAACATTCAACAGTTTTAAATATTAAACAGTAAACTTGGCAAGGTATACTTGCCTACGTCCTTGAGCTGGGCGTGCCAAAGACCTGTTCTCGCAGTCAAGTCTGAGGGGGCCTGTGACTTGGGGTCACTGATTATGTTGTAGGTGCACTCTGTTCAAGATGCACAGGGTTCGTGAATTTAATATTCAAATAAAGCATATCTTAAATAATATTTGTATAGTATAGTATATATATAATAAAGGCATAACCTACATATATCATTAATACATATATAATAATATAAATATATATTCATTGAAGTTATATACATAATATAATTGTACGTATATTTATATAAGTATATAATATACTTACATATACTTAACTTTATATATAATAATACATATAATTAAACAGGATATGTAAACAAAATATATACATATAGATATATATGATAGTACTAATATAATATATATAAGCAATGTATATATATATAAGTATACATATATATACATATAGAAATATATTAATATAAATACACATATATATAGTAATATACATATATTATATATATACATAGTATATAGATATTTATATAACAATATATTCATATATATATATATATATATATATATATATATATATATATATATATATATATATATATATATACATAAAATAAAAATAAAATAAAAAATACATATATACACATACTATATAATAGTATAGTACTATATACATATACTGTATTTATAATATAAATATATATACTAATTAATATATATAATTAAATTATATAATAATATATATATTAATATATATATAAATATAAATATAAATAAATATATATATACATATATACATACATATATAAATATATACGTATATACGTACAGGAAGGGGGGTATTTATACCTGACAGGTCAGGTGGGACCCACGCCTCGTCGCCGACGGGAGGACCGGCGGAGCTCCGGCGGTGGCTGGCCGGAACGGAGACTGCAGCATCAATTGCAGTCAGCAGCAACTGCAGCACCAGCAGTTTGCAGCAACTGCAGCGGCGGCTGCGGCGGCGGAGGCGGCGGTACAGGGGGTCAGGGCGACAGAGGAGGTCGGGGCGAAGGGGACGATGGCGGTGGCGGTGGTCTGAGGTGGCCGGGGGAGGAGTTTAGGGAGGTCGGGTGGGTGGCTCGGGTTGGTGGTCGGGGAGTCGGGGGGGCACTGTGGCGGAGCTGGCGGGGGCTGTGGTGGTCGTGGGGCGGCGAGAATATGGTGGTCCGGCGGAGGAGGTTGTGGCGGAGAGGTTGGTGGAGGTGCCGGTGGACTGAGGCGGCGGGGGTGGTGGTTAGGGTGGCTCGGGTGGCGGGGTGTGGTAGGATTTTATAGGGTTTAGGGTAGTTTTGTAAATAAGTTTTAGGGGAGGTATTTAGGTAATTTTGTAATAAAATATCTTTAGATATTTAGGCAGATATTTATAGGATGGGGCCCACTTTTAAATGGACGGTGTAGGTTCACCCTCCAATAGGAGGTTGATGTAGCGCCCCGTTTCCCCGGTGCGGGGAGCGCGGCTAAGAAACACAAACGGTATCGTTCGATCGGGATAGATTGAATTAAGAACTCGTCCTCATTATGGATTTGTTTCTTCAGAATCGATTCCTATATTCAGTGGACCGTGCCCCCGGGACCGACTTAGCGGCAGAGTCAGGAGGGATCTCTCCGCTGCTATCTTTTATTGCCTCGGTTTTTGATGTCGCTTGTTGCTTTCGTGCTTTGAGTTGGTTTTGGGATTTGCTTGTTTTTCTTGAACGGTTTCGATGGTTTTCATTGCTTTCGTTCATTGAACTGCACTTCAATTCCGAGATTGGAAAGAGAGGAAGAAGTATTAATCGAGCTGTTCGTGTGCAGGTGAACGAGCAGTAGGCGGCTTGCGAGCGGAGTTGTGAAGCGCCTCTTTCCTTCTCCTTTCCTTCCAACCAAGTGAGTGGCTACCATCCCGATTAGCTAGCCCTGCTTCCAAGCTTCACATCTAAAACGACTTGCATTCTTGTTGCCCCGATCAAACGATACCAAGTAATAATAAAAGAAACCAAGATAAAAGAGAATATGCTTGGATTATATATTGCTTGTCACTCAACTTGGGAACGGTTACTCATATGCTTGCTTGTTTGTTAGGGAATGTTCTATACATGCTTCAAGTTTATTTAGAATGCATCTTCTTCCTTAAATTGTGCTAAGTATGGAATACACTTGTCATGAAATAAACTGTCATGCAATGTTGCTATCTCATGTTCATGTTGCCTCAACGGCATCAACGTTAACGTATCACGAACGATTGATCACGGACAACTTGTGCACAAGGTAACGGGTTCCTACGAACGGTTGCTGGGGCACTGGCACCGATCCGGTCCGGGCAAAACTTCACGATAGTCTCACGCATCTGGACAAGGATAGTCTGCAGCCACCAACGAATCTTTGCTGCATTCCATCCTCATTCAAGACTAAACGGTCTATTATGGCTTCTAGTCAGTGATCCCAACGTGTATATTTAAACCTGTTGCAAACTAACTTGTGTCTTCGTGGCAGGGAAGGCATGGTAAGTATTGTGCAGGTAATTCAGACGGGCAGGTAAAATCCACCGAACGGTGGCACATTCATTTCAGTAAATTCTATATGCTGCTTACTTGTAAATGAACTAAGGCAAGATATAAACCCACAAATATGCATGCTTTATTAAAACAACGTGTTGATTGGTATAGTTCGGTTAGCTCGCCTTCACCAGTATGTTTCGACATGCTGACCCTCGTTGAAACAGGTTCTCCACACCAAGGCGAACCGAGCGAGGAGCCAAAGTCGTCTTCCCGATCCAGTCCAGTTGTTGGCGCATCTTCACCGCGCCCCTTAAAGCATTTTGGAGTCAGGAGCCTGCAACTCTTCATACACAAATGCAGCTCCATGGCAAAGCTGTCCTCCAGCCTGGAGGTCTTTATCATTTTGAAGTTTATAAAGGGATGTAATGTACATGACTGCTATCTCATTTTGAGTCAACTCTTTTGTAAGCCCGTGCGGCATATTAGCTGACTCGTTCAGGAGTTTGTAATAGATGTTCATTACAATAAAGAGAACTTTTTCATGTTTCAAATCTGTGTTTCAATTTATCTACGTACTCTGAATATGTGCTTGCTATGCAAATCATTAACGCCTTGTGCGGGCGCAACCCCAGGCCCGCACGGCGGTCACGATTCGGGGGATGCCTCAAACGATTCTACGGAATCGGGTTGTGACAGTTGACACCTCGTACTGTATTTTGCAGAAAACCCCTACAGCTGCACAAAAGCCCTATTAATTGGGAAATTGCACAATTATGCAATTGTCTGAGAAAAATACCTTATTCCTGAGGGCACTGAAATATACAAAACTGAGGGGGAATGCTGTGTGAGGGCCTTGAGGGGGTGGGGGTGAGCCTGGGCAAGGGCTGGGCCTAGTTTTGGGTGATGCGGGTTACCGTATTAATTAATTAATAAATTATGCGTACGGTGTTTTCTAATTATTTAAAAATAGGTAGGGCCAGAATTTTAGTACGGTGTAAATATACTAATTATTGTATACTTAAAGTAGAATAATAACGTATTTTTGTTTGGGCAAAACAGGTGTCTGTTGGGCCTTTAATTTCTATTGGAACAAAGATGGGTAAAGATCTAGAAATTAATTGAAAATAAATACGGACGTTTGAACGATATTTGTGCGACTAAAACAAGACTCATGCCAGCGTATTTCTGAGCTACACAAAGTTCAGAATAGTAGACTGGCATGTCTAGGAGAGGTATGTGAACTTTGTTTGGGGATAACAATCAGTGTAATGATCTAATTATTTGTGTGATGGACAGGTGCACAATCAATAGGATATGTAAGCAAAATAAATTTAAAAGCTGTAATAAATCCTAATTTGCTAAAAATAATCCTAATTTATTATTAAATACTGAAATCTGGTCGAGGAAGTTTACAAGGTTTTTTAATTTTGTTTGCAATATAGTCCCTAATAATTCATTATTTCTAATATGGTCTTTTACCAATAAAATTATTCTATTTATTATAATTTCTTCATAATCTTCAGTCCAATAAAAATAAAATAATAAAAGTTAAAATTTTTAGATTTTTAATTTTATTAAGACTGAAACAATTAAAAAAAATCGTTTGGTCTTAAAAAACAAATTCTTTCGATCTTAAAAGAATTAAAAATCTAAAATTTTCAATTTTTTTTATTTGACTGAATATTAAAAAGAAATTATATTAAAAAAAATAATTTTACTCACTACTTTGACATATTATAAACAATGAGGGGAGTATATTGCAAAAAAAAAAAAAAAAAAAATTCAAAAAACGTCCACACCATGTGCGTTTAAAACTTTTACTTTTTAAATTATTTTTTATTAATTTTTAACTAATTTTTGTTTATTTACAGCTAGAAAAAAAATATAACATTTTCTTTGTTTTTTTTTTCTTTTCAAATATAAAAAGATAAAAAAAACGTCCATGATAGGAAATGATTTTTCAACAAAAATAATAAAAATGAAAACGTCCTTGTTAAGGACGTTTTTCTTAAAATAATTTTTTTCTTGAACAAATAAAAAATAAATAAAATGGATAAACGTCCTTAGTAAGGATGTTTTCGATTTTTAAATAGAAAAAAGAACCACAACGTCCTTGTTAAAGACGTTTTTATTCTCTGAGTGCAATATATCCAAACTTATTTCTCTATACCTAATTTATTTAAAGTATAATGCTCTATACAAAAATTTCTGTAAACTATATATATATATATATATATATATATATATATATACATATATATATATACATATATATATATATATATATATATATATATATATATATATATATAAATTTATTGTAGCAAAATAAATTTATATTAAATTCATGCAAGCGAAACAAGTTTGCTAATTTTTGAAATAGAGACATTGTCCGCTAACAGTGTTGGCGGAAAACACAAAAGACGTAAACGTAGGCAAAAAAAATTAAAAAAAATTAAAGTGGACCCCACAACCCAAATTCCGCCAACACTGTTGGCTGAAATTGTTAGGGGGCCAATTTCAGCCAACTGTGTTGGCAAAAATTGGATGTGGGGGTCCACAGGTGATTTTATTTGGTTGGTTTGGTTTGGTTTGGTTTGTTTGGTTGGTTTGGTTTGTTTTATTAGTGTGTTTTAATTAGTTATGTTTTGGTTTTATTTAGTTAGTTTTTTTTTGTAATTAGATTAAATTTTTTTTATTTTAATGAAATAAAATGAAAATAAATTAAAATAAATTAAAATAAATTAACAGAAAATTTATTTTGTTAATTTTTTGTTAATTTATTTTGTTAATTGGTGGGGGGCCAATTTATTTTGTTAATTTTTTGTTTTATTTAAGAAAATATATTTTAGCGAAATAAAATTATAATAAATTAACAGAAAATTTACTGTGTCGGAATTTCAAAATTAACAGAAAATTAAAATGAATTAACTCAGTTAGCGATATGTACCAAAATTTTAAAATATCCCAAATTTCTTTCCTTATATTTAATTAATATAAATTTGTTATTGGTACAGTAAATATTTTGTAAAAAAATCAAAAAAAAATTATCGAAATTAAAATTTGGAGGTCGAAATATTGTTTTATTACGATTCTAAAAATTTGGAAAATCCGTCAAACAGTGAAACAGTTTATCCCGAAGTACTTTTCCATACGGTCATTTTGGCACAAACTGGACCTTGTTTCGATCTTCCAGTCAAAAGTTATGATACTTTAAAGTTTTATATTTTATATTTTTGTCTGTAATATGTACGTCTTACTTCGTCGAAAACATACAAATCGACCTATTGTGTGACGAAAAACGATTTAAAAACAAATAGTTATAGCCGTTCGAAGTCTGCTCGACGGCAGACGTAATATTCGTACGGTAGAATTTTTTTTTTGGGTTCAATGATAACATATTTTATTTTGGATGTTAAACTAAATAAAAAACAATTAAAATCCAAAACAAAACTAAATATAAAAAAACTAAATAAAAAAATATAACTAATTGAAAATAATAATAAAATAAATCAAATAAAACCAAACCAACCAAACCAAACCACCTAATTGAACCCGTGGGCCCACACGCCAATTTCCGCCAACACTGTTGGCTGAAATTGGCCCCCCCAATTTCAGCCAACAGTATTGGCAAAAATTGGGTGTGGGAGCCCATGGGTGGTTTGGTTTTGTTTTGTTTGGTTTGGTTTGGTTTGTTTGGTTTGGTTTATTTTATTAGTTTGTTTTAATTAGTTTTATTTATTTAGTTTTATTTTGTAATTAGATTTAAGAAAATTTATTTTAACGAAATAAAATAAAAATGTATTAATTGTAAAAAAAAGGAATTTATTTAAAAAATGGTTTAGTTTATTTAGAAAGTTGTAAAGAAAAATGTTACTTAAAGAAAAAAAAGGCTATTGCAATGTTTGATAAGAAAAAAAAAGTAAATAAAGAAAAAAATAAAATAAAAACTAGTATTTATTTGTGTCCTCGAATTTTATGTTTATTTTAATGATTTAGTTTTTTTTATATGAAAAAAATGACTGAGTAAAGAAGAAAGACAAATAATAGATCCGGAAATGATTTGGTTTTGGTTTTTATTTCGTTAAAATAAAATTTCTTAAATCTAATTACAAAATAAAACAAAATAAATAAAACCAAAACATAACTAATTAAAAAAAATCAAACCAAACCAACCAAACAAACCAAACCAACCAAATAAAACCACCCGTGGCCCCCTACACCCAATTTTTGCCAACACAGTTGGCTGAAATTGGCCCTCCACAAATTTCAGCCAACAGTGTTAGCGAAATTTGGGTTGTGGGGTCCACTTTAATTTTTTTATTTTTTTTTGCCTACGTGTACGTCTATTGTGTTTTTCGCCAACACTGTTGGCGGACAATGTCTCTATTTCAAAAATTAGCAAACTTGTTTCGTTTGCATGAATTTAATATAAATGTATTTTGCTACAGTAAATTTTCTGTATATATATATATATATATATATATATATATATAGAGAGAGAGAGAGAGAGAGGGTCTGGATCGGGAGACCCCGCTTGCGGAGCCTCGCAAAGCCCTGCCCCCCCTACACCATCGGATTGGGGGGCCCAAGCAGGGCCTACGTGGGGCCCGTGCCGATGTACCGATCGAGGGAAATATATATATATATATATATATATATATATATATATATATATATATATATATATATATATATATATATATATATATATATTCTACTATATAATGCCAAAACTAGGCTTCACCGTGAAAAAAATTTTGTTCCAAAAATACCCTTCATTACATTTCAATATGTATTAACATTGATAAGGATATCTAAGTAATTAAAAAAGTAATTAAATACATATTAAATATATGTATGCATGCATGAGGCAACTTGGGGAATGATAGTTAATAAAACAAAGATATGCATGCATGCAAAGTAGGTAGTTTGGAGAATAAAACAAAAGTTAATAAAACATGCATGCAAAGTAGGCACATGAGCCAAAGAGATAAGAGAAACCTTTCCTATTCCCGTCATTTAATTTCTTTTAACTTTCATGCTCTTGCCTATTATATTTTCACATATAATAAAATTAAGAAATTGTCGTTTGCTCTTTTAATAAACTATTTTTCTTTCAAGTAATATGAAATACGTGCAACGCACGTGCGTATATACTAGTATATATATATATATTATTTTTTTGACGAAAATGTACTTTATTGAATAAACCAACCATCATATATTATACATACCTGGGTATGCACATTTCCCTCATTATATTTTGCCTTCCATACATTTAATGTCATAATTAATGCTATAAATGATTCATGTTATCGACGAAGTTTTCCTTTCGAAGACTCTGCGATTCTGCTCTCTCCATACGTGCCAAATTGCCGATAGAAGTCTGAGTCAGGCCTTCCTATATATCCTTCTCCCTTTGTTTTCCAGCACTTTAAGCTCCTACCAGTCATCATGCAAGCCGACCGAACTCATGTTAGTAATCGAGATTTGTGATCTGTAAGCCTGTGAATATGCACATTTGAAGAAAATATGGTCAAATGTTTCCGTCTCCCTATTGTAGAAGCATGAAAAATATGCTGGATAGCTATACGCAGCATATTGATGCTGGGCAGCATAAAGAGATGACTTCAGGGCCACCGGCGTACAACAGAGCTTTTTCGCTAAGATAGCGTAAAATATAAGCTCAAGGACTATCCGCGTAATGTAGTATGTCCAGGCTGCTTCATCGTAGAAAGGGTGCCATATCGCCTTTATGGCGTAAAACTCATCCGCTTTCAATGCAGCATTGAAGTGTACGAGGAACGCTTCGTATTCCTCGAAATGAACCTGTCAAATCATGCAGTAAATCTGACGTCTGACTCCTGACAAAGAGTACTATACGACTACCCAGACGATGGCTATAATGATGGCGCAATACAGCGACCCAGACTGTCATTTAGTGCCATTTCCTTGGCGTAAACTGCTTTTACGCATACAAGGGAATACGCTACCTAGTTTTACACAGGCAGATATGAGCTGTTTACGCTCCACAGAAGACAAACAGTATGCCACGTCAAAAGCTGCTCTTCGTACAGAGCTTGAGGCACGTCTCTGCATTTAATGCGCAGAGTGATGACAGAGCTCGAGGCACGTCTCTGTATTTAATACGCAAAATGATGGCAAATCTTCGAGGCGCGTATCTGCATTTAATGCGCAGAATGATGGCAGATCTTCGAGACACGCCTCCGCATTTAATGCGCAGGATGGGGACAGATATCTGTATTTAATGCAAGAGATTTGATTATATCTCCAAAAGCCGTAATTTCGGCTAAAACGTCCACATCATCGCTTTCGCGCATTACGCCATCAGGCTATTCTCAGCTATGAGAGCACGCTGTACGCCATCTCCTTGGAATATGCTAACTCAAGCTACATTTGCATCAGTGTGTATTAAAGCTATTCGGTCCAGAATTCGCTCAAGCCTCAGTCAAAGGAGGAGGATCATCTAGCTTCTACGTCCGCTCGGCTTCTACGCCTACTCGGCTCCTACGCCTACTCGGCTTTTATGCCTACTCGGCTTCTACGCCCACTTGGCTTCTATGCCTACTCGGCTTCTGCGCCTACTCGACTTCTATGCCGGTTTGATAACTCTTTGGCTTCTACGCCATGGTGACAGTTATTGGCTTCTACGTCAACCTTTTCTACGCGAGGGATAACTACATACGTAGATTTTATGCCGTGATCTTCGCAGCAGTTATACGCATTGTCTCTTAATGGGACACGCGTCACACGCTCATTCAAAAGGTTATTTATACATGGGCAACGGTTATTGTAACCATCGCGTAAAAGGGTGCTATACTTTCCACTACCCGGCTTCTATGCCGACTGAGTGGTCACTGTCACTAAAACTCTATAAATAGAGACCTCTATTGACAGAGGTCAAGGTCGCAGATTAAAGGGTGAGAACCGAGGTCAAAAAACTGAAGGTCAAGGAACTAAGAGTCAAAGAGTCCTTGAGAGAGAAGAATCCAGAGCTCAAGCAAAGAGTAGTGATCGACGACTTTGGCATCGAGCACCCACTCTCTTTTTTAACCTTCGAAGCTGCTTTCTGTCTTCTACGGCACTTCTTCATCATTGTGTGGTCCAAGGGACAAAATAATTGACTGCAGATCATACTCCTATAGCAATATTTACCCAGATTAAAAAATTGTACTCGACATTCTCGTATAGGATTAATTGTACTTCTTGTTTGTGAACCTAAGAGCGGGTTTCGTATAAATCTTGTCTTATTTCTTTCGTTTATTATCAAACACAAGATGGCGACTCTGCTGGGGATATCTTTCTCTTCTGATGAGGAAGCAATTGCTCAACACGATGCGGTATCCGTGGGATCCGTAAAGAAGACCCTGGTCGTCCAGTTCGACCAGTCTGCCTACGAAGACCTGCTTCGAACAGGGGGTAGCTCTCACTCTCTCTCTGTCCAAGACAACAAAAAGCTGCGTAAGGTTTGGATGCCCAAGAAATCCCCTACCTTTCCTGCCGACTCTTCGACCTCTCCGACCAACGAGGTTGTAGCATCGCTCCCTCCGCGCCTTGCACGTAAAATTTAGTCTCCCGTCACTGACGGAATAGACAAAACTTCTGGCAATGCCTCAGTGCTAGTCCAGAAGTCTACTCCGCGCCTTGTGCATAAAATTCAGTCTCCCATCATTGACGAAATAGACAAAACTTCTGACGATACCTCAGTGCTAGTCCAGAAGTCTAATCCGCGCTCTGCGCGTAAAATCCAGTCTTCCGTCAATGACGTGGCAGACATAATTTCTGATAATGCCTTAGCGCCAAATCAGAAATTCCAAACACGCTCCACGCGTAAAAATGCATCTGCCCTCCATGGAAAAGCAGATGATCCTTGCAATCTACGCAAAGGAAAGCAAGCGGCGGACTGCTCAACTTCTCGGCCTTTACGCAAGCAAGGGAAGAATCTGCCCGCCCTCCGAATTACGCGAGGAGCTGATAGCCGACTGAGGACCTCCTCGGCTTTACGCTAGCCTGAGTAGAGCTCCAAATTACGACAGGGGAAGCCCCTCAGCGTAAAGAAGGCTCAATTTGCTGAAAGACACCCTCCTCGGGGATTATCCGCTACCCAGATAGCCAACCTGTTGTATACGGGTGGCACAGGAAAAACTATGGTTCCCAACATCCGCATGCCCACTGTTGTAAACAGAAGGAACAAGCCATCTTCTTCTTCTTCTTCTGTAAATCCTTCTGACCTGCGTGAGTATCTGATCCAGAAACGCAAGGATAGGGGATCTTCCAACATGTCTATTACGCCTCCTAGCGAGCACTATTGTAATAGTCATAAGATTGTAGTTAATTATTGCTGTTCTGAAGCAAAATGGTCAGTTTTTGACCGGTTGAGCTACTCTCCGTCTTTCCAGGAAGAAGAGTCCACACATGCATCAGTGAATATGGCTTCACACATACCTAGAGGAAGATCGAGCTCAAGACGCCATCCCTCTAGAACTCCGAGCCGAAGGAGATTCAACAAGCTCCTTAGGAACACTAAAGCTGGGGTATTCCGAAACACTCGTTTGAGGTCACGACAACCGGCTTCGTACTCTTCTGATTCCGATGCTGGGGGTCGCCAGTCTCCCGAATCAGATGCTGAAAGTATAGAGTCAACTTCTACAGAGACCTATACTAATCCTTCAATGACACCCAGGGAGATGGGAGTTTATGCCATTGGAGATGAACGCGAGGAAGCTTCCCCGTCGGGGAGTGCTGAGCAACGCATTACTGTACTAGAGACATCTCTAAAAGAGATGCAATCCATGATGAAGAACATGCACCAGATGATGCTGACTCAACACACAGTTGCAATGGCTCAAGCATCGGTCCCTCCAACTCAGATACGTGTGGGGGTGGACTTACCACCATCCAACACGATCCAAGAGCCTGCTCTAGATCAGGAGTCAGCAGTTCCTCCGCTTCCTCACTCAGAGAATGTATTACCTCCCGTTGGAGTCGCGATACAACCGATTCCTCACCACTCCGTGGTCTCGTTACCGGCTAAAAATCTGATACAGGCAGTACGGGAGTTGAAAGGCCAATTTGATGCCTTGAAGCACAAAGATCAGCTCAAGAAATTGGGAATCAACCAGCCTTACCCGGCTATCTGGGAAGAGGCCCCTTTTCCTCCTAAATACAAACCACAGACTATGGCTCTGTTCGAGGGAAAAATATCATCGAGTCAGTACATAAACTACTTTAGTATGATGACGGTGTTACTACAGGGGAATGACGCCCTCTTCACTCGGGTGTTCAAGGGCTGTCTCTCGAGAGTGGCTTATCAGTGGTACCGTAGCCTGGCAGACAACTACATTACTTCCTTCGAAGACTTCAAAGCCTTATTCTTCGTAAGATTCTACGAGGGAGGGATGGACATGTCTATGTTCTTTCTCATCGAAGTGAAGCAGAAGGAAAAAGAGGACGTTCGCACCTTCATCGAACGTTTTCGTCAAGCCACTTTACAAATGCCTTCCGGAGTTCCAGACTCGGCATTGGTCGACATTTACAGGAAGAATCTTCTTCCCGTAATCTTGGTGTTCACTGGACCATATCAGTTCCATGATTGGCCCTGGTTCATCATCTCAGCGGTAGCCGTCGAGGACAACAGTCGGAAGGCGCGTGATAATGGCATCATGATCTCTGCCTCCGACAGAGGCAAGAGGTCATCCCCCAACAGCGACCATCCCCGCGGTTCCAAAGGAAAAGAAGCTCTGGCAATCAATACGTTTAGGCAAAAGACTGCGGTAACCACGCAGACGAAACCTGGGACTTCCAGGCCCATTAAAATATACTCTTTCGACGACGACGATATTCCGAGCATATTCGAGTGTCTCGTCAAAAGCGGCAAGATTACCCTTCCTGAGGAGAAGCGGCCTAATGAAGTCGGCAGTACTAACAACCCCAAGTACTGCATCTTCCATAGATACATATACCACCCTACAAAAGCGTGTTATGTACTGAAGAGGAAGATCCAGGAGCTGATCGATGCTAAGGCCATCACTCTGCGCAACAGCGAGAAGACGGTCACAGCCAACATGATCTCTCTACAATTTGGCAATCTGCCTCCCCAAGAAGTCCCGGACGGTGTTACACCTATTTCCCGGACAACGATGAACATCGTTAATCTCCCTCCAACTAAGGGTCAAAATCATGACCTGCTACCCCTAACTACCTATCGGGGCGAGATCATATGGGTTCATCCAGATCTGGTATCGGAGATCGAGAAAGAGACTCAAGCTGCTAAGGCTAAGTCTAAGAAGAACTCGAAACGTAAACCATGTTACACGGTTACGGTACACTCGACATCAGAAGACGAGGTCTTGTCTACTGGAACCCGTTTAGGGAAAGCTTACCTCAAAGACTATGGAGCAAGTCAGGAAGATGCACTGGCAGACGCTTCAGCTACCAAGCCTTCAGAACCAGAACCCGCCGTACCAGAGGCCGGTCCTTCGAGACCAACTTCGGCGGACAAAGGGAAGCAAAAAGAAGTGCGCTTCGATAAACCTTTGAAAAACATTCAAAATAAAGGTTTAGAGAAGCCATACAACTTCGATATCCTGGCCCAATTGGCTAATACGCCAGCCAGGTTGTCCATCTTCGAACTACTCAGGCTCTCTCAAGACACTCGTCAAGCCCTGAGTGAAGAATTAATGCAGGCGGATGCATACTTGACCCAGCTCAAGTCCCTTGACGAAGAACCCGTGGAATGTCCTCAATGCCACATTGTGATGGAGGTAGTCCCGAATATCACTTTTACTCAAGATGACATGCTGTTAAAGCATAACAGGTATGACAGACCCCTCTATTACACCGGGTACGTCGGTTCCATGGAGGTCGACCGGATTCACATAGATCCGGGATTATCAATCAGCATTATTCCTCATAGTTTGCTCAGACTGCTGAGGATTTCTACCAGCGAATTGGCTTACACCACCACTACAATCATGGGTTTCAACGCCAGGAAAAGTAAGCCGTTGGGGAAAATTCGCCTGAGGATCCAGATTGGCGACCTCAGATCAGTGGCTACATGTTACGTCATTGATTCAGAGGTGTCCTACAATATTCTGCTGGGTAGACCTTGGATCCACGACCACAACATCGTTCCTTCGACTCTACATCAATGCTTTAAATATGTAGATGCCCAAGGAATAGTACAAACGGAGTTTTCTGACCTGAACCCGTTTAAAGGAGTAGAATCCTACTACTCTGATGCCGTGTTGTACTCTCAAGACTACATGGAAGAGGTGTCAGGCGAAGCAGAGAAGGAATCCCACCGGGAGCCAGAAGAACCCTCTGCCGAGCAACCTCTGTCAATCAAGGTGAAAGGGTGAACTACTCGTCTAAAAGCCATGGAGCCTATGGCTATCCACCTGAACAAAACCAGGTCAAGAAGAGGAGGTGATCCTCTAGTGATCACTTTGAACCAGAAGCCTCCACCCTTGGTCATCAACCTCCGGCACAACAGGAAGCCGATTGATGTAAATGCAACCAGGAACGCAGTTTCGGATGATAATAAAGATCCTCTTTTCCAGTATATTGATGCTCAAATTCCAAATCAGGAATCCTCTCCCCATGACGATATAGAACCTATAGCACAAAAATTCTTGGAAGCTATAGATTCCTATCATCCGTATGTGTGGGAAGTAGCATCATCATCCAATGTCATCACGATATATGGACCACATGAGGATTCTATCTTCATTGTCCCGCCTGCCTTCAGTGGTCAGTGTTCAATAGTCTTCGGTCGCATGCGCAATGAACCGACTGTACAAGAAGATTCTTCCAATGACGATGCTGGTAAAATGTAAGTTCACAGATACAGCCCACAAGCTTTGAAGATAATGCAAAGTATGGGTTATGACTTGAAGCTGGAACCAGGTCTCAACTACGGGAAAGGCAGACGAATGCCGCTGCACGGCGATCCCTACTGTCAACGAACTTGTTTCGGGTTAGGGTATACCATCTCTCTTGCAACTCCTGAGTCAAACGAGGATATTTTTTCCTCTTCTCAAAATGGCTCAGCGCCCTCCGACTCATCTCATGCTCTCGAACAAAAATTATCAGTAAATATGGTAGTGACGAATTCCTTCGAAGCAGACGAACAAGAATCTGAACTGTTTGAGAACGACGCTTGGGCTCAACAAATGGATACACAATGGGAATTCCGCTTCGAGCAGAGAGAACCTCCCACTGAAGATAAAGTTATCCAGATTGATGTTGGGGATGAACTTTCGCCAAAGCCGATATTTATCAGTAACAATCTTTCTGAAGAAGAAAGGGAAGAAGTTATCCAACTGATAAAAGAATATATCGACGTCTTTGCGTAGAATTATGAGGACATGCCAGGTCTTGATCCAAAGGTGGCTACTCATAAACTCAATATATTGCGCGATTCAAAGTCTGTGAAGCAGCACCAACGCCGGTTCCATCCGGATATGATGGACGCCATTGAAGCTGAAATTAAGAAGTTGATAGCCTACGGTTTCATCCGGAAAGAACAACATCCCGACTGGGTCGCCAATGTTGTCCCGGTCATGAAGAAAAATGGGAGAGTACATATCTGCATCCATTACCGAGATCTGAATGCAGCCTACCCCAAGGATGAGTTTCCTCTTCCCATCACAGACGTCATGATTGACAATACATGCGGTTTTGAACGTATGTCTTTCATGGATGGATTTTTAGGATATAATCAAATCAAGATGCATCCTGAAGACGAGAAGCATACTGCCTTTCGGACACCATTGGGGGTATATTGCTATACGGTCATGCCCTTCGGATTGAAGAATGCCGGGGCTACGTACCAACGGGCTATGAGTAACATATTCCATGAGCATTTACGCAGAACAGTGGAATGTTACGTGGATGATGTAGCTGTCAAAAGCCGTCTCAAAGATAATCACATCCAAGACTTGAAGACAGTATTTAAGTTGATGCGCCAACATCAACTCAAAATGAATCCTACAAAGTCCTTTCTGGGGGTATCTAGTGGCAAATTCCTGGGATTTGTCATTACCGCTAAAGGCATTCAAGTGGACCCTGATAAAGTCAAGGCCATCTTAGAAATGCGACCGCCCCGTAATTTGAGAGAACTCAGGGGATTTCAAGGTCGTCTGGCTTATATCCGGAGATTCATATCCAACCTCTCTGGGAGATGTCAGCCTTTTTCTCGTCTCATGAAGAAAGGTGTATCCTTCGTATGGGACGAAGCCTGTCAGCAAGCGTTTAATGATATCAAATACTACCTCACTAATCCGCCAGTTCTGGTGCCTCCCGTCATAGGAAGACCATTCTTGCTGTACGTTCGAGCGATGGATCATTCTCTGGGAGCTCTTCTCGCACAGAAGAACGATGTGGTTCATGAATAGGCTATCTACTATCTAAGCAGGATGATGGTCGAAGCTGAACACCGGTACAGCCTAGTGGAAAAAGAGTGCTTGGCTCTGATGTTCGCTATTCAGAAAATGCGACACTATGTCATAGGCTAAACTATTCATATCATCTCCAGGATCAATCCTCTTCGGGTACTGATGAACAAGCCAAGTGTTCTTAATTTCTGACTCGCGACTTGGGCGATGTTATTAACACCGTATGACTTGGTGTATGTCCCTCAGAAGTCCATCAAAGGCCAAGCATTGGCTGATTTCCTAGCTGCTCATCCGATCCCGGAGGCCTCCAAACTATACGAGGACATTCCCGACAAAGTTGCAGAATATAATTCCGCAATGGAAAGTGATGCATGGCAACTATTCTTCGATGGTGCCTCCCAGGCTGGTCCCAGGTGAAACATTATTTCAGGAGTAGGAATTGTCCTGGTTACTCCTGATAAACTCGTCATCTATCGGGCATATTCTTTTAGCGAGCCCTCTTCCAATAATGTGGCAGAGTATAACGCTCTACTGATCGGGCTCCAAGTCGCTAAAGAATTGGGCATCGAATCTCTGGAAGCCTTCGGTGATTCCCTGCTGATCGTCAATCAAGTCAGAGGAATATACGAAGTCCGGAATCCAGACCTCTTCCCCTATCACCGAGCAACGGTCAAGATAGCCATGACATTCAAAGGGTTCTTCCTAGAACATGTGTCTCGATCTCAGAATCTGGAAGCTAATGCCCTAGCCAGTCTAGCTGCAGATTTAGCTACTCCTATAAGAAGGCAGAATTCGGTGATCCTTCTTAACAGAGATTTATTCTGTGTGAAAAATAACTTTCACATAGAACACAGCTACTCTGTGAACACAGATCTTCCAAAGAGAGACTGGAGAAGTCCCTTTATAGATTTCGTGGCATACAGAATCTTGTCGGAGGACCCTAAAGAAGCAGTATCCGTCAAAAGACGATCATTACGCTTCTATTTTGACGCGTCTTCACAATGTCTATATCGCCGGACTTATGAAGGACTATTATTACGATGTCTCTCTGGTGATGAAGCACATCGGATTATCCGTGAAGCTCATGATGGCGTATACGGAGCGCATCAACCCGGTCCTAAGCTACATGATCGTATCAGGAGAATGGGCTATTACTGGTCTACTATGATCACAGGTGCAATAAGGTATGTAAAATAATGCAAAGTCTATCAGGTTCATGCAGACTTTATACATCAACCTTCTGAACATCTACATCCCACGGTTGCATCATGGCCTTTAGAAGCATGGGGTATGGATATCATTGGTCCTATTCACCCATCTTCTTCCAGAGGTCACCGGTTCATACTGGCCATCACGGATTATTTCTCCAAATGGGCAGAGGCGATCCCTCTTGCTGAGGTAAAGGCATCCAATGTGACCAGCTTCATCAAGCATCATGTCATTTATCGCTTTGGGATACCCCGGAGGATAATTCATGACAATGGGCCTCAATTCGTCAGCCAAGCGTTTCATCGATTTTGCGATAAAAATCGGATACAAAATATGGCCTCTACGGCATATAATCCTGCTGCTAATGGTTTGGCGGAAGCTTTCAACAAAACTATTATCAAGCTCTTGAAAAAATTCGTCTCTTCGAACAAGAGAGATTGGAATGAGAAGCTGGGAGAATGTCTCTGGGCATACCGCACAACGGTACGAGCACCGACAGGTTACACCCCATTCTCATCGGTTTACGGAAGCGAAGCAGTTCTCCCCATCGAAATCCAAATTCTGTCACTCAGGATAGCAGTGGCTAATGAGTTGACTCAAGAAAAGAATGACCTATTAAGGCTTCAAGAGCTAGAAGGATTAGATGAGAAACGCCTTCAGGCTCAATAGCGTATCGCGTTCTACCAGGCACACATTTCTAGATCTTTTAATCAAAAAGTAAAGGAAAGAGTGTTCAAAGTTAGCGAGCTAGTTTTAGCTGTGAGAAGGCCAATGATTATTACTCACAAGAGTAAGGGTAAATTCTAACCCAAATGGGAAGGCCCTTATGTGATCGAAACAACGTTCTCAAACGGCGCTTACAGGTTAGCCAAGCCTAATGGAGACTTGTTGATGGCTCCTATCAATGGCAAATTCCTGAAAAGGTACTACGCTTAACCTTCTTTGCTCAAATGGAGTATGGTGAAGATCTTATTCTGACAATACTATTTCCAAAACGAAACTAGTTGGATCGTATTCTATCATGTCCATATAACCTCTGAATAGATATGTTTAACTAATTTAAACTTCAAGACCTATCACGTCCATATTACCTCTGATAGTGTTTTGTGTACAAATTTTAGTCGGAGCATATTCTATCATGTCCATATAACCTCTGAATAGATATGTCCTGCTGAAGCTTACCGAGAGTATATCACGTCCATATTACCTCTGATATCACTTTCACCCAAACCTGTCATTTATATTCCAAAATAATGGGTCCATAAAGTCAGATAAGAAACCTCTTTATTATTCCCAGAAAGAGCAAAAATTACATTGAAAAGCAAAAAAGTACATCATTTGGGGGGAGCGGTCAGGTCGCGAATCTGCTGCACCAGTGCGGCCATCTTCTCAGTCCTGGAGCTTAAAACGATAGCACGGGCCCGCTCCAGCCGTGCCTCGTCATTGCTCAGGAGGGACAGTTCAGATCTAGCCCGAACAAAACCAGCACAGGCGACTCCTACACGCGCCAAGTTCTGTTGAGCTATGCCCAGTCGACCATTCACCACATCTAGAGCTTCCGACGACTGAGAGGCCCACTCCTTTGCCTGAGCGAGTTTTGCTTCCAGTCTGCGGACCCTTGCTACATTCTCTTCATGTTCGGCCTAGCACTTCGTTTGAAGAGGAATGACCTCCTCCAAGACAGCTTTTTCTTCATCTATCTCCTGCTGATGTGTCTGGATGGATTTATTTAGGCCTTCCATCTGTTCAGCAAGCTGTGCAGTCAAGGAGTCATATTCAGCCTGGACCAGGTCTTCAATGCTGCATCAAGATAGCCGCAGATATTCGTTAATGGATTGCTCCAAACCATTAACTATCTCCTCCAGTGTGTCAGCTATCCCAGTGTTGTTGAATTCTCTGATCGGCACTATCACAAACTGATAGGACCTCCTTAGCGCCTCAAAGCTTAGATTCTTCTCCAATACCATTGATATCAACGTTTTCATAGTGGTATAGAAGATACCGTTATACTGCTCAGTCAACATATCTAGATCCGAATGAACGCTGGGAGTGGCTGCAATATTGGCGAACCTCTCTCCAGGAACGACCGTAGACGATGTTGCCACAGCCGTCGCCTCAACAGATGGTACGATAAAAGAAGATGCGCCAACAACGGATAAAGTGACCGGCGTACTCAAAGGAGGCAATGTCATAACGATAGGCTCATCCTCCTCTTGAGATATCGGAACCACTTCGGGCGAGCCGGCACCCAAAAATGTTTCCTCTTCGAAGTCGGGCACCTCTATGTCATCGCCAGGAGCTGACACAGAGCCAAAGGGCGCGTCAACACTGCCCTCCCCGTAGATGTCTTCCCCTGAAAAAGAAAACAAAAAAAAGTTAATATCAAAATGATGTTAATTTTTCTAAAAAGAGGCGTAAGGACGACATTTACCCATGGCCGATGGTATATATGTCGCGTCTGCGGCCAGTACAACTAAATCATGTCTTAATGATACTAGGCAAGCTGTCATACCTGGAGAAGGGGGTGTGCTAACTGACATCGGCAGGTATTCTTCCGAATCTTCACTCAAATCCAGTCGAGGTTCGTCAGCTGGAATCTCGCTGTGTGCGCCTACTGACACGACAGGGGTTTCTCTCGATGCTGATCTGGATAAAGATATCCTCATTCGGCTCGGCCCCGAAGGCGATCTCGTACCACTACCTGAAGCGGTAGCAGCGACGGCAGCCTCAAGCAGGAATTCTCCGGCACCGCCAGCCGGAACTGTGGAGGCTCACTCTCTAAAAGGCGAGGAGCCTCCAATCAAAGAATCGTCCCTGACAGGGGAAGCAGCAGGTTCACTTCTAGGAGCCTCATGGCCGGGAATCCTGAGAGGATGAGTAACCGTCTTCTTCTTCCTCTTGCGAGGGGAAGTCTCCTTCGGAACAGGAGCCCTTCGCTTACCAGAGATGACCAAAACCACTGCAGGCGGAGGTATTTCACCCCTCGGTACCGCCAACAGAGGCTCATCTGGATTGACGGAATCTTCACCCTCGTCAGAGAAGACCGAGGGGACTTCGTCTCTTTCTGCAAACTTGGAGGAGGGTACCCTAAAACTTCCATACATATCAAAATTGTGATAGAAGGTGTTGGTTGTCACATAGAACTGGGCATATAAGTGGAGGATGCGCAGCTCCGTGGAGAGTGAAATGATGGACACAGTAAAAATTGCTTCAGTGTAACCCATGATGAAGTATCGCCATCCTCTCGCTCCATCAATGAGTCCGCCCCTGGACCTGAAGCTGGTAACGGCATTACCCACATGCAATTGGTCATACCCAAACTGCCTGGCGAACCGACTAGGCAGGTAGGGCTCCAAGAAGCAATGTTCTTCCCTTCTGTACAGTAAATGGGAAGGTCTAATGCAGACCAACCAATTAAAAGCCTCAAGAGAAAGAACGGTCTTCCCGTCGCCTATATCCTGAAGTTTGATCCCCTGTTGATTGAGATGTATAAAAGGGACAGTGAAGAAGAGCTTCCAGCTGTGACTGAAATTCAGCGCCCACCGACAGTCTAAAATTGTGGTCACGTTCCAGGAGAAATTCTTATAATTCAGCAAGAAATTACCCCCCGAACTACTCCCGGGGCCGGGAGACATCACCCTGGGGTTATGGAGAATTAACCATCCCATCAAATACAGGTATGGTAATTCTACCCTGGGAAAGCTATCACGTCGAGTTTCATCGGCAAGCAGCCCGTCAGTAATGGCCCTCAGGCCAGCTTGTATGCGGCACACAATGGCAGGAAGCAAGCCCAGTCTTGCCTCGAACACCAGACGCACTGCAGGCCATAGCGTGTTGCGGTGAATGCGGTCCGCGGATGCAATGCCGGGTACCACCAGTCGGCGCAGCCATATAGAGAGGAAGCCAGCCAGTTGAGCTTCCTTAGACAGAGGCCTGCGACAATGCCTCAAATAACTGTAGGCCTTAATGCCTGCAGGATACTTCCCTATCCCTTCGTCGAGAATCTGATCTGGAGCCCCAGCATCTTCCATAAGATCGTCGACTACCTGAGCACTAAGAACGCTCAGAAAGCTCTGAGGCTGATCCTTGCTATCCAAGACTTTCTCTGGCTTAGCAGCCCTAGCCCGGTGAAAGAAGAGGTATGACGCCCATTTATTAGTATGATCCAAATCTGAAGGCTCTTTATAAAAGGCGGTGCAAACAAGGTAGTGGCATATCAGCTCCTGGTACACTGCCACTACCCGAGGGTCTGAATCCCCCAGCTCCCGGTTCGTGGGAACATACTCCTCATAAGGAGTATCCCCCATTGGCAGTCTCGAAATCTCTGCCATCTCGTGGAGGGCCAATCCCAACTCCCCCAGTGGAGTGGCGAAAGTCCCGGTGAGCGAGATATATTGCTCTATCAGAGCCAGAAACAGGCTAGGGTTGAGAGGTAACCCAACACTGGTGGAATTCACAGCCGCGAACAGACCAATGCTCTCCAGCTCGGTCTGAAAATACTTCAGGGCCCAGTCAGCCAAACGAGCCCATCGAAGATTTGTTGGTGTGATCCACCCACTTGTCCGAGGGTTAACCTTGGGGTATACTCCCCCATGTCCCATGAAATCATTACAGAAAGTCGGTAATTGGACCAGCTGGAGCAGTAAACTGTCTTCACTCGGGACACTGCCCGGATATAATCTCCTGAACGGCATCACAGAGCCGGAAGGGCAGCTGACAAATAACCCTTGACCAGATCCTTTCTGGTAAAATATCTTCCCCGGCCGTCCGTGAAGATCGGGAGTCAGCGTCCACGATATCCTCCTGGGATATGTAGCATGGAAGAATGCCGAGATGGGATAGTCTCTCAGCATCTTGGGCAGATACAGGACCAAGCCCCCGGCAGGGAAAACCCAGAGTTCTTTCTTGGGCTTCGTCTGGGACTGCTTGTCAATCATGTCCCCGAAGAGAAAAGCCGGCTTTATATATTGGTCCCCGTCTATGCACGTTAGGGGCTCTCCGTTGATCATGTTTAACAGTGTTCGCTCGCCTTGAGCCGATATCAGGATTCCCCTTCCTTCAGGATACTGGGGTCCGGAGATAGGAAATGTCACGTGGGACAAATCCTCCAGGTAGTTGGAATACAGCATCCCGGCAGCAGAACCCATCACCTCAGCCAATGGAGACATATGCAAGTTAACTACAAAGAGCAAGAAAGACACGTCAGTTTCTGTACTAGACATTACAATCTTGCAGCATATGCCAAAAGTCAACAGTCTGTGCTTTACGCCAAGACTATAAAAACTTGATCTTTTACGCTGAAATCTTATTCCAAAGACGTAAAATTCAAGACTGGCAGTATACACAAAAAAAATCTGACAGTTTGTGTTTTACGCCAGACTGCCAAAGTTTGAGTTATTACGCTAGAATTTTCGTCCAGAAGCGTAAAACTCAAATTTTATAGTATACGCCAAGTTTCGACAGTCAAAGCTTTTACGCCCGACTACGAAAATATGGAGTTTTTACGCTGACACATTAAAAATATGGGCGTAAAAGATGAAACATCTCTGTGCATCATCTTCCTCAAAGAGGCTATCAGCACAGAAGACGACCTAGCGCGTTCACGTACAACATGTGCGAAGGATTTTCGTTGTTCTTTTCGTCCCAAAAACTCTACCTTGAACTCCGGGTGCACTGCTCGTCGGCGGGACACTTCGTTCAGAATGAAGCTCGCCTTGCCCGACGGAAGTCGCTCTCGCTTGAGCAGAAGAGCGAGAAGAAGAGTCAACCTTCTTTCCCTTAGAGGAGGGGATTTGTTTCGGGGCCATTGCTGAAAACTCTGAATGCTCGGAGAGGAAACGAAGAAGAACTCGAAGAGTCAAAGGCTTTCTTTTGCAAAAGACAGATGAAAAGTTTTCTCTGAAAGCCTTAGGGTATATATAGAGTTCGGATGGACTCCTCGAATTCCGAACCAAATCCGATATTTAATATTCGGTTATGATTGGGGACTATGTCAGCCTATTACTCAGAGAAGGCGGACAGTCAGCGAATTCGAAAAGTTTTCGTGCAAAGCATATTCGTGGTTTTACGCTAAGGAGCTTTCTACGCTCGACAGCTACAAATTTATGGTTTTACGCTAAGAGGCTATAAGTCTATGGTTTTACGCCCAGATGCTTTTATGCTCGGTAGCTTTTACGCTCGAGAGGCTACAAACCTACGACTTCACGCTCAGAAGCTACAAATCTATGATTTCATGCTCGGTGGCTTTTTACGCTCAGAGGTAACAGATCCATAACTTCACGCTCGAAAGATTTTCTTTTCAGAGGCTACAAATCTACAGTTTCTATGCCCGGATGCTCTCATGCTCAGCAGCTTTTATGCTCGAGAGGCTACGAACTTATGATTTTATGCTCATCCATATTATAGATCTATGACTTTTCGCTTATCTGAGAATACGCAGGCCAGAATAGGAGTATATCTGAACAATTCTCAAGGCGGTCAATTACAAGGGTTCACGTAGAGGATACTCCTTCTTGGCCCTAAAATATCCTAAGTACCCAAAGCATACAGAGTTCAACATTGAAAATGACTCTTCTTCTTGGGTTGATTGGAAGTTCATCCAGAATCCAGTCTGAATATTTTATCTACAGTTCAAGATGGCGACTCAGTTTGACAGCCGTTTCTCGCCCTATTTGAAGGGATTTTCGGGAAATCATTCTTGAAGATGATGGTCTGAACAAACATTCTTCTTATCAGAAGTGACGGTTCAGAAATCTACGCAGCTCCCCTTTCCTAACAGCAGTACAGTTCGAATACTCGACTTAAATGCTAAGCGGCTTTCTGCGCATCCTTAGTTATACGTAAAATACAGGACGGGACCTAATACTTTTTCTATCAGAGTCGGCATAAAGTTACTAGACGTGTCGAAGCTACATATATTCAGACTTCATAGCAAAGTATATGGTAAAATAATCATATACACAGAAGAAGACGATTTTATTTAAATCATGATTGCATATGAGGGAAATCCAATCTACAAAGGGTTTTTCTTCATTTTCATGATTACATATGAGGGAAATCCCGTCTACAAAGGATTTCCTCATCATCGTCGGAAGGCCACCCCCAGAATCTGTTCTGCCAGGTTCTCGCTTTGGTGGAGATCTTCCTCCATCTTCTTCAGCAGTTAGTCGGTTTCCGCGACCGATTAACAAAAAAATGATTAATGGTAGGATGATACAAAACTGGGCTTGCCTAAATTATTCAGAGCCCATCCTCCATACGCCATGACAGATTGAGTTGAGGTATTTGACCCAACTCAATACTCGAGGACAGAGCTAGTTTCTGCTCTGGTCCACGAAAGTATCGGGAGAAAACACAGCTTGCAAGCTGTGTGGTCTAACATGACCCTTCCTCTCTCCTAGACGAACCGCCATACAAAGTTGCTGATTATCCCGAGCAAAGGAAGCTATGATATCCTTCCATGATCCATCGTTGCAGAGGACATTTGCTCGAAGATGTCTTCTTTTTCGGCTCCTTACATGCTGAAAGAACATGGTCTTCTTCTTCCTCAAGTCGACCCGACGAACTCCGACGATCATCTCTGTGTGGTGAAGGAAATATGGGAAGAACAGGTTAACTCCTCAGCCTTTATATAGGCAAGAGAGAACCCACCGAATCCCAACGGATCCCCGATAATCCACTAAAAAATTAGCCTTGAAAAATGAGTCAGACTTGACCGTTTCATGCTTCATTCAAAGCATTTCAAATTACAAGGAATCTGAAAGCTTTGAAGGGGGTCTTGTAGAAGCATAAAAAATACGCTGGATAGCTATACGCATCATGTTGATGCTGGGCAGCATAAAGAGATGACTTCAGGGCCACCGGCGTACAACAGAGCTTTTCCGCTAAGATAGTGTAAAATATAAGCTCAAGGACTATCCGCGTAATGCAGTATGTCCAGGCTGCTTCAGCGTAGAAAGGGTGCCATATCGCCTTTATGGCGTAAAACTCATCCGCTTTTAATGCATCATTGAAGTGTACGAGGAACGCTTCGTATTCCTCAAAATAAACTTGTCAAATCATGCAGTGAACCTGACGTCTGACTCCTGACAAAGAGTACTGCACGACTACCCAAACGACGGCTATAATGATGGCGTGGCACAGCGACCCAGACTGTTATTTAGTGCCATTTCCTTGGCGTAAACTGCTTTTACGCATACAAGGGAATACGCTGCCTAGTTTTACACAGGCAGATGTGAGCTGTTTACGCTCCACAGAAGACAAATAGGCTACCACGTCAAAAGCTGCTCTTCGTACAGAGCTCGAGGCACGTCTCTGCATTTAATGCGCAGAGTGATGACAGAGCTCGAGGCACGTCTCTACATTTAATGCGCAGAGTGATGACAGAGCTCGAGGCACGTCTCTGAATTTAATATACAGAATGATGGCAAATCTTCGAGGCGCGTATATGCATTTAATACGCAGAATAATGACAGATCTTCGAGACACACCTCCGCATTTAATGCGCAGGATAGGGGCAGATCTCTGCATTTAATGCAAGAGATTTGATTATATCTCCAAAAGCCATAATTTCGGCTAAAACGTCCACATCATCTCTTTCGCGCATTATGCCATCAGGCTATTCTCAGCTATGAGAGCACGCTGTATGCCATCTCCTTGGAATATGCTAACTCAAGCTACATTTGCATCGGTGCGTATTAAAGCTATTCGGTCCAGAATTTGCTCAAGCCTCAGTCAAAGGAGGAGGATCATCTAGCTTCTACGCCCGCTCGGCTTCTACGCCTACTCGGCTCCTATGCCTACTCGGCTTCTACGCCCACTCGGCTTCTATGCCTACTATGCTTCTACGCCTACTCGACTTTTATACCGGTTTGATAACTCTTTGGCTTCTACGCCATGGTGACAGTTATTGGCTTCTACGCCAACCTTTTCTACGCGAGGGATAACTACCTACGTGGCTTTTATGCCATAATCTTCGCAGCAGTTATACGCATTGTCTCTTAATGGAACACGCGTCACATGCTCATTCAAAAGGTCATTTATACGTGGGCAATGGTTATTGTAACCATCGCATAAAAGGGAGCTATACTTCCCACTACCCGGCTTCTACGCCGACTGAGTGGTCACTATTACTAAAACTCTATAAATAGAGACCTCTATTGACAGAGGTTAACGTCGCAGATTAAAGGGTGAGAACCGAGGTCAAAAAACTAAAGGTCAAGGAACTAAGAGTCAAAGAGTCCTTGAGAGAGAAGAATCCAGAGCTCAGGCAAAGAGTAGTGATCGACGACTTTGGCATCAAGCACCCACTCTCTTTTTCAACCTTCGAAGCTGCTTTCTGTCTTCTACGACACTTCTTCATCATCGTGTGGTCTAAGGGACAAAGTGATCGACTGCAGATCAGACTCCTATAGCAATATTTACCCAGATTAAAAAATTGTACTCGACATCCTCGTATAGGATTAATTGTACTTCTTGTTTGTGAACCTAAGAGCGGGTTTCGTATAAACCTTATCTTATTTCTTTCATTTATTATCAAACACCTATTGTATATAACACAAACTGCATTAGGGATCTGTATCCCAAATTTAACTAATCTCTCCTTCGTGAGCAGACTATCTCGCATAGCTTTATACATACATAACTCCATTTTTGTAGCATCTCCATTCATCCATACCGATGCCACCCAACCAACCTTTGGATACCTCTGTCGAACTAGGAATACGTAACACGCCCAGCCGTATGTATATGAACTCCAATATATGGAAACCATATACACACGTACATTGTACATGAATATTTAATCCATGAGTGGTAATATATTGTCACAACAAGTCACACACAATCTATATCTTATCCACAGCACAAATAATAAGTAGGAATAAAGAGCTGAATAACATATCAAGATGAGTATCAAGTCTAATAGTCGGGTGGAAACAAATCCACTACAAAAGGACTATACTGAAGTAGCAACATGGATCTCTAAACAGCAATAATAAAATCACAGATACTCCAAAGGTAAGACCTCCTCAGTCTGGCAAGTAGTGTCAGGTCCAGGTCCGTACTCCTGCGGATACTCCTGCTCATCCATATCTGAAAAGAGACCAGGTCCTTAGAGGGACGTAACAAGATACATAATAACATGCCAATAAGTACTGAAAAGTAAATATCCAGTGGGTCGCCTAACCGTCTAAGTGAATGCAGTTTGAGAACAACTTTCCTAACACGTGGGCTATCTGGCCATAAATGGGATTGGCATGATTATCTCGGAGAATCAGGGGCCTACAAGCATGTCGTCTTTTGAACGGCAAAGACCGCCTGCAATATAATATATAGTGGTCGTCATCACCTGTTTCTCCGACGGAGAATCCGGGCGTACAAGGAAAATGTACAAATGAGCCCAAACGCCTTACTTGTTATTCTCCCCACCCCATGCTCTATGCATGCCACATCCATGACACGATAAAACCTCTAAATAACTGCCAGGCCTACTAGCATATAAAGTTTCTATCGGCAGTTATCCCTATCCGTCACACGACCTGTACGTAGCAGTGGCCAGCCGAATACGCAAGTCCGTGTCCTACATGTGACTCACACTCGTGTAAGAATAGTGTCATGGCCAATAAAACATAAAAATGCCTCATAATAATGGGGTAATCTCATAAAGTAGGTCCAATGCAAATACATAAATAAAACAGAATACGACGACACCGTCGTTGTACCCAAGTTTTCTTAGACGCATAATTTATATAGCAGTTAAAATAAACGAACTAAATAAGTAGGAATAAATTATGCATGCATCATATGGAATATAAATACAGTACAATGGCAAGGTATACTTGCCGAGCAAAAGTTCTGTATAGTGCATGTTCAAAACAGTGTTAAGTTTAGTGAAAGAAGAATTGTAGTTAGGGTTTGGGAGAGTTGTAATATATATAGAGAATAAGAGGCGATGGGGGAGAATTTTTGTGGTCTCAAAAGTCCCTGTTGCTGCTGTTTCTTTCTTTCTTTGGTCTTGGTTTCGGTTGAGGGATATTTTGTAATAATAGATTAAGAGGCGGTGGAATGAGGCGGTGGTGTTGCTGCTGATATTTTTCTTCACACGTGCGGAGAAGGAAAAGCAAAGTTGGTTTTTGCTACTGCTGCTGTTGATATTTTCCTTCTCCTAACGGGTCCGGGTTCAAGCGGGTAGGGTAGGCTAAGGGTTTGGATTTCGGGTAGAGATCCGATAGGAATTATATATATATATACACATATCTATTCATAGAAAATTCTAAAAATTATATTGGTGCATACCATTAAGCTAGCAACTGTCCAAAGGGTCTCCTACATGGAATAATTTTGGAAAAATTTATAATGGCTCCATAAATCTTCCACATTCACAAACACCTAAAATAAAAATTAAATAAAATCTATTTCTCCTAATTATCCACTAATTACTATAAATAAAATTAATATGATTTTTAAAATTAGGGATTTTATATTCTACCCAACTTATAAAAATTTCGTTAAAACTAAGCCACGGTAGAAAGTCAAGGATGGTATAAGATATAAATTAACAAAGTAATTTTATACCTTGACCTGTGAATAGATTCGGAAAACGTTTGCGCATGTCATCCTCGCGTTCCCAAGTAGATTCTCCTGGCGTGCTATGCTTCCATGCTACGCGGACCAAGGGAATAGACTGGTTCCTTAATACTTTCTCTCGACGATCAAGGATTCCCACGGATTGTTCTTGATATGACAAGATCAGCCCAATGGTGATCTCCGAATGGTCGAGAATATGACTGCTGTTTGCCACATATCGTATGAGATGTGACACATAGAATACGTCATGTACTCCCTTAAGTGAAGTTGGTAGTGCAAGTCGATATGCCACTTCTCCCACTTTCTCTAGCACGTCAAATGGTCCAATATACCTTGGACTCAATTTGTCGTACCCTCCGAATTGAATGGTGCCTCTGGTAGGTGATATCCTCAAGAAGACATGATTGCCCTCTTTTAACTCCAAGGGACGACGATGAAGGTCTGCCCATTGTTTCTGCCTGTCTTGCGCTGCTCGCAAGTGTCCTTGTATCTTCTTAACTGTCTCAACGGTGTTGACCACTAACTCTGGTCCCATAGTCTGTCGTTCTCCCACGTCACTCCAACACACAGGAGACCTACACTTCCTTCCATACAATGCTTCAAATGGAACCATCTGGATGCTCGCCTGATAGCTATTGTTGTAAGAAAACTCCACAAGGTGTAGGTGGTCCTCTCATGATCCTCCAAAGTCTAACATACAAGCCCTCAATATATCTTCCAATATTTGAATAGTACGCTCTGACTTCCCATCTGTCTGCGGGTGATAAGAAGTACTGAACTTCATACGAGTTCCAAGACTCTCTTGCATGCTCCTTCAAAAGTGTGATGTAAAGCACGAACCCCTATTTGATACAATGCTGACTGGTACGCCGTGCAATCTCACGATCTGCCTCATATATAAGTCAGCCAAAGATTCTGTAGATTGGCCAACTTTAAAAGGCAAGAAATGGGCTGACTTGGTGAGTCTATCTACTATTACCCATACTGCATCTTTACCACTTGGACTCTTGGGAAAACCTGTGACAAAGTCCATAGTGATGTGCTCCCACTTCCATTCTGGAATTAGGAGTGGTTGCAATAACCCTGCTGTTCTCTAGTGTTCCACCTTTACTTACTGACATACCAATCATTTAGCTACAAAGCGAGCTATTTCTCTTTTCATTCCATGCCACCAAAAGTGCTGTCGTAAATCATGATACATCTTGGTGCCTCCAGGATGAATAGAATATATCGAGCTATGAGCTTCTGTCATCAGCTCCTGTCGAATCTCTCTATTTGGAACATAAAGATGATCACCACATCGTAATGTCCTATTATTATAAATGTGCAGTCCTGTCTGTTCTCCGGCCTCTGTCCTTTTCTTTAATCTTCGGAATCTGGCGTCTGTAGGAAATATTGCCTTGATTCTTTCTACTAGTGATGATTGTATTTATAAGTTGGCTAGTGTCCCGTCTGCTCCGGGTAATAGCAATTCAATGCCAAGATCTTGCAAGTCCTTCAATAATTCCCTCTGTGTTGTCAAGAAATAAGCTGCTGGCTTTCGGCTTAACGCGTCTGCTACAACGTTAGCCTTGCCTGGGTGATAATGTAGCTCTATCTCAAAATCTTTCATCAACTCGAGCCATCGATATTGCCTCATATTTAACTCCTTTTGCGTGAAGACATACTTGAGGCTTTTGTGGTCTGTATAGATTTCCACTCGTTCCCCATATAAGTAATGTCTCCATAGCTTTAGAGCAAATACAACGACCGCAAGTTCCAAGTCATGAGTTGAATAATTTTTCTCATGTACTCATAACTGTCTAGATGCATATGCAATCACCTTGCCATGCTGCATCAATACGCATCCCAAAACTTTTCCTGATGCGTCACTGTAGATCACATAGCCTCCTGATCCTGATGGAATAGTCAATACTGGTGCTGAAGTCAGTCGCTTCTTCAACTCCTCGAAAGCGGCTTAACACTCGTTGGTCCATATGAACTCTTGATCTTTGCAAGTTAATCGAGTCATAGGTGTTGCTATTCTTGAGAAGTTCTCCACGAACCATCGATAATATCCCGCAAGTCCAAGGAAACTTCTCACCTCCGCTGCTGATTTAGGAACAGGCCATGTCTCCATTGCCGAGATCTTTTCTGGATCAACAGAAATACCATCTCCTATAACAATATGTCCAAGAAATGAGACTCTGTCCAAGAAGAACTTACATTTACTGAGCTTTGTATATAACTTCTCTCTCCTCAAAGTTCCTAGAATAATTCGTAGGTGCTTCTCGTGCTCCTCATGGCTCTTTGAATAGACAAGTATATCATCTATGAAGACGACCACGAACTGGTCCAAATAATGGTAGAAGACTCGATGCATTAAGTCCATAAAGATGGCTGGAGCATTGGTCAATCCAAATGGCATGACCGAAACTCATAGTGCCCATATCTTGTCCGAAATGCGGTCTTCGGGATGTCCTCCTTCCATACCTTCACCTGGTGATATCCCGATCTCAAATCTATCTTTGAGAACATCTTGGCCCCACTTAGCTAATTAAATAAGTCATCAATACGTGGCAGTGGATATTTATTCTTCGCTGTCACCGCATTCAAGGTTCTATAGTCAATGCACATACGCACTGACCCATCCTTCTTTGGTACAAACAACACTGGTGCTCCCCAGGGTGATGTACTTGGTCGGATGAAACCTTTCTCTTCTAGTTCTTTCAACTGTGTCTTTAGCTCATCCATCTCCTTCTTTGCCAGTCTATAAACATGGATGCTATGGGTGCTGCTCCCAGTGTCAATTCAATCGAAAACTCTACGTCTCTATCTGGGGGTAGTCCTAGTAATTCCTCTGGAAAGACGTCTTGGAATTCTGAAATAATAGGGTGATAAACAGCGTCGTACATTGCGAGCTGCATACCATCAAGGATTTCTGTGGATCCTCGTACAAACTCAAGTTCAGGCTGGCTTGGTATTTTAAAAAGAATGCTTCCTCCAAAGCAATCGAAGAAAGCATGGTACTTGCTCAGCCAGTCCATTCCCAGCACAATATCAAAAGTTGGCATAGGGAGGACTAAGAGTCGTACGTTCATCTCTCTGCCACGAATCACTATAGGACACGATCTACAAATTCTACTAACAGGTATAACTCCTCCTCCGGTAAGAATTCTAACACAACTACATAAAGGTGTAGAGGCAATGTTGTGTTTGGCAATAAAACTAGATGATATGAATGAGTGGGTGGCTCCCGTATCAAACAATGTCACAGCAGAAAAAGTAAATGCAAGAGTGATACCTGCTATGACATCAATCTCCTGATCCATGTCATCCACTTCCATTGCAAAGACTTGCACGTTCCTCTGTGGTTGTCCCTGTCTGGCCCTCGTGAACTGTTCCTCCTGTGTAGGTAGCGGTTGTCCTTGCTGAAATCCTCCTGCTGTTGAAGGTCGAGGTGCTTCTGGTCTAGTTATTTGCTGTGCTGGCTTCGGTGCTGGAAGCGCTAGTCTCTGTACTGGCGGTGGAAGTGTTCGCTGTATTGGACAATTTCTCGCCAGGTGCTGTCTGGAACCACATCTCATACACTGTCCCAAACGGATCCGACAGTCACTTAAGATGTGCCCGCGTCTCCCACAATAATTACATTGGGGCTTCTCTGGAATCTGGTATGGTCCTGCTCTGTGTTGGTACTGTTGTTGCTGAGCTAAAGGACGTCTGATAGGTCCTCATTGTTGTGTCCTTACCGGTCCTTGTTGTATCCTCAGCTAACCCCCTTTCCTTTGCTGATAGTTTCTTACAATCTGGCTTCTGTCAAGAACTCGGCATAAGAGATCTGGGACTGTGAGCTTGTGTAATGTTGAAGCTTCTGAGTCAGTCCACGATGAAATCTCTTAGCCTTGGCCAAGTTATCTGGTATCAGGGCAGCGTCATATTTACTGAGGCGACTAAACTTGGCATCATACTCATCCACTGTTCTATTCCCCTGCTCCAAGTAGAGAATCTGATCGTACAATGTATCTCTGACGGTGTCCGGGAAGTACTTTCTTTCAAAGCACTCCAAGAACTGCTCCCAAGTCTGGTATGTACCCAACTGGCGCTCCATGGATTCCCACCAGTGATGAGCATTACCATCTATAAGCGTCCTTATACCTATCATCCACAACTCTGTAGGTAGCTGCGATGCCTCTAATAACTTTTGAGTGTGAGTGATCCAGTTGGTAGTTTCTTCTGGGCTCTCAATGCCTTTGTATGACCTCGGACCCATCTATACAAAGTCCTTTACTGAACCAAATCTAGCTCAAGGTACTAGAGCTAGTGTTTGAGCTGGTACAGTAGTCTTTACAGCCATCCTTTCAAGTGCTGCTAGGAACTCTTGTCTTTGTTCTGCTACTTGCTGTCTCTGTTCCTGTATTATCGTCTGGAAGAATTGGAACAATTGTGCCTGGCCATCCTGCGGTGTCGATGAGACTGGAAGGTTTCCATTAGGTGGAATGAAAAGATCAGATGGAACTGGATTGTGAATCTGTCTATCTGATCCTGTAAGTCTAAGAATTATTGAGGTCTCTCCTTGAGTCTGACCATTGACTCCAGGAGTTATGTTGCCATCGACGACAGTACATCCATTCTGCATATCCATCTTTCTGCAGTTGATGTACCAAACGATTAGAAGAAGTACAGGAATCAAACAAGATACAAGTATTAAATAGGATGTAGAAGCATGAAATATGCTGGAGAATTGTCCGCGTATTTTATAGTAAAAAATCTCCAACATACATGAAGTCCCTCCCTGCGTAAAATAGGGCTTCAAAGTTGTTAGGCGTAAAGTAGAGCTTCAGAGATGTCCACGTAAAGTAGAGATTCAATAAAGTTTGGCGTAAAGTAGGGTTTCAGAGTTGTCTGGGTAAAAGTCTGCGTAAAAATTTCCACGCGTAAAGTCTGCGTAAAAATCTGCCCGCGTAAAGTCTGCGTAAAATCTGCCTGCGTAAAGTTTGCGTACGTAAAGTATGCGTAAAAGTCTCTGCGCATAAAAGGTTTCTGCATAAAAATCTTCCTGCGTAAAATCTAGCATACGTTGTAGCGTAAAGTTGTACGGGGGACTCTTCGTATTCCTCGGATAAATTGGTCAAACAAATCAGTGAACCTGACATCTGACAAAAGTACTGCACGATGATCGAGAAGACGGCTGTGATGATAATTTTGCACAGAGACCCAGGTTGTTGTTTAGTGGCATGTTTGATACAAGTCATTTTTACGCATCCAAAAGGAAGGAAATGGAGTCTTCTAAATACGCTGCCTATAGAAATGAGTTTTTACGCTCAAGATAAGACAAAATCAGACACCACATTAAAAAGCTATTTCTTGCATAGGGCTCGAGACATATCTCTGCATTTAATGCATGAGATTGGTCATGACTGGGAAAGCTAAGACTGTGGCTAATACGCTCACATCACCTATCCTTATATTTTATGCCTAATCAGGCTACTCTATGCTGGTTATCTATTTCTCATGAATCATTAAGTTTACGCAGGGGCAGTTACCTACGTGGCTTGCATGACGTATCATACACAGGATTAGGAAGACTAAGGGAACATGGGTAGCAGTTGTCATAACCGCAGCGTAAATGAGGCAATCTTCTGCATAGTTTTGGCCCTTTACGCCAACAAGACAATTATTTGGCTTTTTTTGCCAACAATAGTCAATTAGCTTTTATGCCAACAAGGGTAAAGGGTCTTTGGCGTAAAACTTTGGTTATCCAAATATAGGATGGTTGAAAGGAAGAATGAGGTTTCAGTCAAGCATGGATGAGATCCTTATTCTCTATTCCTATACGCAGGCTTGTTTGGTATAGTTACATAACCAAGACAATATATTATCGACCTGCATGGGCCACCACCAAAAATATATCACGCCCCAGTCCCAAAATACGTAGGACTAGGAATACGTAACATGCCCAGCCGTATGTATATGAACTCCAATATATGGAAACCATATACACACGTACGCTATACATGAATATTCAATCCATCAGTGGTAATATACTGTCACAACAAGTCACACACAATCTATATCTCATCCACAGCACAAATAATTAGTAGGAATAAAGAGATGAATAATATCTGAATATCAAAGATGAGTATCAAGTCTGATAGTCGGGTGGAAATAAATCTAATACAAAATGACTATACTGAAGTAGCAACATGGATCTCTAAACAGCAATAATAAAATCACTGATACTCCGAAGGTAGGACCTCCTCAGTCTGGTAAGTATCGTCAGGTCCAGGTCCGTACTCCTGCGGATACTCCTGCTAATCCATATCTGGAAAGGGACCAGGTTCTCAGAGAGACGTAACAAGATACATAATAACATGCCAATAAATACTGAAAAGTAAACATCCAGTGGGTCGCCTAACCGTCTAAGTGAATGCAGTTTGAGAAAAACTTTCCAACACGTGGGCTATCTGGCCATAAATGGGATTGGCATGATTCTCTCGGAGAATCAGGGGCCAACAAGCATATCGTCTTTTGAACGGCAGAGGCCGCCTGCAATATAATATATAGTGGTCGTCATCACCCGTTTCTCCGGCGGAGAATCCGCACGTACAAGAGAAAAGTGGAAAGGAGCCCAAACGCCTTACTTGTTGTTCTCCCCACCCATGCTCTAAGCATGCCATATCCATGACACGATAAAACCTCTAAATAACTGCCAGGTCTACTAGCATACAAAGTTTTTATCAGCAGTCATCCCTAACGCACGACCCATGCGTACAGGAGGCCAGACCTGTCATGCAGTCCGTGAACTATATGAGACTCACAACTCGTGTACCAACTGTGTCACGGCCAATGAACCTAATGATGCTCCATAATACTGGGATGGTCTCATAAAGTAGGTCCAAAAATATACATAAATAAAATATGATACGACGACATCGTCGTTGCACCCAAGTTTCCTTGGACACACAATTTATTTAGCAATAAACAAACTAAATAAGCAAAAATAAACTATACAGACATCATGTGGAATGTAAATAATAGTACGATGACAAGGTATACTTGCCGGGCAAGAGTTCTGTGTAGTACACGTCCATAACAGTGTTAAGTTTGGTGGAAGGAGTGGGGTTTAGGGTTAGGAGAGTTTGCAATATATATAGAGATTAAGAGGCGGTGGGGAATAGTTAGTGGTCTCAAAAGCCACTGCTGCTGCTGTTTCTTTCTTTCTTTATTTTTGGTTTTGGTTGAGGAGAATTTAGTAATAATAGATATAAGAGGCGGTGGAATGAGAAGGCTCACACACGTGGAGAAGGGAAAAGCAAAGTTAGTTTTTGCTACTGCTGTTGTTGATATTTTCTTCTCCTAACGGGTCCGGGTTCAAGCGGGTAGGGTAGGCTAAGGGGTTTGGGTTTTTGGTAGAAATCCAATAGGAATTATATATATATATATACACATATCTATACATAAAAAAATTCTAAAAAATTATATTGGTGCATACCATTAAGCTAGCAACTGTCCAAAGGGTCTCCTACATGGAATAATTTAGGAAAAATTTATAATGGCTCCATAAATCTCCTAAATTCACAAACACCTAAAATAAAAATTAAATAAAATTTATTTCTCCTAATTAGCCACTAATTACTATATTTGAATTATTAATTAATTAAAAAGGGTAAATACGGTTTTTAGAATTAGGGGTTTTACAAGAGAAAACTTTTGTCACTCGGCTTTCCCCTATTTTATGAAAGAAGATGCCGAGGGCAGTTGTTTATCTCATCGAGGGGTTTGTCAGGAGCGGCGTCAATCGATGGCCCCTGATGCCAGTATTCTTTTTAGAGGTAAAGGTGTGTCTTGAAGGTAGGGACACAGAGACACAAGTACACGGCCTAGCAGCATGGATGAAAAATCATCTAGAACACGCACAGGCCCCCTACTAAGTTCTACCGCATGGATGAGCCATCTTCTACAACATGCGTGCAGACCCTATTTATGGCTTGGCCGCCAGGATGGGGACTCGGTCCCTCTGTAGCATATGTAGAGCCTGTCTATGGCTTGGCCGCATGGACAAGGAATCATCTACAATCATGTGTGCAAGGCTTATATGTGGTTGGATCGCATGGATGAGAACTTATCTGCAACATGCACGCAGAGCCTATCTGTAGTTTAGCCACATGAATGAGACCTTCTCTTGCTCATGCTTGCATACTTAGCTATCTTGAGACGTCCCCTCATACATGTGGTTGAGACCTGAATGCGGCCGCTATGCACTTTTGTAATCTTCGTTTGAGACTGATGTGTATTCTCTTTATGCAGGTTATACCTACTTTCACAGTGCCCAATATGGAGGATATCATAGAACCCGTCATTCAAAGAGAATGTGTCATGCCCCAGATCTAGAATACTAGAGAGCGGAGGCGAACAAATCCAACTATGTACACCAGAGTACTAACACTCTAAGATACGGCCATGACTGTCTAGACATGTGAGGGTTTACTCTATAATCCAACAGTCATTCCTGGGTCAAGATTCTTAGGTGTCTCAATCTCAATCAAGCAACAAATTATAAGATATATGATCACCTAACATATAATAGTAAGACGTCCTAAACTATACATACATAGATGATCATGAAGCTAGTTGCAAAATGAAGAACTAGCAAGAGTACAATCTTACATGATCAGCTCTAGCTATAGTCTAGAATATGTTTTACATATAGGCCTGCATGCTAGAATGCCAAATTCTAAAATACGAGCTAAACACGTGCTCGGTGGCTAAAAGTCTCAAAAGTATAAGTATATATCAAGTGGGTGATAAAGAAGAAACATACTCATGTCCTCGGGTGCTCCTGGTGTTCACCATCTTGAGGCAGGAAATATAAAAGATCCTACGGTCCTGCTCCAAAATCTAGCCATACAAAACCAGTGGGGTCAGACCCCCCAAATAGCAAGTACCACAAGGGAGTCAACTTAGGAACTAAAACCAACATGCAGACAAATTAGTAAGAAATAACACAAGGAATAGTTAAATAAGTGCAGCAGGTAAAATAACAATTAAACAGTTTTAGAGTATTTAAACACAGATATCCGGAATTAGTACTCAGGTTACAGTTTTTGAATTAGTTGTAAAATAAATCAGGACAAGAGTAGACTAGACTGGAAATCAAGCAATCACGGCAAATTATGCCCTACGGCTTGCTATCATTAACTAACTAGGGTTATCACAGTCCTAGTTACTAACATATGCAGTTTGAGATTTCATACAGCCATATGCCCTGCAGACTATCTAGGTTATCCAGACGTAAGGATACATAGAATATATTATATAAACTACATTAATTTACAGGAATATGCAATACTCGACGGTGTGCAAGAAGTGTGTCCCTCGCGATGGAGAGCTCCAAATCCATCAGGTGTCGTTGGGATACCGGAATTGCATGTAGCCAAAAAATCTCTCTGGATGCTTCTAATTCATAATCTAGTTGTTATCCTGGGCAAGTTATCAAGAATTTCTGACCGCGGTGCTCAAGAATTTGCCTTGGACATGATGCTAGATAGGACGGGACAATAGCTTAACAAGTACATTCAGGACTGGAGAAAGCAAATCAACCACGAGAATTTATCTTATCAATTCAAGCATTACAGTTCAGGAAATTCTAGCATGTCAGGAGTGTGCTTCATCGAGCCACTATCAAGAGTATCGGTACTTGTCAGGTTAACTCGATACGATGAGCTATTATCAAGAATATCAGGGCAAGTATGGTATCGAGAGTTCAAGATTAACAGTGTCAATACAATCCATGTTCAATTCTAGCATATCAGGAGTGAGCTACGTCGAGCCACTATCAGGAATATCAGTACAGGTCAGGTGTCAGAAGTTCAGATTAATAGTGTTAATACAATCCATGTTTAGAAAATTCTAGGTTCTAGTAGGTTGTCATAATTCGGGTTATAAAAAATTTAGAGAAAACTTGCATTCATAACAATTAAACAGAAGAGGCTCAACAATGGAAACAGTTAAACCATAAGAGAACAAATCATAAGAAGTTAAGCTACTACAAGTATCATAGTTGCAAAGGGTAAGCTGGTCGCATGCAAGAGATGGCCGTATGGAATAGCTGGCTGCATGGAAGAGCTGGCCACATGAGAGACCTGGACGCATAGAAGAGCTGGCCGTATGGGAGATGCAAAGTCCACTCCTCGGGATAATGTGAGTGACAAGCAATAAATGCAAGGTCAGGAAAATGACTTATGTGAGTGGCCGTGTCAGAGAAGTGACCAATGTGACTGGTTAAGACAGGAAGTCAGAGAGAAAAGACAAAATTATGGAAAGTCGTGCCAAGGTCAGTTCAATCATGCGCTCAATCAAGGAAGAGGCGCATGAGACTTTGGCCGCATGAATACCTTTATGCGCTTGTGAGTCAACACAAAGAGTTTTTGCCACTTAGCTTTTTCAAGCACTTTGTTTCAAAAACTCAAGTGTGGATTCAGTCATGCACCTAATAATTTAGGCACATGTTGCAAGGATATGAGGCAAATAGTTTCGTGTCGCATGGCACTCTCTACTGTATAGGTGCTGGACGCATGAAGTCCTATCGTCCCAAAAACAGCAAGTTTGCCATGGAAAAACTCTAAGTCTAGAAAACTTGTATTCTCCATGAAATTCTTATTTCAAGTCCGAATCCAGCAAGGTAAAGTTCAGAATCGCATGAAATCAAGTGATCCTCAACATGGAACCATTAATTTTGGAAAATATCAATTTTTAAGAGATCAAAACCAAGTAAACTCATGGAAGCTAAAACTGGAAACTTAGATCTACTCCAACCAAGGCATCAAAATCGGAAATACAAAGAACTAAACATATAAAGAAACTAATAGAGAACAATATAGAGAAATAAAAATGCAAAAAAGATAAATAAGTGCAATATTAGAAATTTTTTTCTCATTGGCAAGATGTACTTGCCTAAATCCACTACTAAACTACTACCACTATCCAAGGCAAGCTCATGGCTGGGGCTAGGATTCAGCCAAGGAGAGGAGAGGAGAAGGAAATGAAGAAAGAGAAGGAAAGGAAGAAGAATGAGAAGGAGAGAGAAAGGGAAGGCTATATATATCAAAGGGTTATTACCATTATTCATAATTCTAGAAATTACATGAAAGTAGCTAAAAATTTATAAATTATACGGGAAGCAATATACAACTATAACACACATATACCAGATAAAATACAATAATTCTAAAATAATGAGACGAGTCTCACAACTCTCACATCCTTAAAAAAATTTTGTCCTCGAAATTTCAACAAGGTACCAGGTCTATCAAGGTATCTTTAGAGATCATGCAGATAATAAAATAAGCAAGACCATACTAATATCAATCACAAGTTACGAACTACCTAGAATAAGACAAGTATGCACAAGACAAGATCATGGTAAGAGATATATGAACAAATATATCTCACGAATCAAACAAATACGGGTATCTAGCTCGAATATCATCCTTGCGCTCCCAACTCAACTCGCCCAGTAAGTGATGCCCCCAAGCAAATCAGACTAAACGAATGGTCTGGTTCTTTAGAATCTTCTTTCTCCGGTCCAAAATGGATAAAGATCTATCCTCATATGAAAGGTCGGTACCAACAACCAATTCTGAATAATCTAGGATATAACTCGTATCCGGTATATACCGTCGTAACTGGAAAACATGAAAAATATTATATATCTCACTAAGCGACGACGGAAGAGCAAGACGATAGAAAATATCTTTACTCACTTGAGAATATCGAACGGACCTATGTACCAAGGGCTAAGCTTTCCCCGTACACCGAATCTGATGACCTCTCGGGTAGGAAAATTTTGAAGAAATACATGGTCGTCGACAGAAAACTCAAGAGGTCGTCGATGCGAATCGGTCCAATGACGCTGGAGATCTTGGGATACTTTGATATGCTTATGGACTTGCTTGACTACTTCAACCATCTGAGCTATCATTTTGGGACCAAGCAATTTTCTCTCGCCAATATCATCCGAAGCTACCAGGGATCTACACTTTCGGCCATATAGTGCCTCTAACGGTGCCGTCTGGATACTTGCTTGAAAACTGTTATTATAGGAAATTTCGACCAAGTGTAAATGATCATTCCACGAACCACCAAAGTCAAGGGTACATGAACGAAGCAAATCTTCTAGAGTCTGGATGGTACGCTCTTACTAACAATCTTTCTGCGGGTGGTAGGTTGTACTGACCTTTAGACGGGTACCTAAGCTCTCCTGAAGACTTTGCCAAAAATGAGAAATAAAACTAGAATCTCTATCCGAGACTATGCTAACTGGTAAACTGTCACGACCCGCACCCGAAAAATCGGGCATGAGTCATGGGTACGTCCAGCCTACACCGCAGGATCGACGGTAAAACGCTGTAAGGTCCGTTCTAGGTCAACCATCTATCTATATAACTCACAAAAATCTGTCAATAACCTCTCCAAAAGGAGGGCAACCACGCAATATATATATAAATAATCCTCTCCAAAAGGAGGGCAACCACGCAATATATATAAACTCTCAATCACAATAACTAGGAGAAGAATAAAAGCATGATATGATATCAACAAAGAAACATAACCAAAGAGAGCAAGACAATATCTAAAATACAGTCCAAGGCCATAATCTACAATATCTCATAGCAACAAAAGAATAAGTACAAACATCCAAAATAAACCACTGGGAATAACCCAGGAAACTCACCTAGCTAACTAGGGCGCTAAAGGCGTATCCTCGCAGGGCTCCTCCTCAGTCTCGGGGTCGCAACACTCGTCAACACCCGGCCCGTAGAACGTCGGGCAATAATCCTCAGGATCCTCTGGAAAAAATATGCCCAGTCAGGACTGGAGCAAAGTACATAACTCTGAAAGCAACTCCAAATACATGGTAAGGTGTATATGACGAGCAATAGAAAAGTATACAAGATGCACAGGAAATAAATACATGTTGGAGCAGAATAAGTAGCTGCAAGTAAACTGGAGAGCAATACAAGTAGAGAAGTAACTGCATATGAGAAAACATGAATACTAGCTAAGTGCCTTGAGCATAAGTTCGTTATGTGATCGGCTTAGGTTGCACATAAAAAACACTACGATAACTTCGTTATGCATGAGTTGCATAACCGACATACACATAAATACTGTTTGGCTTTGATCACATAACCAACTCCTACTCTCCTCCCCACTAATACTCTTGGATCCAACTACGGCATGCTACGTACATGATAATAGCTCATGCACACGAAGGCGAGAGCACAAGAAGCACATGATAGCACATGAGAATCAATACCCGAAGCATATAATGAAATACACGTGATAGAGTACCCGCTGAACACGGTAAGGGGGATAGCATCTCATGACGGGATCCACTAGTACCAGCTCATGTAACAATGTGTCAGAATCAAGTATTACAGTTCTAGAACAGGTGATATAAACGCTATCATGAAATGGAAACTATCAGAGGTAGGTACTCGCCTGATGTCCTGAGCAACTGATGAGGATAGAGATCCGGACCGGTGTCGCAAGAACCTATTATAAAAAGCAAGATTAAACAGGGTTCTATGGAGTTAAACTGATATAAAATAATTAAAAATAGGCTTCTAGGGTTATTCTAGGTCGAACGGATCAAACCGATGAAATTTGGGTCAAAAAGTCAACCCGAGGTCTAAAAAGTCAACTCTAGGTCAAAACTAG